>JALPQD010000185.1:3463908-4049326 GCA_023101885.1 Typhlomys cinereus | reverse complement strand
GTTTTTGGGATCCTAGGTATAAGATCATGTCATCTGCAAATAGGGATAGTTTGACTTCTTCCTTGTCGATTTGAACCCTCTATGTCCTTTCTTGTCATTGGCTTCAGCTAGACTTCAAGTACATATTGAATAGAGGGTGGGAGAGGGACAGCCTTGTCTAGTTCCTGATCGAAGTGGGAATGCCTCCAATGTTCCCCTTGAGCATAATCCTTGCTGTGGGCTTGTTGTATACAGCTTTTATATATGATAAAGGTTCCTTCCATCCTACGTCTCCAGCGTTTGATCATAAAAGGCTGTTGGATCTTGTCAAAAGCTTTTCTGATCTACAAGAGGATATCATGTGGTCTTGGACTTGGATGGTTTACATGATGAATTACATTTTGATTTGCGTATGGAACCAACCTTGTGTGCCGGGATGAAGCCTACTTGGTCCGTGAATGATCTTTTGATATGTTTTGAATCGATTTGCTAAGACTTGTTGAGAACTTTGCGTCTGTGTTCATCAGGGAGATCGGCTATAGTTTTCTTTTTAAGTGAATCTTTATTAGGTTTTGGATTAAAACGATATTAGCTTCATAGAAGGAAATTGGTAGTGTTCTTCCTTTGCTATTTGAGGAACAGTTTAAGGAGTATTGGTGTTATTACTCCTAAATGTCTGGTAAACTCTGTGCTGATCCATCTGGTCCAGGACATTTTTTGGTGGGAAGATTTGAGTTACTTCTTCAATTTCCTTATATGTTATAGGACTATTTAAATAATTCACAACTCCTGATTCAATTTAGGTAAGTGTGTTTACTTAGAAATTCATCCATCTCTTTTGTGTTGTCAAAACTTCACAGAGTATAAGTTTTGAAATATGATGTTACAATTCTTTGGATTTCTTGGGATCAGTAGTGATAACTCCATGTTTATTTCTGATTTTGTTAATTTGGGTTTTCTCTCTCCTGCTTTTGGTAATTTAGCTAGGGGTGTATCAATCTTATGATTTTTTCAAGAACCACTTTTTGACTGGTGATTTTTTCTATCGTTTTCTTAATCTCGATTCAGATATTTCTCCCTATTGCTAATCTCCTCTCTCTACTACTTTTGGGATCAGATTGCTCTAGTTTCTCTAAAGCTGTCTTTTATTTCAGTGGGTGTTGTTTCTCATGGATTTGCACTTTGACTTGGGCATTGTCGTTTTAAATCTTAAGACCTTCTTTCAATTTGTGCGTTTTTCACTGAACTGAATTATTTGGCCTGAGGTTTTGGGGTAAGCAAGGTACCTAGGTCGCCCTGAATCCCGGCTGCACTGCACACGTCCTGGGTGGGGTGGAGAAAGGGTGAATACTTTATTATCACCAGCCTTTTTGGCATAATATATGTCTTTCTTTCTCCATTTGATCAGAGCCTACAATTTTTCAGTTAATCAAAGTCAATAATTTTCTGTTTGGATATTTGAAAAGGACAACACCAAAAAATTCTTACAGAAGGTCATAGTAATAAATGTAGTATGATATTTGCATGTAAGCAGATATGTAAGCAGTGGAATAAAATAGAGGACTCACTCATAAATCTGCAAAAGCCTCAAGCTGACTAGCATCTACTCTTGGTATTACCAGTGTAATAGTGGCATGAATGTCAAGGGGACAACCAACAGCTTTAGGATTAGATTTAGGCCCATTTTTTCATCGATGATATTCCTCGTGAAACTGTAAAAATTAAACTATGGCTAATCTCTCTGATGAAACAGATGCAACGATCTCAACAAAGTCTTAGCAAATCAGATTCAAAACATATCAAAAAGATCATTCACGGGGACAAGTAGGCTTTATCCCAGGTACACAAGGTTGATTCAAACATACGCAAATCAATAAATGAATTCACCATATAAACCAGTCCAATATTCAAGACCACTTGATACTCTCGATAGATGCAGAAAAGGCTTTTGATAAGATGCAAAAGCCCTTTATGATCAAAACTCTAGAGAAAGTTGGAATGGAAGGAACCTTTATCAATATAATAAAAGCTGTATACAGCAATTATATTCAATGGGGAAAAAGTTGAAGCATTCTCGCTTTGATCAAGAACTAGACAACTGAAGCCATAATACAAGAAAGTGGGATAAAAGGGAATCAAATAGGCAAGGAAGAAGTCAAGTTATCTCTATTTGCAGATGACATGATCATATACCTGAGTGATCCTAAAAACACCAGGAAGCTCCTGGAACTAATACTGGAGTATAGCACGGTGGCAGGATACAAAATAAATGTACAAAACTCAGTGGCCTTCCTATATGCCCAAAATGAAAGAAATGAAAAAGCCCTGAGAGAAACAATCCCATTTACTATAGCCTCTAAAAAATGAAATACCTGTGTATAAAACTAACCAAGGAAGATGAGACCTCTACAATGAAAACTTTAAAACCCTAAAGAAGAATTGCAGAAGACACCAGAGCTGAAAACCTCCCATGTTCCTGGATTGCAGAATCAACATCGTAAAAATGACCATCCTACCAAAGGCAATATCAAATTCAATGCTATACCAATCAAAATCCCAAAGCAATTCTTTAAAGAAGTTGATGAAATGATCTCAAAATTCATTTGGAGGCACAAAAGACCCAGGATAGCAAAAGAAATCCTGAGAAACAAAAACACTGCTGGAGGTATCACCATACAAACCTTAGTCCACAATACAAATCCATAGTTATAAACACAGCCTGGTACTGGCTCCAAATAGACACACAGATCAGTGGATAAGGGTTGAAGACTCAGATATAAGCTCACAAAATTATAGCCATTTGATCTTTGAAAAAGGGGCCCAAAAAATCCAATAGTAAAAGAACAGCATCTTCAACAATTGGTGCTGGCAAAACTGGATCTCCACATGCAGAAGATTAAAACTGGACCCCTGTCACCATGTACAAAACTTAATTCCAAATGGATCAAGACCTCAATATAAGGCCAGAGACTATAAAAGCCTCAGATAAAAGAGTAGGGGACCCCCTTGAGTTGATTGGACTAGTCAGACATTTCCTAAATGGAAATCTGATAGCACAGTCACTACAACCAACATTCAAAAAATGGATCTTATGAAATTAAAGAGCTTCTGTTCAGATAAAAAGATTGTAAATGAAGCACAAAGGCAACCCACAGAATCAGAGAAAATCTTCACTAACCATCCATCTAATAGAGCTCTATTATCCAGAGTGCACAAAGAACTTAGAAAACTAAACACTAAAGAAACAAATGGGCCGATTAAAAAATTGGCCCTAGGCCCAGAGGAGAGTCAGGCATGCACAAGAAAGGACTCTGGGAATTGGGGCGGGAGGCACGGGAGGATGGGGAGGGAGGTGTGAGGGAGAGAGGAGCAGGGTGTTCGGGGGAGGAGGAGGGAGGAGGGAACTGGTGTTACCTATTAGTTTGTATAGCTGAAATAATAATAAAAAATGTATTAAAAAAATGGGCCCTAGATCGTAAAATAAATTTTAACAGGAAAGAAATTGAAATGTCTAACAAATATTTTAAAAAATGCTCCACATCCTTAGCCATCAAGGAAATGCAAATCAAAACCTCCCTGAGATATCATCTCACCCAGGTCAGGATGGCAAAAATCCACAATACAAACATCACCAAATGCTGGAGGCGATGTGGAGAGAAGTGAACTCTCCTACATTGCTGGTGGGAATGCAGGCTCATACAACCACTCTGGCTAACTGGCGATTCTTAAAAGAGTTAAAGACTGAAATGCCATATAACCCTGGTATTCCACTATTGGAAATAATCCCCCATAAAGCAAAAATTCACCTGGATAGCACAAGCAAAACCATGTTCATAGCAGAATTGTTTACAATAGCAAAGTCATGGAATCAACCCAAATGCCCAACCGTTGACGCATGGATAAGAAAAATGCAGTACATTTATAAAGTGGAATACTACTTAATAATCAAAAACAATGAATTAATGAAATTTCCGGGAAATTGATGGAATTAGAAAAAATTATATTCCCTTCACTCCATTCCACCACCCGGGATGCGCCTGCGGTCCAGCTGGGTTTTTTTTAAGTGTATCTTTATTAGGTTTTGGGATTTAGATGATATTAGCTTCGTAGAAAGAATCTGGTAGTGTTCCTTCTTTTGCTATTTGATGGAACAATTTAAGTAGTATTGGTGTTATTAGCTCCTTAAACATCTGGTAGAATTCTGTGCTGAATAAATCTGGTCTAGGACATTTCTTGGTGGAAAGATTTGAGATTATATCATCGATTTCCTCATATATTATAGGACTATTAAAATAATTCACAACTTCTTGTTTCAATTCAGGTAAGTTGTGTTTACTTGGGAATTCATCCATTTCTTTTGTGTTGTCAAATTTCACGGAGTATAAGTTTTTGAAATATGATATTATAATACTCAGAATTTCTTGGGTATCAGTATTGATAGCTCCATTTTCATTTCTAATTTTGTTATTTTGGTTTTTCTCTCTTGCTTTTGGTTAATTAATTGAGCTAGGGATATATCAATCTTACTGATTTTTTCAAAGAACCAGCTTTTTGACTGTTTGATTCTCTGTATCATTTTTTTATTCTCAATTTCAGATATTTCTCCCCTGATTTTGCTAATCTCTCTTCTACTGATTTGGGATCAGATTTTTCTAGTGTCTCTAAAGCTTTAAGCTGCATTGTTAAATTATATATTTGTGGTGTTACCATTATTTTTTGATGTAGCATTATAAGCTATGAACGTACCTCTTAGGACAGCTTTCATTGTGTCCCAAAGATTTTGATAAGTTGTATTTTCATTATCATTCACTTTCAGGAAATCTTGAATTTCCTTTTTAATTTCTTCCTGAAACCAAGTCTCATTCAGCATCATAATGTTAAGTTTCCAGGAGTTAAATTATTTTCTGTTGTTTGTTGTATTGTGCATGTCAAGCTTTAGACCATGGTGGTCTCATAGGGTACAGGCTAGAATTTCAACTTTCCTGTATATGTGGAGATTCATTTTGTGGCCCAATATGTAATCTATTTTGGAGAAAGTTCTGCGTGCTGCTGAGAAACATGTGTATTCTTTGGTGCATGGATGAAAAGTTCGATATAAATCTGTGATGTCCATTTCTTTAAGGGTTTGATTAAGTTCCAAAGTATATCTGTTAATCTTTTGACCTGTTGATCTATCCTATATTGAGAGGGCGGTGTTGAAATCCCCAAGAATTATGGTTTGGGGGTTGATTTCTCACTTTAGATGCTGTAGGGTTTTCTTAATGAATGTGGAGGAGCCCATGTTAGGTGCATATATGTTCAGAATTGTGAAGTATTCCTGGTGATTTGTACCTGTGACTACAATGTAGTATCCAGCAGTGTCTCTTATGATTTTTTTGGTTTGAAGTGTACTTTGTTCAACAGCATAATGGCTACCTCTGCCTTGTTCCATTAGCTGCAGAAATTTGGACCAGTCCTTTATTCTTAGGATGTGTCTACCTTTTGTGATGAGATGAGTTTCCCGAAGGCAGTAGATTGATGGGTTATGGTTTTTAATCCAAGTTTGTAATCTTTGTCTCTTGATCAGTAAGTTAATTCCATTGACATTTAATATTGTAATGGAGAAATTATTTTTAATTCCAGACAATTTTTATGTTTAGTTGTTTTTGTAAGTGTATTGTTTGGCTTTTAGGTTTTGGTAGTATTATACTTCCCTTCTGTCCTCCTGGATACACTTGTTTTGTCCTTCAACCTTGAATATAATTTCTAGCATTTTGGAAGGCCTGGTTTGGTAGACATGTAAACCTTCAAGTTTTGTTTGTGTTGGAAAACTTTTCTTTCTCCCTCAAACATGACAGATAGTTTTGCCGGGTATATCAGCCTGTATTGACATTTTTTGCTCATTTAGTAACTGAAGTACATCTCTCTGAGCTCTTCTTTCTTTTACTGTCTATTGAGAAGTCAATTGTTAATTAGGCTTACCTTTAAAAGTGCCTTTTTTCCCTTGAATCTCTCAACACCTTTTCATTGTCTTGAATATGGAGTGTTTTGACTATTATTTGGGATGGTGAGTTTCTATTTTGTTCATATCTGTTTGGGGTGCGGAATGCCTCTTGTATTTGGATAGACCTTTCATTCTTTATATGAGGGAAGTTTTCATTTATGATAGTTTGAAAAATTTCCTCAGGTGTAGTGTTTTGGGGTTCTTCCTCTGGTATTCCATAAATGCGCATGTTAGGCTTCTTCAGGGTGTCCCGTAACTCTTGAGTATTCCTCTCAAGCATCTTTTTGGCTTTAACAACATCTTCCATTGAGCTGGTTAATACTCCCACTTTGTCTTCAAGGTCTGAAATTCTATTTTCTGCTTCATTTGTTTTGCTGATAAGACTCTCTGTTGAGTTCTGGGTTGAGGATAACTTTTCTTTTAGTTCAGTTTTATACTCTGCTTGAGTCTGTTTTAACTGCTCAATGCCTATTTTTTTTTCTTGAACTGTTTTTTTCAACTCCTCCAAGTGTCTGTTGTGTTCCTCTTCATAATGGTTGATGCAGTTATTTAACTCCTCCCAGATTTCCTCTTTCATAGTATTGATCATGGTAATGATCGTGCTTTGAAAGTTTTTATCTTGAGCCTGGCTTTCTTTGCTATTTTCTGTGAGTTTGTTTTGGTTGGAATCTATAGCTAGACCACACAAGCAAGCATGTGTTCAGGAAAATGCAGTGTATTTGAGTGGCACCAACAATTATTAAAGAATTAGTGAACTGAAGGAAAAAACTCTGGTCATTATTTTATTAAGCATGGCAACCCAGTACGTTCTGTGACATACTCACATTGGAATCTGGTTATCACTGCACCTGTGCATGAGGTTTAGCATTGGCCATACTATACGGAGGACCTAAATCAAACAAAAAGACCAAATCAGGAAAAAGACAATGCTAAAATCTGAAAGCTATCATGTTATTTTTGAATATTGATTATCTTTATGGCTAAGTACTTTTATTCTAAATAAATATTTACTTCCACAAAATAGCAACAACTTTTGCTTTCATTAAATTACTTTCAATTTCCCTGCTTGAAATATACATTAATATTGACACAATAAAAATTGGCAACATATTACTTCTGAAAATAATTCAGAAAATTTTAGAAATCCAAAAATAAGGATTGTGCATATCAAGTATTAATAACTCACCTAAACAGTTAAAATCACAAGTAATTCCTCAGGAAATATGATCTTGGCCCATAAACTAGATTAGCTATCTCTGTTATATGCTCTTATAGTAAAATATGTATTTGGGGGTGTTACTTAATAGATTTAATAAATTTTATTTAATTTTCATTCTTTGACAATTTTATAAATGTATATATAAAAATTTTGGTACTTTTCATGTCCCAACACACTCACTCTCACCCACTAAGTCTTTTTTTCTTCCAAAGGAGTGCTGTCTTACTTTCTCGTACTTTTCTTTACCTAGTGAGCTTATGATTGTTTCTGTGAGCATGAGAGGAATTTTTTATACAAACATCAGCTGTTTATCAGCAGCTATTACTAAAGAATATGATACCTTCTTCACCCACACCCATTAACTGTACATAGTATACCAGGGAGAGATAGAACCTCAAGAATTCCTTCTTTATTCATGATGACGTGGTGAAGGGACCAATGTTGTACACTTCTTGTTTAGGTAACCAGACAGACCTGCAGTGGATTCATAATGAAGAAGGCAATGCACCACAGCACTCATCCTCAACCTCGGTGATGTTCTTTAAGCCTCAGGCCAAGCACTTGATTTCTACACTTTCACCAGATGTGATCCTCTGTACTTACTTCTGCACACTGCACAAATAAGTTTCTCTAATGTAGACCAAAGGCCAAGCTAATCTATGTGTAGAAGGATAGGTATTTATAAGGCAGTTGGATACCATCCATGTACACTTAGCAAAACAACAGTAGTAGGTTCTACTATAGCACCTATGACCTCCCCAGCCATTGGGCTCTTGACAATATTTATAGTACCAGTCATGGGTTTTCTAATATGGAGTATATCACAAATCCAATCAGGAAGCAGTTAACTAAGAATGACTGATGGCCTTCTATCTATTGTGACAGTGGGTACATCTTACATAGGCAGTTAGTACTATAGAATGCAAGAACTGCTGATGCCATTTCTCCCCAGTAGCCTGTATAGTAACTTCTGATCATATAGAAAGCTAGCCAGCAAGGAAGAAGCTCCTACCTCAGCTCAAGCTTGATTTCTCAATAGCCTGCATCCCCAATGCATGGTGACTCTAGAAACAAGGTTTGATGATTTAGTCCTGGTGGGAAACCAAGGCACTAACAATAACATAATGTTTTTCCAACCTCTTGGACATTCTTGACTTATAGCTCATAGAGAAGTATCAATGACTTTCTTCCTTAGATTTTCATTTCATGACCTGTGGCTTCACAGAGGAGCATTATATACCCATGCAGCATCTCTCTGTTCAAACTTCCTTTCAAAATTCTGCTCAATAGACTTGCAAAACAGTAGAATTCCATGGGGCTTTTTCATGCATCATTAGTTTTTATTAAAACTTTTCTCACCTTCTCTTTCCATTATTCCACAATGCAATATCACATTACCCTTTTTCAGCCCAGTATTCTTTATTTTTACTTTTGTATCACATGTGTTCTGTAATCTCCTGCCCAAAATTTAGGCCTTTTCTTTGCTCTGTGCCTCCAGTGGCCCATTTCTAGAATCCGGGCCCTCTAATTTAAAAATTCTAGCCTAAGAATTTGTAATCAGTTCTACATATGAGAGAGAATATACATAGCATACACCATTTGTATTCCTAGGCCTGAGTCACTTCATTCAGTATGATTTGTTCAGTTCCATCAATTTTTCTAAATTTCATTTTTCTCATTAGTCAAATAAAAGCCCATTATGTACGTATACTACATTTTCATTGTTTATTTGTTACTTGACGGATATCTAAACTCCTTCCATTTCCTATCTATTGTGAATATAGCAACAATGAACATGAGTGTGCATACATCTCTGCTTTTTGAGAACCATTTACTATGATGTCTATAATGGCTATATCAGTTTACAAACACGCCAGCATTTGTTGTTGCTTCTTTTTTTTATTAGTTATTCAATTGTGCGTGTGTATGTGTGTGTGTGCGTGTATGTGTGTGTGTGCGTGTATGCGTGTATGTAGAACCACGGACGAATTTGGGAACCACCATGGATGGCCTCCTTCTTGTTTACTCTTCCCCAGGATTCACAGGCTCCGCCCTACCAGGACCAGAAACGCAGGCCGCCCCCGCTTCCGCCTGGCGTCTATACGTGGGGTCTAGGATCCAAACTCAGGACCTTCTGCCTGCAAGGTAGAGGCTTAACCCCTGAACCACCTCTCCAGCCCCTGTTCTTGCTTCTTTAATGACAGCCATTCTGAGTGAGATGAGATGGAATCAGAAAGTACTTTTACTCCCACCTTACATCCTATCCTCTCATTTTCCTGTATAACGTTCTCTCATTATTCCCCTGTATACTTTCTCACTGTCTGTGTTCTTTTACCTCTCCTCATTTAATAATTAACACTAAGGATATAAGATATGACCAAACAGAAACATTCTATATTTCAAGTCTATCAAAAATATGTTTATTTCAAAATTGTTGGCTGATATACCCTATATAGCAGTACACACAGAGTGATAGAAAAGATAAAAGAGAAAACTGTCATGAGATGCTCATTCCAGAAATCATAGGTGATAAGACAAATTTCCCAGTACCAGAAATGTGATAACTCCTAGTGACCCGTTGGATAGAGAGGCTTCAAAGGCCCCATAACAACACAGGCATTTGACATTGCTTTTGGTTGCCCTCCAGAATCTGGTAACAAGATTCTGTTATTGAAGAAGCTACACTCACAGGACATGGAGAAAACAAATTATTACAGATATGGAAACTTTCTTCTTCCTGGGCATCCCTCACAATGCCAGAAGATATGCAAACTGCCAAGGGAGAAAACCAATCCGCAATTTCAGCCAGCTGTTAATGTTGAAAACTACTAAAACTACTATGGGAAAAAGATACCATTGGTGCAATAGTTGCCCAAAAGGCATAAGGGATAATCAACTGTTTTCTGGTGGATTTAAGGCTCACTTTTCAGCAGGGATCACATGTCTGGTACTGCAAACAAGCCAAAAACTTATGGAAAGAGAGAATGCAGGCCCTAGATGGGAACAAATTGTGAAGAATTAACTATACATAGTTGATAACAGATTGCTACATAAACACTTATCAATATACTTCTATCAAGAAGCATCCTTTTATAATTTAAGGTGTCTAATGCAGAGACTACAACTGGCTGACATGCAGCGAGTGACCGTGGAGTACTTGGTTCTAAATAGTCTTTCATCCCAAGACTTTGAAGAAGGGGTGGGTTGAGGTTTACCTGCATATTGTTTATAAATTCACAACCAGTGAGCTTAGAGGGTTTTATTCTTCTTTTATAATTGTGGTTACAGTTGTTAGCCCAGCTTGGCAGGAGAGTCCATTTCAACAAGAGGATCTGAGGGAACTGGTCACACCATATACACAGATTGCTGAAAGAATGGCAATATTCACTCACCAGAAAAAAAATTCCCCAAATATGCTCAGGAATGTCAAATCATAGAATCACCTTTCTCCATCTTATCCACCTGCTCTAGGGAGTGGTCTTACCCACTATGTCAATAAGAAACTACTGCATGTCTGCTCAAGAGCTTGGCTTAATTGATTATTCTTTAAAAATGTACACAGAGATCAGCTTTTCAGTTGACACTTAGACATCTGCCTATCACAGGGTGGTAAAAATGTAACAACCTGAGGGTGGGTAAAGGTGCTGCCAGACAGTATCTGTCCATGCCCACCTGTCACCCAGGGACTCACTGCAATGATGGCCACTTCCACAGACCTGTACAGTACTTCGCTTATTAACATTTCACCATAGCAGTGGGAAGATCTCAAGAAATACTACACCTTATTGAGAGAGCTTCTTACTCACGAGTTTACCCACTGAGAAGTCATGCATGCCCCTGTAAGTACTCATATACATTGTTTCTATCTATATTTCTAACTTTCTCCCTGGTAAGTAATGATCTGGCTAATATTATTCTTGTTATGTTTTTTTTTCTTTTTTCTTTTGCATGTGTAGGTGTAGGCTTGTACATATGTGATGCTGTGTGTAAATGTGTGTAGGTATGTGCAGAAGAGGGCATGGTGTGTGCCTGTACAGACCCAATGTTCTACCTCCTTATTTCTTTGCTCTAGGGTGTCCCAGGCTCAATTTCCTAGGACTGGAAGTACAGGCCACAACCATTTCTTCCTGTCATAATTTTAGATGGAATCTAAATTCTGGTCTTTTTGCTTGTGAGGCAAAGGTTAACCCGTGAACCATCTCTTTGGACCCTAATATTTTTTTTTTCATTATTCAATACATACAATGCTACAAAGTAATTTAAATATTTCTTTTTTTTTTTATTTCAGCTCATACAAACTTATTAGGTACACCGGTTCCCTCCTTCCTCCTCCTCCCCCCGTACCCCCTGCTCCCCCTCCCCACCCCTCTCCCTCCCCATCCCCCAGTGCCTCCCGCCCCAATTCCCAGAGAGTCCTTTCTTGTGCATGTCTGATTTTCCTCTGGGCCCTCCTCTCCGATGACGTACAAGGACCCAGTGGCCTTTCCCTGAACCCTTTCCCGTGTTCCCCTTAGGTATAGGAACACTGCCGTGGCTGCCAATCCTTTACCTCCAAGGCTCTTGGTGCCTTTAGCAGATGCTAGACTTTGTGAGGTCCACAGTGGGTTGGACAATGAGCAGGGCATGCAAAGTCCAATTATGATTGCTTCAGCCCTAACTAGTATAGAGTATCTTATATATCATTGCTCCTCCCATCCTTTTGCTCTTACACTCTTACCGCCCCCTCTTCCGCAAATTTCCCTGAGCTTCAAGATGGGGAGAGACTAAGCTGGCCTAGTTCTAGGTGGTTGACATAGAGTCTCTGAAGTTCTGGATTGTGGTTTGTTGATTTTCTTTTGCCGTTTTGCTGCTCCTGCAATGCCCTTTGCTCCATCCTGGTGGGCATTGTATGTTACCCCCTGGCCAGAGAAAAAAAGCTGTTAGAGTCTTGTGATAAAAGCACGTTCAAAGGTAGATGTAATAAAAGTGGGAAACCACAGTAAGGGAGGGGTCTATCACCCATTTGCAAAATGGTTACTTTTTATCTGCCAGACTATATGTCCCCCTCTTCTGGTGAGATCACACCCCCTCAGTAGTAAATGATCAGGAACAAAAGTCTGTGAACTTAATCAGATGTCTCATTACTTATTTGGGTCCTTGGTGAAGGCCTATTTTCCCTGCTGTAACATGGTCCCTTCTCCCCTCGTTTCTGGTGTGGCCCTCCTACCCCATCCCTCCTGTTCATAATCCTTGGAATTACTGTCTCTAGGTGGGCTGGGTGGGTTTGGTACAAGGAGCCACCTATTAGGGAGTACATACGGCGCTTAATTTTCTGGGTTTGGGATACTTCACTTAATATAATTGTTCCTAATGACATCCATTTCCCGGCAAATTCCAGTAATTCATCATTTTTGATGACTGAGTAGTACTCCATTGTATAGATGTACTACAGTTTCCTTATCCACTCATCAACTGTTGGACATTTGGGCTGATTCCATGACTTTGCTATTGTAAACAGTGCTGCTATGAACATGGTCGTGCTTGTGCTATCGAGGTGAACCTCTGCTGTATGGGGGGTTATTCCCAAAGTGGAATAGCAGGGTCATATGGCATTTCAATCTTTAATTTCTTTAAGAATCTCCAGACGGCTCGCCAGAGTGGCTGTATGAGCCTGCATTCCCACCAGCAATGTAGGAGAGTTCCCCTCTCTCCACATCCTCTCCAACATTTGTTGTTGTTTGTATTGTGGATTTTTGCCATCCTGACCGGGGTGAGATGATATCTCAGGGAAGTTTTGATTTGCATTTCCCTGATGGCGAAGGAAGTGGAGCATTTTTTAAGATATTTGTTAGACATTTTAATTTCATCCCTGCTAAAGATTCTTTTGAGTTCAAGGGCCCATTTTTTAATTGGGCCATTGGTTTCCTTGGTGTTTAGTTTTCTAAGTTCTTTGTGCACTCTGGACAGCAGAGTTCTATCAGATGTGTGGTTAGTGAAGATTTTCTCCCATTCTGTCGGTTGCCTTTGAGCTCGTGTTATAATCTTTTTATCTGAACAGAAGCTCTTTAATTTCACAAGATCCCAACTGTTGAGAGTTGGTAGCAGTGACTGTGCCATTGGATGTCTGTTTAGGAACTGTTGGCCTAGCCCAATCAGCTCGAGGGAGTTCCCTATCCTTTCAACTATGGTTTTTATAGTCTCTGGCCTGATATCAAGGTCCTTGATCGATTTGGAATTAAGTCTTGTACATGGTGACAAGTACGGGTCCAGCTTTAATCTTCTGCATGTGGAGATCCAGTTTTGCCAGCACCATTTGTTGAAGATGCTGTTCATTTTCCATTGGATGCTTTGGGCCCCTTTGTCAAAGACCAAATGGCTGTAACTTTGTGGGCTTATATCTGGGTCTTCAACCCTTATCCATTGATCTGTGTGTCTATTTTGGAGCCAGTACCAGGCTGTCTTTACAACTATGGATTTGTAGTATAGACTAAGGTTTGGTATGGCAATACCTCCAGCTGTGTTTTTGTTACTCAGGATTGTTTTTGCTATCCTGGGTCTTTTGTGCATCCATATGAACTTTGAGATTGTTTGGTCCACTTCTTTGAAGAATTGCTTTGGGATTTTGATTGGTATAGCATTGAATTTGTATATTGCCTTTGGTAGGATGGTCATTTTTACGATGTTGACTCTGCCAATCCAGGAACAAGGGAGGTCTTTCCACCTTCTGATGTCTTCTGCTATTTCTTTCTTTAGGGTTTTAAAGTTTTCATTGTAAAGGTCTTTTACCTCCTTAGTTAGGTTTATACCAAGGTATTTCATTTTTTTAGGGGCTATAGTAAATGGGATTTTTTCTCTCAAGGCTTTTTCACTTCTTTCATTCTGGACATATAGGAAGACCTCTGATTTTTGCACATTTATTTTGTATCCTGCCACCCTGATGAACTTCTCAATTAGTTCCAAGAGTTTCCTGGTGGTGTTTTTGGGATCATTTATTTATAAGATCATGTCATCTGCAAATAGGGATAGCTTGACTTCTTCCTTGCCGATTTGAATCCCTCTTATGTTCCTTTCTTGTCTTATGGCTTCATCTAAGACTTCAAGTACAATATTGAATAGAAGTGGTGAGAGTGGACAGCCTTGTCTAGTTCCTGATCGAAGTGGGAATGCTTCCAATTGTTCCCCATTGAGCATAATCCTTGCTGTGGGCTTGTTGTATATTGCTTTTAATATATTGATAAAGGTTCCTTCCATTCCCACTGTCTCTCACGTTTTGATCACAAAAGGCTGTTGGATCTTGTCAAAAGCTTTTTCTCCTTCTATGGAGAGTATCATGTGGTCTTGGACTTTGGAATGGTTTACATGATGAATTACATTTATTGATTTGCGTATGTTGAACCAACCTTGTGTGCCGGGGATGAAGCCGACTTGGTCCCCGTGAATGATCTTTTTGATATGTTTTTGAATCTGATTTGCTAAGACTTTGTTGAGAATCTTTGCGTCTGTGTTCATCAGGGAGATCAGCCTATAGTTTTCTTTTTTAAGTGAATCTTTTTTAGGTTTTGGGATTAAAATGATATTAGCTTCATAGAAGGAATTTGGCAGTGTTCCTTTCTTTGCTATGTGATGGAACAGTTTAAGGACTATTGGTGTTTTTAACTCCTTAAATATCTGGTAGAACTCTGTGCTGAATCCATCTGGTCCAGGACATTTTTTGGTGGGAAGATTCGAGATTACTTCCTCAATTTCCTTATATGTTATAGGACTATTTAAATAATTCACAACTTCCTGATTCAATTTAGGTAAGTTGTGTTTACTTAGAAATTCATCCATCTCTTTTGTGTTGTCAAACTTCACAGAGTATAAGTTTTTGAAATATGATGTTATAATTCTCTGGATTTATTGAGTATCAGTAGTGATAACTCCATGTTCATTTCTAATTTTGTTAATTTGGGTTGTCTCTCTCTTGCTTTTGGTTAGTTTAGCTAGGGGTGTATCAATCATGTTGATTTTTTCAAAGAACCATCTTTTTGACTGGTTGATTTTTTCTATCGTTATCTTAATCTCGATTTCAGATATTTCTCCCCTTATTTTGCTAATCTCCTCTCGTCTACTAGTTTTGGGATCAGATTGCTCTAGTTTCTCTAAAGCTTTAAGCTGCATTGTTAAGTTGTTTATTTCTGATGTTTCCATTTTTTTGATGTAGGCATTAAGAGCTATGAACTTACCTCTTAGAACAGCTTTCATTGTGTCCCAGAGATTTTGGTAAGTTGTATTTTCGTTATCATTCACTTTCAGGAAATCTTGAATTTCCTTTTTAATTTCTTCCTGAATCCAGTTCTCATTCAGCATCATAGTGTTAAGTTTCCAGGAGTTAGTGTATTTTCTCTTGTTGGATGTGTTGTGGATGTCCAGCTTTAGGCCATGGTGGTCTGATAGTGCACAGGTTAGAATTTCAACTTTTTTGTATATGTATAGATTCGTTTTGTGGCCCAATATGTGATCTATTTTGGAGAAAGTTCCGTGTGCTGCTGAGAAAAATGTGTATTCTTTGGTACGTGGGTGAAAAGTTCGATAGAGATCTGTAAGGTCCATTTCTTTAAGGGTTTGATTAAGTTCCAAAGTGTCTCTGTCAAGCTTTTGACCTGTTGATCTATCCCATGTTGAGAGGGCGGTGTTGAAGTCCCCAAGAATTATCGTTTGGGGGTTGATTTCTTGCTTTAGACGCTGTAGGGTTTTCTTCATGAATGTGGAGGGGCCCGTATTGGGTGCTTATATGTTCAGTATTGTGAAGTCTTCCTGGTGAATTGTACCTGTGAGTAAAATGTAGTATCCATCCGTGTCTCTTATAATTTTCTTTGGTTTGAAATCCACTTTGTCTGATAGCATAATGGCTACCCCTGCCTGTTTTCTGCTTCCATTAGCTTGTAGAATTGTTGACCAGCCATTTATTTTTAGGGCGTGCCTATCTTTTGTGGTGAGATGGGTTTCCTGCAGGCAGCAGATTGATAGATTGTGATTTTTAATCCAAATTTGTAATCTGTGTCTCTTGATCGGTGAATTAAGTCCATTAACATTCAGTGTTATAATGGAGAAACTATTAATTCCAGACATCTATTATGTTTAGTAGCTTTTATAAGTATATTACTTCGCTTTTAATGGTGTTATATTTGCTTTCTGTTCTCCTGGATATGCCAGTTTTTTTCTTCACGCTTGAGTATCATTTCTAGCATTTTTTGAAGGCCTGGTTTGGTGGCCATGTATCCCTTAAAGTTGTCTTTATGCTAGAAAATTTTTCTTTCTCCCTCGATCATGACGGATAGTTTCGCAGGGTAAATAGCCTGGGTTGACATTTTTGCTCATTCAATACTTGAAGTATGTGTCTCCAAGCTCTTCTTGCTTTTACTGTTTCTACTGAGAAGTCATTTGTTATTTTAATAGGTTTACCTTTAAAAGTGACTTCTTTTTTCTCCCTTGAAGCTCTCAGCATCAGTTCTTTATCTTGAATGTGGAGTGTTTTAACTATTATTTGCCGCGGGCGTGCTTCTATTTTGGTCGTATCTGTTTGGGGTGCGGAATTCCTTTTGTATATGGTTGGCCTCTCTTTTTTTAGATGAGGAAAGTTTTCCTTGATGATTGTTTGAAAAATTTCCTCAGGGGTGGTATTTTGAGATTCTTGCTCTGGTATTCCATGAATACACATGGTTAGGCTTCTTCAGGGTGTTCCATATCTCTTGGATATTTCTCTCAAGTATCTTTTTGGCTTTAACAACCTCTTCCATTGAGCTGGTTAGTACTCCCACTTTATCTTCAAGGTCTGAAATTCTGTTTTCTGCTTTGTTAGTTCTGTTGATAAGACTCTCTGTGGCATTCTGGGTTGAAGATAACTTGTCTTTTAGCTCAGTTTTAAACTCTGCTTGAGTTTGTTTAACTGCTCTATGCCACTTTTTGTTTCTTGCACTGTTTTTCTCAACTCCTCCAGATGTCTGTTGTGTTCCTCTTCAAAGCGATTGATTCGATTATGTAATTCCTCCCGGATTTCCTCTTTCATAGTATTGAACATTGTAATGATCATATTTTGAAAGACTTTATCCTGGGTGAGGCTTTCTTGGCCTTTTTTCCCGGGTTTGTTCTTGTTGGAGTCTAACATTATGGGATTAATTTCTTCAGTGTGAAATTTGTTTACTTGAGTGTTGCTTCTCATGGATTTGCACTTTGACTTTGGCATTGTCATTTTAACTCGTAAGATCTCTCAATTTCACTAAACTGAATTATTTGGCCTGGGGTCCTGGTGTGCGGACGTGGGCGGAGACTTACCTAGGGCGCAGGGTGAGGCCCGGCTGGACCGCATGCGAGTCCTGACTGGTGGAGCGGGGTGGGGTGTAAAGGGAGGATGGCCATGTGGCCGTGGAGCTATTAACCCGAGGGCAGCTGGTGCGGGGCCTGGGCGCAGGGGGAGGTCCTCTTCGTCCCTCGGCCCCCGCGCTCTGCTCCGGCTGGATGGTGGGAGTCGGAGCCGGGTCCCTGTGGGCTGACCTGGGGTCCTGGTGGGTGGGGCCCGAGTAATTTAAATATTTCTGAATTATTCCACTGTGCAAATAAAAATTTCAAATTTTCAAACTACAATTCACTATTTGATCTCAAAGAAATCCACATTTGAAATGTTCATGTACCCAACATGCCTGTCTAGATGGAGAATATTTCCTATAGCCAAGCAGTACTTATGTGCCTTCTTGTAATTAGCTACTGCCTTAAATGGATAATTTTCCTGATTTTAAGTATAAACTAGTTTAAGGTTTTAGATTTATAGAGCACTGAAAGTGTTTTATATGTATTTGTTTCTTCTAGTAGTAATGTTTTCACTTCATCCAAATACTGAGTGCATAAATTATTTTACTTTTCATCACTGTTAAAATTCCTTAAGTGTGTAGATCAATTTTCTTGTTCATTTTGTTGATAGACATTTGAATTGTTTTCCATGTTCTGGCTATCATAAATTTATTAAGAACATTTGCATAAGAATATTTCTATCCATATCTATTTCATTTATTTAGGATAAACATGTAGGAATGTTTTAAGGGCTGTATGTCTTCACTTTTCACACTGTTTTTCAAGATAGCTATTACAGTATATATTCATACCAGTAATGTATGAACTCTAATCTCTCCATGAAGTCAAAGAATCATTCTGTTCACAGAATATTTTTAGTTATTCCAGTCAAATGTATTTAATGGTAAGTTTTCATTATTTTGATCGATAATTCCCTGATGATTTGGATATTTATAATGCTTTTCAAGTATTTAGTGTTCATATGAATATTTTCTGTTCTATGATGTTTATTCATATAATTTGTCGAGATTTATTTTGTGGTTGATGCTTTATTATACAGTGATGAGAACTATTTATATGACCTAGATATGTAATACTTTTCAGATAAGTTTTGAATTTTTTTCCTTCCTGACATACACATTCATTTTCTTCAATGGTTCACTTTTAGAAATAGATTTTAATTTTGATAAATTTCATTATAGGAATTTTGTTTTTCTTGCATTCTCTGACAGACCATTCTATTTTAGATTTGTGAAAATATTTTGTGATTTTTCTAAGACTTTTATATTTACTCATAGCTTTTCTTGAATTTTTATGCATACTTTAATATATGAGTTGCAATTTTTGTGTGCATATGTTTAATGTATGTTCAATTATTTTTTCACCATTTATTTACAATACCTTCTCCACTGACTTGTTAAGGCACATTTATGAAAACTCGAATAATATATGAATGTCACTGTATTTCCACTTTCTATTCCATTTAATTCATTTGACTATATGCCCTATTCCTTTCTTAGTTCACTCATCAATTTTACTGTTCTGAAACTCTCTTGAGAAACTTATCATACACTAACACATTGCCTGTTAAAAGATATGCTCAGTCAGTGTCCTTTGTCAAATGTTTGTGAATTTTATTTTTTCCCTTGGCATATTCACTGGCACAATCCACAAGAACAATTTTCAATAGGAAAGGCCAAAAAAAATCTTAGAATGTGTCAATTTTGTAGGCAATCATTCATGATTTTACTACTGTGTAAGTTCAGGATTCTCTAGACAAAGAAAACTAATAGGCTTTTGGCAATATTTATAGTACCTATGGAGCAGGCCTGTATTCTAGTCAAGAAGCAGTTGGATACACCCATTACAGATTTTCTTCCATTGCACCAGTGGAAACATCTTGACATATGAGTTGGTACTAGAACACACAGGTTTGTAGTTGGTTCATAGTGTTGATAACTTTTCTGCTCCAGTATGCTGCAGAATAACTTCCAGCACAACACGGGTTAGCCAGTAGGGAGAAAGTTTCCAGCTCAGTTCTAGGTTGATTTCTCTGTGTCCTAAAACCAAAATAGACATTATTAGCAGCCAGAGTGGAAAACCTGCCCCAGTGGCAGCTATCTGTTTATTTGGGTTTACAAGAGTCTCCTTGACAAACAACTTATAAGCACATGCCTACACTAGGATTTTCAATTAAAATTCTGTGGCTTACAGAATTTTGTTGATGTATCCTCACAGGGTCCTCTGTTCTAATTATTTGTTTTACTTTTTTAATCAGCTCACTAATATTAGTTTTTATTTTGACTTTCAAACTTGTTTAGTTTTTGTCAATTCTCCAGTGTCTACCAATCCTCTGTATCTCCTCTCCTCTCTACCCTCAGTATTCTCCATTCCACTTTGATAACACATTTGTTCCACTGCCTTCCCTCCTTTGACACCTCATTTTCCCCCTCAGTGGTCCATTTCTAGTTTCCTGACCTTTATATACACTTAGGTACACATAAATGCACACACAATTTAGAAGTTGTAATCCACATATAAGAAAGCATTCAGTGTTTCTCTTACTAAGCCAGGGTTTCTTTGCTCAATACATTATTTTCTAATTCCATTCATTTCCTGAAAATTTCATAATTTCATTTTTCTTCATGGCTGGATGAAATTCCATTAGATATATGTACATCAATTTCATTATTCATTTATACATTTTATTCATCATTCATTTTTGATAGAAAGTTGGTTGTCTCTTTAATATGAATATTTTGAATAGTGCTACAAACTAAAAATGGATATGTAGGTTTCTTTAGAGTATGCTATTAGTTTCTTTTGGGAATATTGCTAAAAGGGTACATCTGGATATCATGAAAGCTGGATTATTTACTTCATAAAGAGCTTCCAAATTGATTTGCTTAATATTTGGACAGATTTCCATTCCTCCAATGAGAAGTAGCCAACAAATATGTACAAAGATGCATAGGAGCCTGCGAGATAGAGATAGCTCAATGAGTAAGGAGCCTACTTTCAAATTTGGTGACATGAGTCCAATCTACAGAATGACATTTGGTGAAAGGAGAGAGTTGGTTTGCAGAAGTTGTCCTCTAACGGAGATTAGCAAAATAAGGGGAGAAATATCTGAAATCAAGATTAAGAAAACGATAGAAAAAATCAACCAGTCAAAAAGCTGGTTCTTTGAAAGAATCAATAAGATTGATACACCCCTAGCTAAATTAACCAAAAGCAGGAGAGAGAAAACCCAAATTAACAAAATCAGAAATGAACATGGAGTTATCACTACTGATACCCAGGAAACCCAGAGAATTATAACATCATATTTCAAAAATTTATACTCTGTGAAGTTTGACAACACAAAAGAGATAGATGAATTTCTAAGTAAACACAACTTACCTAAATTGAATCAGGAAGTTGTGGATTATTTAAATAATCCTATAACATATAAGGAAATTGAAAAATTAATCTCGAATCTTCCCACCAAAAAATGTCCTGGACCAGATGGATTCAGCACAGAGTTCTACCAGACATTTAAGGAGTTAATAACACCAATACTCCTTAAACTGTTCCATCAAATAGCAAAGGAAGGACCACTACCAAATTCCTTCTAGGAAGCTAATATCGTTTTAATCCCAAAACCTAATAAAGATTCACTTAAAAAAGAAAACTATAGGCCGATCTCTCTAATGAACACAGACGCAAAGATTCTCAACAAAGTCTTAGCAAATCGGATTCGAAAACATATTAAAAAGATCATTCATGGGGACCAAGTAGGCTTTATCACCAGCACACAAGGTTGGTTCAACATATGCAAATCAATAAATGTAATTCATCATGTAAACCAGTCCAAAGTCCAAGACCACATGATACTGTTGATAGATGCAGAAAAAGCCTTTGACAAAATCCAACAGCCTTTTATCATCAAAACGCTAGATACTGTAGGAATGAAAGGAAACTTTATCAATATAATAAAAGCTGTATACAACAAGCCCAAAGCAAGGATTATGCTCAATGGGGAACAATTGGAAGCATTCCCACTTCGATCAGGAGCTAGACAAGGCTGTCCACTCTCCACTCTCACCACTTCTATTCAATATTGTACTTGAAGTCTTAGCTGAAGCCCATAAGACAAGAAAGGAACATAAGAGGGATTCAAATCGGCAAGGAAGAAGTCAAGCTATCCCTATTTGCAGATGACATGATCGTATACCTGAGTGATCCCAAAAACTCCACCAGGAAGCTTCTGGAACTAATTGAGAAGTTCATCAGGGTGGCAGGATACAAAATAAATGTGCAAAAATCAGAGGCCTTCCTATATGCCCAAAATGAAAGAAGTGAAAAAGCCTTGAGAGAAACAATCCCATTTACTATAGCCCCTAAAAAAATGAAATACCTTGGTATAAACCTAACCAAGTAGGTAAAAGACCTTTACAAAGAAAACTTTAAAACCCTAAAGAAAGAAATAGCAGAAGACACCAGAAGGTGAAAAGACCTCCCTTGTTCCTGGATTGGCAGAATCAACATCGTAAAAATGACCATCCTACCAAAGGCAATATACAGATTCAATGCTATACCAATCAAAATCCCAAAGTAATTCCTCAAAGAAGTTGACCAAACAATCTCAAAATTCATATGGAGGCACAAAAGACCCAGGATAGCAAAGACAATCCTGAGTAACAAAAACACAGCTGGAGGTATTACCATACCAAACCTAAGTCTATACTACAAATCCATAGTTGTAAAGACAGCCTGGTACTGGCTCCAAAATAGACACACAGATCAATGGATAAGGATTGAAGACCCAGATATAAGCACACAAAATTACAGCCATTTGGTCTTTGACAAAGGGGCCCAAAGAATCCAATGGAAAAAGAACAGCATTTTCAACAAATGGTGCTGGCAAAACTGGATCTCCACATGCAGAAGATTAAAGCTGGACCCATACTTGTCACCATGTACAAGACTTAATTCCAAATGGATCAAGGACCCTGATATAAGGCCAGAGACTATAAAAACCATAGTTGAAAGGATAGGGAACTCCCTCGAGCTGATTGGGCTAGGCCAACAGTTCCTAAACAGACATCCAATGGCACAGTCACTGCTATTAACTCTCAACAGTTGGGATCTTGTGAAATTAAAGAGCTTCTGTTCAGATAAAGACATTGTAACACGAGCTCAAAGACAACCCACAGAATGGGAGAAAATCTTCACTAACCAAATATCTGATAGAGCTCTACTGTCCAGAGTACACAAAGAACTTAGAAAACTAAACACCAAGGAAACTAATGGCCCAATTAAAAAATGGGCCCTGGAACTTAAAAGAAACTTTACCAGGGATGAAATTAAAATGTCTAACAAATATCTTTAAAAATGCTCCACTTCCTTAGCCATCAGGGAAATGCAAATCAAAACTTCCCTGAGATATCATCTCACCCCAGTCAGGATGGCAAAAATCCACAATACAAACAACAACAAATGCTGGAGAGGATGTGGAGAGAGGGGAACTCTCCTACATTGCTGGTGGGAATGCAGGCTCATACAGCCACTCTGGCGAGCCGTCTGGAGATTCTTAAAGAAATTAAAGATTGAAATGCCATATGACCCTGCTATTCCACTTTTGGGAATAACCCCCCATACAGCAGAGGTTCACCTCGATAGTACAAGCACGACCATGTTCATAGCAGCACTGTTTACAATAGCAAAGACATGGAATCAACCCAAATGTCCAACAGTTGACCAGTAGATAAGGAAACTGTGGTACATCTGTACAATGGAGTACTACTCAGCCATCAAAAATGATGAATTACTGGAATTTGCCGGGAAATGGATGTCATTAGAAACAATTATATTAAGTGAAGTATCCCAGACCCAGAAAATTAAGCGCCGTATGTACTCCCTAATAGGTGGCTCCAAGTACCAAACCCACCCAGCCCAACTACAGACAGTAATTGCAAGGATTATGAACAGGAGGGTTGGGGTAGGAGGGCCATACCAGAAACAAGGAGAGAAGGCACAATGTTACAGTAGAGAAAATAGGCCTCCATCAAGGACTCAAGTAAGTAATGAGACATATGATTAAGTTCACAGACTTTTGTTCCTGATCATTTACTACTGAGGGGGTATGATCTCACCAGAAGAGGAGGGCATATAGTCTGGCAGATAAAAAGTAACCGTTGTGCAAATTGGTGATAGACCCCTCCCTCACTGTGGTTTCCCACTTTTATTACATCTACCTTTGAATCTGCTTTTATCGCAAGACTCTAGTTTAACAGCTTTTTGTCTCTGGCCAGGAGGTAACATACAATGTCCACCAGGATGGAGTGAAGGGCATTGCAGGAGCAGCAAAACTGCAAAAGAAAATCAACAAACCACAATCCAGAACTTCAGAGACTCCATATCAACCACCTAGAACTAGGCCAGCTTAATCTCTCCCCATCCTAAAGCTCAGGGAAATTTGCGGAAGAGGGGGCGGTAAGAGTGTAAGAGCAAAAGGTTGGGAGGAGCAATGATATGTAAGTTACTCCATACAAGTTAGGGCTGAAGCAATCATAATTGGACTTTACATGCCCCGTGCATTGTCCAACACACTATTGACCCCACAAAGTCTAGCATCTGCTAACGGCACCAAGATGTTTGGAGGCAAGGGATTGGCAGCCACAGCAGTGTTCCTATACCTAAGGGGAACACAGGAAAGGGTTCAGGGAAAGGCCATTGGGTCCTTGTGCGTCATCGGAGAGGAGGGCCCAGAGGAAAATCAGGCATGCACAAGAAAGGACTCTCTGGGAATTGGGGCGGGAGGCACTGGCGGAGGAGCAAGGGGTATGGGGGGGAGGAGGAGGGAGGGAGGGAACTGGTGTACCTATTAAGTTTGTATGAGCTGAAATAATAATAAAAAATATATTAATAAAAAAAGTTGTCCTCTTTCATCAGTGTTTTGTAGCATTCATTCATTCATTCATTCTTTGAGATCAATGACTAAAATATTTAGAAGATGGTAAACACATTAATTACAAAAAAATTCATGTTAGAACCACAGAGATATTATTTCCCCAGAACTACAATAACTATCAAAAGGCAAAAGAAAATAAATGTTGGTAAGGTAAGGTTGAAGATTAATTTTGTTTTTGACACTGTTGATATAAAAGTAGAACAACAGAGCCACCACTGAAAACAGCATGTAAATTTGTAAAATGATTAGGGTCTATGTAATATATAACCCAGACATCCTACATGATTGTATGCACTCATCATATAGGTCAGTTTTTCTGTGTATGTTGACATATATTGACTGACATTAAATATTTGTACTTCCTTATTAAATAAAATATAATGTGCAGAAACTAAGATACAGATGTAATCTAAGCTGAGTATGTTGATCCATATCCATAATCCCATAACTCAGGAGGCTGAGGCATGAGGATCAGCCTGAGTTTGAGATACTCAGCAGTTTCCACTGAGACTGACCTACAGTGTTTGAAGCCCCTAAAAAATCATCCTCTAAAGCAATCTAAATATCCAATGAGTGAATCTCTAATGTGTGCTTATTGCAACTGAATATTACTCTGAAAAGAAAATGTACACATCTACACAAGGTGGGGGCAAAATTATAAATGAATTTAGCTAGTCAATGATAAACAAGTGCTGGAACATTTAAGTTAATTCAGCCATCTAAAATTGGTCAAACTCAGGTAAGTAGAGAACAGGACAGGACAGAAGGAGGGCAGATTTGGGAATTTGCCATTTGTTTTCTGTGTGTATCAAGTTCCAGTCATTTAGTATAAAAAGAGTTCTGGAGATCTGATGTACAAAAATATCTATGGGCTGGAGAGGTGGCTCAGGGGTTAAGCCTCCGCCTTGCAGGCGGAAGGTCCCGAGTTCGGATCCCAGATCCCACGTATAGACGCCAGACGGAAGCGGGGGCGGCCTGTGCTTCTGGTCCTGGTAGGGCGGAGCCTGTGAATCCCGGGGCGGAGGCGTCCATGGTGGTTCGCGAATTCGTCCGTGGTTCTACACACACATACACACACACACAGACACGCGCGCGCACATACACACAGTTGAATAAATAATAAAAAAAAAAAAAAAAAAAAAAAAAAAAAAAAAAAAAAAAATATCTATGATATATTATACTGCATCATGTCCTTAAAGCTTGCTAAGAGGATATATTTCTGATTAAGCATTCTTACCACAATGAAAAATAAAAGGATATACAAAACATCCTTTCTTCCAGTCCTTTACAATAAAACTGATGAGAAAATGATAACAAAATGTTAAATGTTTAAAAGCAATTAAAATGTTTTAACTAATAACCATAATAAATTATGTATTGATAATGCAGAAAATGATAAAATTACATGAAATATTTTCAGAATCTTAGAAAAGATTTCAGCATAATATCTGTATCTGCAATAAATACTTAAAAAATAGCTATGATGTACTAAAACATAGTTTTACATTATAGTAATAAGGTGTATACCACTATTAAGTATTCAATATGTTGTTAGTCAAAATGAATGTTTCATAATATAAATACAGATTTACTATATACTATACATCATATTTTTGTGTTTATTGTGGAAATGTCAATATATTAAATGTGATGAATAACTTATAAGAATGGTCATCAAACACATACTGTAATTCTGTGCCATTAATACAGACAGCAAGAATGTCCTCAGACTCTAGTGGCTTTTGCAAAGTTCTTTCTTCACTAGGGTCTTCTGAGGAGCATGGGAAGCGTCACATGCAGTTTGGGTGACTGCCACTAGAGGGCAATCATGTCCTCTGAAGACCTGTTCTTAAGTACTATATTCTTTTGTTTTTGGATATGCAGATATCAAAATAATCTACAGAAATAATTGAGCCAACCCGAAGTTCTGTGATTAATATAAAATTAGGCATGTTTTTGGCACCTTGGGGATAGACTACATTACATGCACGTAGTAGATATGATTTATTTACTGAATATTTATTTACATCCTACTTCAGAAAAAAATGGAATAAAATTATTTGAAATACTTTCCATCAGTGATCATAGATCTCAAAACTAATCCAACATTAACATTGTAAAATTTGATAAAATTCAGCCAGAGTAAAGTTTAATCTGTTCAGGCTTCTATCCCTGTTATTGCTGAGGATTTAATTAGTGTTTGGCTTTTTTAAGAACCACTGATGAAGCATCTGTATTTCTCTAGGATAAACGATAGCAAAATGCACATTGCCCTTTTACTCCAATGAGACATCTAGGTCCTCTTCTTAAATTCAAACTGCATTTTTTTGTAGCAGATATTTTGTCCTAAACCTACTCTATCATCATTCTCTTACTGGTTAATACTAAGAAGGATTTATAGAATAGAAAACAAAAGTAGCAAAGAACATAGAATTTTATGATATAATGAGATGTCTGGAGAAAATAGTCACAAGAAGGGCAGGTAGTGTGATACCTTTTCTACTTACCATTTTCCTTTTTTATTTGCTGTACATAGCTTTTATCAAACTTGCTGAAATCCAATGAGAATTTCTTTAACTCTCTCTTAATGACTTTAGAAAGGCCCACCTGAGAGGAAAGGAATGGAGCACAATGGCCATTTCTCACTTTCCTTTTACTTGTCAATATGAAGATGTGGAAAAATGCTTATATTTGTTTTCTGCAAAGAAACATCACGATAAAACTTTGAAAGGCAGAAACACTATTCTCTTCATTGATTGTGGTTGTGGTGACATGCCTGGATGCATTTATGAAAACTTATAAATCAGAAAGGGCAAATTTTTCTGTGTGTAACAAGAAAATAAATTATTTTCATCTCCAACTACCTTTAAATGATATTCTAAATTCAAATTATTGTACCCATGCGAATAATTTTTATATGGTGAATTACTATCACTCTTGAAAAAGGAGGATGTCGATTTTTTTTATCTGAGTTTATGTCCAGAAGCTTTTTTGATTCTGTGATTTTAGAATTGATGTAAATGACATGTTCTCTGAGGAATGTACTTGTGGACAAGGACAAAGGGCAGAGAGGACTGACAGGTCAATTTACATACTCTGTAGCTGTTCCTAAAGCTGGATTTGTGCTCACACTGTAAAACCATGATCTCACTTTCTCTTCATTCTGTTGTTACTACTTGCTGTAACTTCGTAATTCTGAAATTGCCTTACAAAACTTGAAAAAAATTTAAGGAAAATGATTCTGAGTTGACTGTATTCATGAAAAGACTGCTTCTCCTACACAGCTGTTTATATGAATATACTGAAAATAGTGAAAGAAATGCTCTTCCACAGTCACAAGTGGAAAGAGCACATCATTCTGAGCTGATTATAGCACGGTCCATGAAATCTCACAGACTTTTTAAGATGGAAGGAATCTTAGTGGTCACTCCTAATTCACTGTCCTTTTAAATTCAAAGTCATTGGCAAACTTCTATGACACTTTTGCTTTACTCCCCACAATGATAAAGGAGGTCACTGACTTAATTTTTATGCGGCATCAGACTTTCCATAATACTTGTGGAATAGCTTACAACCTAACCATTACTATAAGAATAGGAATCCTGAAATGTAAATCCATTAAGAAAAGCTGGTTTCATGATTTTTATAAGTACTATACTGAAGGTTGAATGTTTATATGGATTCATAAAGAATGAAATGGATTGTTTCAATGTAATATATCATAATTGATGAGTACCTATGATGAATCTTTTATACAGTATTCACATTTTAGCCATATTATAACCAGATAATTAGAAAAAGGCAATACTTCTGTTCATACAGCCTGTACTTTTGGGGCCAAGGTAACCTCATTAGTTACTTATAAGCAACATTTATGAAGTTCTGTGTTTTTATGGACCTAGAGAGTGGAAATACTACTTAAATAATTATAATTGGTTTTCATTTTTCATTATTAGTGCTGTACTGTTTGCTTTCTTTTTGTATTTCTTATTCTGCTGTGTGGGGGTGGGGGTAGGGACTGGCATTACAAGAATGTGTCACTTTACCAGACTTTAACAAGTTCTATTTTAAAGTGTTAAGAGTCAGCTTAACACTTTCATGGGTAGGGTCTATGTATTAATTCACATGGATAGAAATTTAGTGGCTAACAATAGTATTCCTATACTAAAGGGGAACACAAAAAAGAGCTCTAGGCAATGCTACTGAGTCCTTACACCTCATCAGAGAGGAGGACCTAGAGGGAAGTCTGACATGCACAATAAAGGATGCTCCAGGAATGGGGGGGGCACTGGGAGAAAGGGAGGGAGTGGGGGAAAGGAAGGGGATAAAGGGGGAGGGAGCAAGGGGATCCAGGGAGGGGTGGAGGGAGGGAGGGGAGTGGGGTACCTATCAAATTTGTATGAATGGAAAAAATAAATTAACAAAAAAAGAAATTTAGTGGCTAAATAAGCATATTATTTAAAAAGGAGTAAAAACTCTAACAATTTTAGGTGAGAATCCATTTCATGGGTTTTTTTTCAAGCAGTCCCAGCATACATACCTCCCTGGTTCATAGCATCTTTGTCTCTGATGAAGCCAAATCTAGCAACCTCAAATAGTGTATGATCTTTATGACCTTTTTGAGTCAGTCATTCATAGATTCTCAGGATCAGTCAATATTCTGTCTGTCTTGGATTCCATGTGCCATAATGACCTATATGGCATAAATGCTGTACATACATGTCTTAAAAATACACTGTCAAATAAAAGTTAAGAAATTTATAATTTGCATATTTATATTCTTTCATTTTTACAAAGGAAAAGTCTCTAAGAATATTGTTCTGTGGCAATTATGCCTTATGTGTTTATAAGAACAGTCAGTTTAAATTACAAATTCCAATAAAATGGTAGAAGGTCATTCTACTATTGATTTGCCTATGAGAAACACAATTCTGCAAGCTTATTTAAACAGTTGTCTGAATTCTGTTTACCACATCATTTGTCCTCTGCCCTGTTAGTACAACATTGACAAATGCTTGGAGATAATCATTTGCTTCAGTACATGTAGATTTAAAGTATAAAGATAGTACCTACAATTAAGTAGTCTATTCTTTGAATAATAAATATTTCTCCTGTTAGTGCTCGTTTCCAAATATGCAAATGATATACTTTTGATGTTTAACTAGACTTTTTTTTTATTAAAAATTTAATTATACATTTTAAAATTTTTTACCAGTTCCCTCCCTCCCCCCTCTTCCCCTCCCCTTCCCCCAGTGCCTCCACCCCAATTCCCAGAGAGTCCTTTATTGTGTACGCCTAACTCTCCACTGGGTCCTCCTCTCCGATGACATATAAGGACCCAGTGGCATTTCCATAAGCCCATTCTCTTGTTCCCCTTAAGCATAAGATCACTACTATGGCTGTCAATCCCTTGCCTCCAGGGGTCTCGGTGCCCTTAACAGATGCTAGACTTTATGAGGGCAACAGTGCGCTGGACATTGCGCAGGGCATGCAAAGTCCCATTATGATTGCTTTGGCCCCAACTATTGTTGAGAATCTTGCAAATCGTTGTTCCTCCCATCCTTTTGCTCTTACAATCTTACCGCCCCCTCTTCCGCAAATGTCCCTGAGCTCCAGGATGGGGAGAAATTAGGCTGTCCTAGTTCTATGTGATTGATATAGAGTCTCTGAAGTTCTGGATTGTGGTTTGTTGATTTTTTTGCAGTTTTGCTGCTCCTGCAATTCCCTTCACTCCATTCTGCTGGGCACTGTATGTCACCCCCTGGCCAGAGACAAAAAGCTGTTAAACTGGAGTCTTGTTGTAATAGCACATTCAAGGGTAGATGTAATAAGAGTAGGAAACCTCACTGAGGGAGGGGTCCATCACCCATTTGCAAAATGATTACTTTTTATCTGCTAGACTATATGCCCTCCCCTTCTGGTGAGATCAGGAAAGAACGTCTGTGGACTTAACCAGGTTTCTCATTACTTACTTGCAGACCTTGATGGAGGCCTATTTTCTCTGCTGTAACATGGTCTCCTCTCTCCTTGTTTCTGGTGTGGCCCTCCTAACCCATCTCTCTTGTTCATAATCCTTGCAATTACTGTGTTACATAGGTTTACTTTTGAGTGTCTTAATGTGGGCTGGGTGAGTTTGGTACTAGGAGCCACCTATTAGGGAGTACATACGGCGCTTAATTTTCTGGGCTGGGGATACTTCACTTAATATAATTCTTTCTAATGACATCCATTTCCCAGCAAATTCCAGTAACTCATCATTTTTGATGGCTGAGTAGTACTCCATTGTATAGATGTACCACAATTTCCTTATCCACTCGTCAACTGTTGGACATTTAGGTTGATTCCATGACTTTGCTATTGTAAACAGTGCTGCTATGAACATGGTCGAGCTTGTGCTATCGAGGCGAACCTCTGCTGCATGGGGGGTTATTCCCAAAAGTGGGATAGCAGGGTCATATGGCATTTCAATCTTTAATTTCTTTAAGAATCTCCAGACGGCTCGCCAGAGTGGCTGTATGAGCCTGCATTCCCACCAGCAATGTAGGAGAGTTCCCCTCTCTCCACATCCTCTCCAGCATTTGTCGTTGTTTGTATTGTGGATTTTTGCCATCCTGACCGGGGTGAGATGATATCTCAGGGAAGTTTTGATTTGCATTTCCCTGATGGCGAAGGAAGTGGAGCATTTTTTCAGATATTTGTTAGAGATTTTAATTTCATCCCTGGTAAAGTTTGTTTGAAGTTCCACAGCCCTTTTTTAATTGGGCCATTGTTTTCTGTGGAGTTTATTTTTCTAAGTTCTTTGTGCACTCTGGACAGTAGAGCTTTGTCAGATATGTGGTTAGTGAAGATTTTCTCCCATTCTGTGGGTTGCCTTTGAGTTCGTGTTAAAATCTCTTTATCTGAACAGAAGCTCTTTAATTTCACAAGATCCCAACTGTTGAGAGTTGGTAGCAGTGACTGTGCCATTGGATGTCTGTTTAGGAAGTGTTGGCCTAGCCCAATCAGCTCGAGGTAGTTCCCTATCCTTTCAACTATGGTTTTTAAAGTCTCTGGCCTGATATCAAGGTCCTTGATCCATTTGGAATTAAGTCTTGTACATGGTGACAAGTACGGGTCCAGCTTTAATCTTCTGCATGTGGAGATCCAGTTTTGCCAGCACCATTTGTTGAAGATGCTGTTCTTTTTCCATTAGATTCTTTGGGCCCCTTTGTCAAAGACCGAATGGCTGTAACTTTGTGGGCTTATATCTGGGTCTTCAATCCTTATCCATTGATCTGTGTGTCTATTTTGGAGCCAGTACCAGGCTGTCTTTATAACTATGGATTTGTAGTATAGACTTAGGTTTGGTATGGTAATACCTCCAGCTGTGTTTTTGTTACTCAGGATTGTTTTTGCTATCCTGGGTCTTTTGTGCCTCCATATGAACTTTGAGATTGTTTGGTCAATTTCTTTGAAGAATTGCTTTGGGATTTTGATTGGTATAGCATTGAATCTGTATATTGCCTTTGGTAGGATGGTCATTTTTACAATGTTGATTCTGCCAATCCAGGAACAAGGGAGGTCTTTCCACCTTCTGGTGTCTTCTGCTATTTCTTTCTTTAGGGTTTTAAAGTTTTCATTGTAAAGGTCTTTTACCTCCTTGGTTAGGTTTATAACAAGGTATTTCATTTTTTTTAGGGGCTATAGTAAATGGCACGGTTTCTCTCAAGGCTTTTTCACTTCTTTCATTCTGGGCATATAGGAAGGCCTCTGATTTTTGCACATTTATTTTGTATCCTGCCACCCTGCTGAACTTCTCAATTAGTTCCAGGAGCTTCCTGGTAGAGTTTTTGGGATCCCTCAGGTATAAGATCATGTCATCTGCAAATAGGGATAGCTTGACTTCTTCCTTGCCAATTTGAATCCCTCTTATGTCCCTTTCTTGTCTTATGGCTTCAGCTAAGACTTCAAGTACAATATTGAATAGAAGTGGTGAGAGTGGACAGCCTTGTCTAGTTCCTGATCGAAGTGGGAATGCTTCCAATTGTTCCCCATTGAGCATAATCCTTGCTGTGGGCTTGTTGTATACAGCTTTTATTATATTGATTAAGGTTCCTTCCATTCCTACTGTCTCTAGCGTTTTGATCATAAAAGGCTGTTGGATCTTGTCAAAAGCTTTTTCTGCATCTATCGAGAGTATCATGTGGTCTTGGACTTTGGACTGGTTTACATGATGAATTACATTTATTGATTTTGTGCACCATATGGTTTTTACAGATAACTATTGTCTAATTGGCTTGAATCAGGCAACTGACACAAATATGCAAATATAGTCAGAATAGAAAATATTTTATCATATTTCCCTTCTGCACTATTGATTGAAATATGAATGTTTAAAAATAGTTCTGTAGAGGAAGACAGTCTGAATAGTTTGTAATTACATCTATTCTAATTGTCTACATTCAGGAGTATGGCACTAACAAAGAAAAATGACTGACCAAGTGCATTTGTTTAACACAGCACCAACTCTAGAAGAACATTAAACTTGTGGTTATTTGTGCTTGGTTAGCACAAAATCAGCATGTTTCTCAATACACTTCTGTTTTGGATATACTGTTGTATGACAAAAATTCTATGTTATTAGGCTAATGCTAGATTGCATGATTTATAAAGTTGTTATTTTTAAAGAAAACATTACAGAAACAAATTTTTTCTTTCCCTTTATGCAGTTTTCAGCATTTGATTTTCATACAAAACCAAGTAGAGTTACTTTAATTAAGATCTCTAGTTGTTTTCATTCCTATGTTATTTACTGTCTTTTTTTCCTTTTGACCTTCCACAATCTATTTACATTAAATATGAGGTGGACCATGTCATCAGCAAACATATTTTTATTTGTAGGGCTGCCTAGACAGCATTCTGTAGTTCTATCTCATTAGCTCAAAAACATCCATGAAACTATACTATCCTCCACTTCAGCTCTGTTTTCAAATATTTTCCATACCTATTCATGAAAAGTAAGCCACTCCTGCATATATTTTACTTTCATATTTCAGAATTTACCTTCTTCCTATGGATCATATCTGTTGTATTTTTATGTTATTAATCACAAAGTCTAGTTTTCATATAAATACATGTTCATATTTTTATCCTTATGGTAGTCAACAAAAATTAGTTTTTGGGCTGGAGAGTTAGCTCAGGGGTTAAGCCTCTGCCTTGCAGGCGGAAGGTCCTGAGTTCGGATCCTAGACCCCACCTATAGACGCTAGGCAGAAGCAGGGGCAGCCTGCGTTTCTGGTCCTGGTAGGGCGGAGCCTGTGAATCCCGGCACAGAGTGAACAAGGAGAAGGTGGAGGCGGTCCATGGTGGTTCCCGAATTTGCCCATGCTTCTGCACATATACACACACACACACACACACACACACACACACACACACATGCACAATTGAATAAATAATAAAAAAATTAAAAAATAGTTTTTAAAGGGAATTACTTTTTTTCCTTAATGTGTCTTCAATATTACCTCATACATGGCCAGATATACAACGTAACTCAAACTCTGCTGGCTGCCAGTCATTTATGATCACAACACGTCATAAACTAATGTACCCTACAGGCCAATTTCCTCAATATAATTCTTAGTTTCTGCATGTGACTGTTAAGTTTTGACTAGAGAAAATATTTTTCGTTGAAGAACAAGAGTCTACAGTCAACTGATTGACATTTTTTGTAATAGTTTGTAAAAATTAGATTACATAAAGAATTTAAAATTTATTTTAATCATGTTTTTATTCAGCTTGCAAGGTACTAGGTTTCCATGTGGCTTTTTGGACATCCCTCTTTTAATTCATCCTTCACTACCTTCCCATCCTGCCCACTCTCTCCATCTGTATCATGACTTAACTCTTTCTATTCCTAGTATTTTTTTAAAAGCTAGAACATACATTATCTTACTAAACTGATTTCATGCATTGTGTTGAAGATCACATAAAGTTAGCTTTAAAGTACCTATCTATTTAATTATTGAAAGAAATCTATATCCAATGTGACTCTCAATGGATTTTTGCCTCATTTAAATTTAATTGAACAATGAAGCACAAACTAAGCAGAGACTGAAACTATATCAATCAAATACATTATATGAGTTAATTATTGTCTAATTTTAAATGACACTGAAAGAATATGACAGCATGACCTTATTATATTAATTGGTTATAGAGTACTTATTAATTGTCAGATAATCTAGAGAGCAAAAAGAATCATAACTATTATATTTTGGGTGGGTTTTCTCTTTGAAGAAATTAAAACATGTTTCTTTAGAGATGCAATTGTACTCAGCCAATATTTTGTTCACACTCAACCTCTCCTTAATTTCACTTTTCGTCCAGGCATTTTTCTCTAGAAATAGTAATTCCTTCAATGATAAGAAGTCAATGTTCTAGGTAAAATAATATTGAAAAAATTTTTGAAGAATTAGATATTTTACATTGTACTTACAAAAATTTCTAGAATATACTAACTTTTTTCTATAATCTATTATTCATTCATTGATGTCAATGTGAATCTCCTGGTATACTCAATTATGTGCACATGGAAACATGCACAAACAGATTTCAGTGTATCTCTGATATACTTACTATGTTTTAACTGGTTGAGAATTAGACCATCAAAAGTAGAGTTAATACTATGTGACATAGAAACCAGATGGAAGAATGGGCAAGAGCTTTGTGTAATGACCCTGCAATATAGGGAACAACTTCATATTTTGCCAAGATGCACTTTGAATTCTCACTGGGGAACCTTAGCCAGTTCTGTATCCTCATGTGCCATCTGAGCATTGTCCATCTGTGACTCACCTTCAGGCCAAGAATCATTTGTGTTCTTATCCTAATAACAGAAAAATCATATAGAACTTTATTTCCTCTAAGACATACTCTCATATTGTCTGTCCCTTGGTGTTAAAATCTTGTCTACCACTTTTCATTAGAAAAGAATGAAGAAAACAACTATTTCTTTACCAAGAAGAGACCATTATCATGATGTCATATGATATTTAGCTTGTAGGTATGCCATGCATAATCCCTACCTGATAATAAACATTGCATATAAAGACATCCATGTGGACCAAAGCTAATTAGCATAAATTGTAAGCTGTTATGAGTAGAGAGCCGAAAAGAAAAATAAAGGTCTTCAAATGATTGTGAAAGTTATAAAACTCATTATAAATACCAAAATACTTGTAGGTAATTTCTCATCAAATATAAGCATTTTTGAGACATAAAACAAATTTTCAGTTTAAAAAAATCTTGACAAATGAGTAGATCAATATATGTGGGACATTGCTATTGTTTTCTGTGCAATCAATTATATATTGCTATCATGGTACCATTTATAAGTTAATAAGAAATCACTAGCCCAATCCTGGGACCTTTATCCATGACCCTTGTGAGAAGTGAATTATATCCAACCATTTTGAAGCCATGCTATCCAACAGGATAGTTTCAATACATATTTGGGGATAGCCCTTAATGAATAGTATACAAGTAGCTGTATTCTATAACTAGCCAATACCATCTGGGGTCTTTAAATCAAAATTACTTGATATTTTCAGCTCATTGTTGTGTAAGCTTATATCTGAAGCGCAATGTGGCCACCATTTCAGGCTGTTTCTGAGAAACAACAAAGTCATTTACTAAAGTAACTGCCAAACAACAAAAACATAAGTAAAGATGATAATTTGATCTTATAGTTGTAAAAAATTTTAGATACGATTTTACTTATGCTTAAGAATTATATTCGTGTGGACTTTCAGAATGCATGTGCACAAGTGAATGCAGGTGCACATGTACATGTATGATGGGCACTTATGAGTAAGCATGTGGAGATTAGAGGTTGACCTAATCTTTCTAAGTAGCTCTACACTTTTCTTTTCAAGATGGGATCTTTCACTGAACCTGGAGTTTACTGATTCAGCTGGACCTGCTGGTACTCAGCCTCAGAGCTCTTTATGCCTTGCCTCCACATGCCTTGAACTTGGAAAGCATCTGTATGTCACCATGCCCTGTTCTTTAGGATGATGCTAGGGTATCAAACTCACATCCTCAAGCTTGTATGGAAAACACTTCACTTCACTCAATAGAGCATCTTCCTGACCCAGGAATGGTACTTTCAATTTGATATTTGCTGGCTGCATCATTATTTGCTTAAGATATTTCAGTTTGCACTGACATATAAAATTTATATTATTTCTCTGCATTTAAGAACTGCATTGTATATCATTATTAAGAAGTTGTTGGTAATTAATCACTCTTCATTTAATGTAATAAGGCTTTTCATGGAGTGGATGATGTCACATTATGTCATTTATGTCCTTGCTAGAAATATTGGCTACTAAAAATAGATTTTCTATTTAAAAATACTGTGGTTAGTAACTCACACAGACATTAATTATTAGGTCAAGACTATGGTATGCAATTAAAGAGGGCATTAGACAAAAGATTTTGTCCGTGAAGAGGAGACAGTGATTAATTTTGATGCTGTAATTGGAGAACACTTAACAGAAGCCACATTTGAATTGAACTTTGCATCATGAGTCAATTCATTCATGGTAAAGAAAGAGTGCATTAAGAAAGCATACTAATTACGTTTTTCTACTTGCTTCTTCTTGAAACAGTGCTCTGGGATCTCACTGACCAGTAGAGTTATATCACAGCTCCTAAAGCTAGTAATCAAATACACCAATGAACATGATTTTCTTTAGAAAACTAACCAGTTCCAAGTCTATACTAACCAATAACTTTATTTACTCATCCTTTACACTCTGAGACTAGGTCTTCACCATATGCCTTAATCACATTTGGGTTCTGACAAGTTTTGCATCCCATACTCCAATAAAATTTAAACTATTAATATTAAGCATGAACACCCTGATTTTCTTCCTTGAAGAAACTATGTTAAATTTTTTTTTCTGCTACTTATGCTTTCTAACAGACCCTGTTATACCACTCCATGAGTCTTCTATGGTGCATTGTGTCTCTGACTTCTATGGAACTATTAGTAAAATCTACTCTTCTCGTGACAATCATATTTATATCGATGTCTCCTATTATCCAAAATGAAAACAATCATACATTTTGTAGTAGACATATATTAATAAAAGACATGATACAGTGTGGCATATTCACTGAATGGTTGCAATATGTATTTATTGAAAATTGGAGAAGGAACAAGTGATGAACTGGTTCATAACATACTGTGAAGAAGTTAAATGAAATAATAGGAAATATGTCTTAGTTGTTCTACCAAGATAGAATTTTGTAAACTGGCTCAGGGAGAGAGTTTGTGAGTTTATCTTTGAGATTAAATAAGAATAAGAAAATAGAATGTTTAGTATAGGAACATCATCTCATGTGGTAATTTTAAATCAGTGGGGGCTCTTGGAACTTACTGTTGTCTTGTTAGTCAGTTTTGTAACAATGTCAGACTGCCCTAAAGCAACAGATTTTATTCTGGAGTTAACCTGAAGCTATCATCTGATAACTAATAATTACACTTAGATTTTTGAATATCATTAAATTCTTCCCTTTATATAGAATATACTGATGTTTCACCAGTGATAATGGAATTCATGCTTTCTTTAGGAAGGGTTTCTTATTACATCTTCTTCATTGTATTCAAATACTTCAGTAGTACAGGCTCCTTGGGGGTCTTCTTTAAAGACACCAGATAAGATGGTTAATATTTACTGTCAACTTTATAGATCTATAATCATAGAGCTGTGGCTAGGTGATGATAAGGGAGGATTTAGAAGCATTTAGAAGACAGGGCTCTAGTCATGAATGTGGGAAATTATTTAAGTTAGACCCATTCTAATTATGTATGGGACTATTCCATGAACTCGCATGTTCTACTAAATAAAACACTAGATTCATCACTTTCCATTTCCAATATATAGATGTAGTATGACCAGCTTCTTTAAGTTCCTGTCCCAGTTATTTTCCCACCAGAATGGACTGTACCTTTGACCTGTGAGCTAAAGAAATCCTTTTGTCAAAAGTTGCTCTTGGAAAAATGACAGATACATCAGGCACATGCTTTCTGGTATCTGCTTTCATGTGGATCATGTAAGAAGTAATTGAACAGAACATTATTAAGCTACAATTTTTTTACACTAAAACACCACAACTGAAATGGCTTTATTTAAACCAGACGAGCGAATTCTTCAATCAGCATCAATTTCTTCAAGACTTAAGGATCTGGAACTTAAACATGGTGCTCCAGCAGGAGAAGGGAGGATTCACCATGAAGCAATATAATTGTATTGTTTCTCAAAAACCCCCTCCAAGGATACCCTCAAACCCTAAGATCATCATAGCTCAGATGTCCAAGTAGTAGACAAGACTCCTCATTTGAAAGTAATTCATCTATCTTGATGAAAATTTTCAAAAGTATTAGTGTGTAATATAAATTAAGTTTTAGAAATGAAATAAAATACAGATTTCAGTTTAAATCATTAAAACTGAAAAAAACTTTAACATTGTTACTTAAGATGTTTTGTTACAACATTCCTAGGTACATACATATATACAAGTGATAGTTACTTCTACTTTTTTTTGTCTCAGTTTTAGCCTGAAGAATAATATTTGTTACTATACCAAAGTACTCCTTGATGTTTACAAGTCTGCATGCAATGTTAATAATTCCTCACATTCCTATTTATTCTCAACATATTTATGTATAGACTGACCTTTCCCCATTGTCTTGTGACTACAGAATCTCCAGTTCCTTTAATTACAATTTCATCATTCCAAATGAGTCATTATTTATCTCCATTGTTCATGCCATCCACCAGTATATTCTGTAGTCTCAACTGATTAAATGTATTCACAAACTAACCAATTCTTTTTTAAATTTATTTTTATTTACTTATTTATTTGTTTATTTATTTGTGTGTGTGTGTGTGTGTGTGTGTGTGTGTGTGTGTGTGTGTGTGTATCAGAGGGCATTTTGTGTCCCTATGGAGGACCAAGGATGACTTCAGGAATCATCCTGGGTTGCTTCTAACTTCTTCTTACTTTGCTCTGGGATATTCCTCAGGGGTTAAAACTCTGTCTCAAAAGCTGAAGATCCTGAGTTCAGATCCTTCATCTCATATAAAAACTAACCAATTCTTTTTTTAATTTATTATATTTATTTATATATATTATGTATAATATATATTATATATATTTATTATATTTATTTTTTCCAATCATACCAGCTTAATAGGTACCCCGTCCCCTCTCTCCTTCCACCCCTCTCCAGTCACCCTTGCACCCTCCCCCCCTTTTTCCCTTCCTTTCACCCCCCTCTCTCCCCTTCTCCTAGTGCCTCCCCCTGCCCCCCTTCCATTCCCAAGAGCATCCTTTAGTGTGAATGTCAAACTTCCTTCTGAGTCCTCCACTCTAGTGAGGTGTAAGGACTCAGTGGCATTGCCTAGAGCCCTTTCTTGGACTCCCCTTTAGTATGGGAACACTATTGTGACTGTTAATCCCTTGCCTCTAAGGATCCTAGTGCCTGTGATCCATGCTAGTCTTTGGGGGACCATTGACATGTCAGCCATTGCACAGGTCATGTAAAGTCCAATTATGGCTACTGCAGGCCTAACTTGTGTGGAGTATCTTGTGTATTGTTGCTCCTCCCCATCTTTAGGCTCTTACTAACCAATTCTTAACCACCTCCACTGTCCCTGTTCTGGTTTGAACATTATTTTGTCCCTGAGTTATTTTACTAAGGCTCTTAACTAGATTCTTGCTTCCTCTTTTGCCAATATTTAGTTTACTTTCCACATAGTACTCTGCTCATAAATTACAAAGCAGGTTCTCTCTTGTTTGAGAGAATTTTCATTGGCTCCAAATCTAACCAAAGCCTATATTTACTGCTTACTACTGACCCCTGTCTACTTTCTCTTATTACCAATCACCTGAACAGTTCTAAAATCACTGTTGACATTCCAGTTTCTGCCTTTTTTGGGCCATCTTCGTCAGCTAACTCAAATGATAATTGATTCCTTCCATACACTGCCTTCGCTTAAGCTCCTTTGATTTCATTTTTATCATTGGATATTCTTTACCAGCCTGCTTTGAAGATTCACTTGTCTTTAAAATTTTCATATCATAATGCCCCGAAGCTGTTTTACATTATTGATACTAGTACTCTAATCTCATGGACCTGTCATTTTCATGGTTTTGATTGCCAAATACACATTTCCAATCTAGATCTTTCCCATAATACACATGCAGATACCTGCAACTAATCATCTTTTCTATTTCCCTAGGTGCTGATTGATGAACATTGTCAGTTTATTTTCAATATTTTTTTATTAAAAATGTAATTATACATTTACAATTTTTTTACCAGTTCCCTCCTTCCCCCCTCCTCCCCCAGAACCCTCTTCTCCCCCTCCTCTCCCTCCCCATCCCCCAGTGCCTCCCCCCCAATTCCCAGAGAGTCCTCTATTGTGTACACCTGACTCTCCACTGGGTCCTCCTCTCCGATGACATATAAGGACCCAGTGGCATTTCCATAAGCCCTTTCTCTTGTTCCCCTTAAGCATAGGAGCACTACTATGGCTGTCAATCCCTTCCCTCCAGGGATGTCTGTGCCCTTAACAGATGCTAGACTTTATGAGGGCAACAGTGCGCTGGACATTGCGCAGGGCATGCAAAGTCCCATTATGATTGCTTTGGCCCCAACTATTGTTGAGAATCTTGCAAATCATTGTTCCTCCCATCCTTTTGCTCTTACAATCTTACCACCCCCTCTTCCGCAAATGTCCCTGAGCTCCAGGATGGGGAGAGATTAGGCTGGCCTAGTTCTATGTGATTGATATACATTGTCAGTTTTTTTGAGAGAGGCTACCACTCTAGAACATGGACTGATCTGGAACTCACTATTTCTCCCATGGTGGCCTTGAATTAAGGACAACACTCTTTCTCAACTAAGTGTTAGGACTATAGGCATGACCAACAAAACATGGCTCGTAGACAACTTTAACTTGACCCATCATACTGACAATATATTTTTTCATTTATAAAATTACATTTATATTTCGATAAATGAAAGCTCCTTCCTCTGAATAAGTTGGGCTGCATATTTAATAATCATTTTCCATGGCAGGGTTTTTTTTATTCAATTGTGCATGTATGCATGTGTGTGCGTGTGTGTATGTATGTGTGTGTATGTATGTGTGTGTATGTATGTGTGTGTGTAGAACCACAGGTGAATTCGGGAACCACCATGGACCACCTCCACCTCCTCATTTACTGTGACCCAGGATTCACAGACTCCGCCCTACCAGGACCAGAAGCACAGGCCAGACCCACTTCCGCCCGTCATCTGTATGTGGGGTCTAGGATCTGAACTCAGCACCTTCCACCTGGAAGGCAGAGGCTTAACCCCTGAGCCACTTCTCCAGCCCCCTTAATAATCATTTTCAATTTATGTTTCCATGTTACAGAAAATCCCATTGAAATATATTTAGAATTCTACCACTTCTAACTTGGTTAATACAGCTGATCTCCAGGTATGTTCTGTACCTTAGGCTACTAATCTGGTTTCTTTAATATTATCTCTAGCCTCCTATCAATACAGACACCTGACTGACATTGTTAAAATACAGGTACTGTAACACCATTAGACTGTTCAAATCTTTCTACAGTTTCTGCTTTCTCTATGCATATAGTACAAACCCATGTGGCCCTTCAAAGCCCCCAACTTCTACTTATTTTATTGCACTATGCCTTTCAAACACTCATTAACTTTGTCACAAAGATACTATTCTACCAGTGACTCAAGGAACATGTCATAATCCTTCATTAATGTTTTGCAGTTTTCTCTGCCTCAAATATTTTTGCCTGCAGTATATACCAATTGGAAGTACTCATTCCTTTTAGATCTTGGTCAAAGTGTTATCATTTACAATGAAGACATTCTTGGCAACCCCAATTACAGTGGTCTAATAAACTAAATCTTACTATCCCTTTCTGAATACCTATCCTATTTCTTATCATTTAATGCAATATTTTTCTAATATTTCCTGTTGCTTATACTTCCCACTACAGTGTATGATTTATAGGCACAGAAATTCTTACATGTGTCATGTAAAGTCTGCCCTTAACATCTAGAAAATTGGTGTAGAGAGAATGAAAGTATACTAATCCAAAATTTGAAAAATTCACATGAAAATAAAATGGAGAATATTTGAGAATATAAAGTTCAAGTGATCCTTCAAAGTATTTCATCCTATCATCAGCAAATTAAGAAATAATAAATGTAGACATAGCCTCCATGTACCAGTACTACAGCTATTTTAACCATATTTCATTCATTCATTCATCGAATGATTTACTACATAAAGCATCACAAACATGGAAAAAGTATATAGTTACACGTCTAAATAGAAACCATTAGTTTAACAAACAGCTTTCGAAAAAATGACATAACATATAGTGAAGGATTGAAGAGTTTGTATGTAGTTGAAATAGTCAGGACTCTTTTACTTGTGTATTCTTACAAGCAATACTATAGTAAACCATGGATTACTATTACGTTGATTATTGCCTGTGGTTTGTGCAAGAGAAATTAGATTTTTAGATTTTTAGAAATTAGAAATTTAGATTCATATCAAAACAACTTTAATGACTTTATTGTTTGCAGGAAATCAAATTACCTCTTAGGCAATTCAATATAATTTAAATATTTATTCCTTTGTAGTTTTGCTGTACCAATATTCACACAAATTAATTGATCCTCCCAAATCACAATTTGTTTAAATTAAGAGCTCTCTTTTAAAGTTGTTATCAACAGCAAAGAATACCTCTGCTTAATTGGTTTGTTAATGAAAAAATGAACTTTCTGAACAAACAATAAAAAAGATTTGGTTTTATGCTGTTGATATCATAAACAAAGTAATTTCTTAGTGGAGGTACTTTAATATAGCAGAAAACTTGATCAAACAGGAAAAAACTAGAACCATTACTTGTCATACTCTCAAATTCCCTACATATATTCAAACTCCTTCTCATACATGAAACAACAGGAAACCTGACAAACAAATCAATGAAGTATAACTTGAAATTCTTCTCATTTAATGGAAATTTACTTTGATTTTAGAGTGACCTGGATTAAATTTTGGCACATAAACAAATAGATTTCAGGTTATGAGGTATAAAACAATAAATTATCTTCTGCATGTAGATTTCTAGTTTTACCAGCACAATTTGTTGAAAATGATGCTCTTTTGGCAATAGTTTTGTTGAGCAATATCAAATTCAGTTGACTATAGTTGTATGAACATACATATTGATATTTAATTTTATCCATTTATCTATTTTGTCTACTTTATGTCTATTTTGGAGCTAGTACCATGCTATTTTTATGACCCTTTCTTTTCTTTTAATTCTCGTGTGTGTTTGTGTGTGTGTGTGTGTGTGAGTGAGTGTGTATGTATCAGACGGCACTGTGTGTGCCTGTAGAGGCTCAAAAGTGACTTCTGGAATCACTCTGGCTTGCACTATCTCCTTTTTCTTTTCCCAGACTCCTACTTTCAAGGCCAGAAGTAGAAGCTGCAGCCTTTTCTGCTTGGCATTTTTATATTGTATCCAGGCTCTGAACTCAGGACATTCTGCTTGAGAGACAGAGTCTTAACTCCTGAGCCATCTCTCCATCCCCATGCCATCTTTAGTACTATGGATTTATAGTATAGATTAAGGTATGGTATGGTGATACCTATAACATTGTTTTTATTACTCAGGATTGGTTTTGTTATCCTGGGACTTTTGTATTTTCACATGAATTTTGAGATTGTTTGTCAATTTCTGTGAAGAATTGCCTTGGAATTTTGATTGGTATTGCTTTTGGAAGGATGGTCATTTTTATAATGTTAATTCTACTGATCCAGAAGTATGGGAGGTCTTTCACATTCTGGTGTCTTCTAAAATTTCATTCTTTAAGATTTCAAAGTTTTCATTGTATAGGTCTCTCATATCTTGGTTAGACTTATAACAAGATATTTCATTTGGGTAAATGGAATTGTTTCTCTTAGGACTTTCTCTTCTTTTTCATCCTTGGTTTCTAAGAAAACCACTGATTTTTTAACAGTAATTTTGCATTCTGCAACTCTACTGAACTTATTTGTTAGTTCCAGGAATTTCCTAGTGGAGCTTTTTAGAGTCTCTCGGGTATAGAATTATAAGTGGAACCTATAAAAAGATATACTCAAGGGCTGGAGATATTGTTCAGGGGTTAAGACTCTGCCTCATAAGTAGAAGAACCTGAGTTTGGATCCCAGGTCCCCATGTACAAACACCGGGCAGAAAATGGTCTGCACATCTGGCCTCAGTAGGAGGAGCCTAGGAGATCCCAGAAGGAAACAAAATGGAGGTAGAAGCAATCCAAGATGATTCCAGAAGTCATCCTTGATCCTTCAAAGGGACACGCAATTCCTTCTGATACACACACACACACACACACACACACACACACACACACACACACACACAATACACACACACAAATACGCAAACACACACAAACATGCAAAATAAGCAAATAAATAAAAATTTTAAGAAGTATCTAAAAAAAGATATACTCAGGTGAAATTGCTATAATATCGACTATAACCTCAAAGGAGCATGACTTGGTGGAGAGTAGGGAGAAGAAGACCCCAAGAAAGTAGAGACAAAGGAACACTGGTAAATAGATAAATATGGTTATTATGGAGGAAAAGTCCTTAAGGGAAGGGGAGTAAAGTGATAAGTCTTAGTTACGGGTAAGGAAAGGGGAAAATAAGAGGCAAGTAGCTCAGGGGCAAAAGAAAGACCAAGGAACTAACCCAGTACTGAATGCTGTAATCCACTATAACTCCAGTAAAAGAATCTATGGGAGCGACAGAAGTATGTAAGACCCATAGGAAAGTAATTTCTCTCTGAAGAGGCACTTATTCCTTCAATGTCAGGGAAATCATGCCTGACACTATATATCTGTCCAAATAACAATATAAAGAAAGTAAATGGACAGAAACAAATATCCTAGTGTTAAATATAAAAGATTGATAATATAACACCATGAAAATACTCAATTTTTAACAGAAGCTCAGAGGTTAAGACTTTGCCTCACAAACAGAAGGTCCTGAGTTCTGATCCCAAGTAAAAATTTCTGGCAGAAAATGTAGAGTTCTGCACTTCCTGCCCTGGTGGGCAGAGCCTGGAAAATCCAAGAGCACAGCAAAAAGAAGATAGAAATATATAAGTAATCAGGATGATTCACGAAGTCACCCTTGGTCCTCCACAGAGACACACAGAGCTCTTTCTTTCTCTCTCTTTCTCTCTCTCTCTCTCTCTCTCTCTCTCTCTCTCTCTCTCTCTCTCTCTCCTCTTTTTCTCTCTCAATAAATATTTTTTTTAAAAAAAGTTCTCAGAACTCAACCAAGTTGTACTCTTTACAATGGAAGACTAATGAGGCAGAAAACAACATCAGGCCAGAATACAGAATATCAGAGAACCTGGAATACTCAGTCATAATCAGCCCATCAAAATCTTATTCCACACTAAGGCCCTGGGAATCTCATAGAACAGGTGGCAGTAATATTGCAAGATCCTTAAGGTGGGAAGAGTTACTCCTGACCAACATACCCCAGTCCAGACAGGGTTGTTATACACATAAAATCAAAGTGATGAGAACTTCTACCACCAAGTCTACATAATGGCTGACTTATGAACATTCATTCCCCCAAGGACTAACTAGGATCTTAGAAGAAACAGCTGTTTTCAGTGTCTCAGGAGCAAGCTGAGGACAAAGGAAGAGGAACCTTCCCACTTAGGACTTTACCCACTTAAGAGCCACATCAAGTTCAAAAGAAATCTGACTCCTTTACGAATATAGGTATCCCACAGGGAATCCTGTGATACACACAAGCAAAGGGACAGGAGGTGGATGGGACAGAACAGGATGGAAGAAGGGAGCGCAGGGTGGGAGAAGTGTGTGCATGGATGAGGAAGGTGGGAGAGGAGGGAAGTGGGTGGAGAGCTGGTCATGGCAAAGACACAGACCCTGCTTGTTTGTAACTAAATAAATTTAAAAAGAACAGTAGATTATAAATCCAATTCACATATAGACTCACAAAATGTCATAAAAAATCCTATGTGATTCTGTATGCTTCAAAATGTAACTGCAGTGATGATTTTGAGTAAAAACACTTCATTTTAATTCAAACAGTAAAACATCCAAGAAAAAAAAAGTTGGAACTGGAATGAGGATTCCCAAAGAAAAATGTCCTGGTCATGCATGAGTTTAATATTTCATTAGAATTCACCAATTTGAATAACTGTTTGGTATGCATTCAGATTTCTATAATGTTCCAGCATGCTTCCTGTTATTATTTTAATGTACTTATGTCTAAAGAGGATAAGAGAAAAAATATATAGTTTAAAAAATAATGTAAAGAAAAATGGCAGGATAAACATCAGATGAGAATTTAGAGATGGTAGAGACAAGAAAGAGAAAACATCTCGATAAATAAGGCAAATGATATGATCAATATAATTATTATCATTGTTGAAAATTTAATCCTACTGACAGGCAGAGTAGCAATTTCAACAATCAAAACAATGTAGAAAAAAACAAAATAAAAATATATCAGTTTATTGTAGTGTTATGTTATCCCTCTGGGATCTGTATGTGTCCAAGTTCTTGTGTTCACGAGTGGAAAATTGAAACTAGAACACACATAGAGGATTAAGGCAGAGCTTATTCGAGGAAAGAAAAAACAGAACTCATTCCACAGTTGGAATCCCATGAGGGCAAAGGAGCCAAACATGACTGTCAGGGACTAGAATATTTATACCCTAGCTAGGCCCAAGAAAAGTGTTTTTTCCTCTTTGGTTAGCTCTAGTTTCTGTAAAACTGATTGGAACTTTTAGTCCTCTACATTTCATTGGTCTGTTCATATTGGGACCCAACCCAAATAAGTAGGGCTTATCTACAATGGAGAACCAATCTCCATATCCTATCCTGAACCAGGGTTGAGAGAAGTTGGTGATTTATCTCTGTGAAGGATTACAGGCAGTTTCTATAGGGTGTGTTCCTTCGGAGTAATCCCAGGCCTGGAGATGACCTTCAAAGGCTTTCAGATACCATCCCAGCACTTCTGCTCTAAAACTGCCTAAATAGTACAATATCAGGAACACGCTATGATCCTACACATACAAACACAAATATGCATATTCATATGTTCATATATATAATGATTCACATATGATACATATATCAAAATTGGTTTATGATATCTGTCAGTCTGTCAGCTATTTACATTTCTCCAGCTGAATTGCAACTTCATGATATATCTCATGTAATTTTTCATATAAGTTTATTAGTATATTACTGATCCTTTCTGTTGATTCATATCTTAATGGAGGATGAATGTTATGATAAATATATGTGAATTACTTTTATATTTAATGTTATGGGCTATATTTAATGTTAAAATTTGCCTTTAGTTTTAAACTCTTTTAATTTATCTTAATGATTTTATTCTTTACTGATTTGTCCCTCTCATTAACATTTGAAAAGTTTTCATATATTTGAAAGTATTTCTTTCATTTTAAATCAACACCTCATCTGGAAAATTAAAGTTTTATGTAAAACTATCTCAAATTCATGGATCCTAAATTGACAATGTGCCTCATACCATTTAGTAAGTACACTTCTCTTTCAACCATTGACTTTCAATGCTAGTATAAATAAATTTATTATTCTCATGACAATTCTATCAAGGCACTCATTTTAGATATCCTGAAACTACAATCAGTTTAATTGAATTTTCCACCTAGGTAAGAAATTGCAGGATGATTCTACTTCATAGTTATTAAACTTGCATGCTTTCCCTGTTAGTCCTGCTAAGTATCTTTCCATACATGTCAATTTATTCAGGAGATATTCACTGAATAACCCAGTGAAAAAATAAATTTAAAAACATCTGTCCTTGTGTGGAATGTTTATACTAACTATATTCTTTTATTAAATAATGACATTTTTCTACATTGAAAATATGTTTTACTCTTCTAGGTGCCTGCTGGCTGCTGTTGAAATGCACAAGTTCATAAAATCTGGGAAAGTGGTGCTGGTCCTGGCTGGATGCTTCTCAGGATGCAAAACTGTCATTATGAAGAACACTGATGAAGGAACCTTAGACCATCCCTACAGACACATTCTGCTGGCTGGAATTAATGACTATCCCTCTTGCAGAGTGACAGCTGCCATGGGCAAGAAGAAAATCTCCAAGATGTCAAAGATCAAGCCTTTTGAAAAAGTTTATAACTACAATCAACTCATACCCACAAGGTACACTGTGGACATCCCCTTGGAAGAAACCCTTGTCCACAAGGATGTCTTCAGAGACCCAGCTCTGAAGCACAGGCCAGTCAGGAAGCCAAGGACAAGTTTGAGGAGAGCTACAAGACAGACAAGAACAAGTAGTTCTTCCAGAAGCTTTGGTTTTAGATGTTTTTTACCCCATCATTAAAAATAAGAAGAAGAAGAAAAAAGAAAATATGTTTTACTGTGTGTTCAGCTTTTGATGAGTTAATTTATTTCAGGTTTTAATATAGGTTAATTTTGAATGTAGTCATGAGTATATACAACAACATTGTCATATGTTATCCAGAAGGATATCTAAATAGCGCAATATTTATTATATAGTACAATAACATGGAAGGGTAGAATATGATACATTATATTTTTATTTTGTGTCTTTGTCTCCCTTTACACACCATGGTAAAGTACTACATACTATTCCTAATAAGTGCAGTATTTGGGTTTTTCCCTATGAAAATGTGTACCAGATAAGCATCTTTAAAGTTTTGTTGGTGTTTTAAAGCTGCTGATCATAAGTTCAATGTTAATGAACCAATCATTTAGTAATCAGAAAAGGATATTCATTAATTTGCATGTAAAAATCTCTAAACAAAATGTTAAACATTTATTACATTTGATAAAGCAGTGGAAAAATAGTTAAACTTGTTATCTTATAAAATGATGTCTGCATAAAGAAATGATATAAAATGCATCCTCATATGACCAAAGTCTAGAAAAAAGTTGAATACTTTTTTGCAACTGTTTTATTATAGAAAAAGACTGCATATTACAATTAAATGGAATATACGTATACACATCAATATATATAAAGGTTTCTTTACATATTTGCACATATACAACAGGTTTGAATTAACCAGTTGTTGAAAATGTTAATTAGATACCTATGGGGTCTTTATTCCTTCCACTACTTTTCAAATTTACTAATTGAGCATTCACGGTGACTTTAGAAAATATAGCGTATAACTGTTTTACTTTTCTTGTATTACTTCTTCAGATTTTTTGCCCATTTCCGTAGTAGTTAGTGGCTTCATTTGCATTTCCAAGAATTGTTTGTATACCTCAGTATTTACCCTTTACTGAATAAATACAAAAACTTTTCTCTTATCCACAAATCCCTTACTCAGCTTTAGTTTGTATGACACTCTTGTTTTCAGTAGTGTATATTAACTGGAGGACCTTACATATGCTGTCAGGCTCTGCAATTTAGCTATGACCCAAGCCTATGTATCTTTTGTCATGTAAAATTTTATCTGCAGGTGTGAAAATTTATAAATGTTGTCATAGATTTGCATTTCTTTAACTCTTCCTTAAGAACTATTTTGTTAATACATGAATACAAATACAACATATACATGTATATATGCATATTAGTATCTTAATTTAAAGGTATAATTTTTCTCACTGTACTGAAATTTTGAGTTTACCTATTTATTATTAAACCAAAAATGCAATTTTTCATTGGATGCTCAAGATCTCACATTACCTAGCTTGTTAATCAATTTGCAAGAGCTCAATTTTGTGTGCATGACAGAGAAACAGGGAAAGGGAGAGGGACAGGGAGAGAGGATAGGCAAGGGGAAAAGGGGAGAAGGGTTAGATAGAGAGAAAGAGAGAGACAGAGAGAGGAAAAGAGGATAACTCTGAGCAATCGTGTCCGTAAATCAAATGAGTTCTGGAACATCATCAGGAGTTGTTTCAGATCTCCCAAGTCTCCCATCTTCTTTAAAACAGAGATTCTTTCTTTGATGGTCACTAGTGTGTTCATCAGGTTATCTGGCCTTTGGGCTTCCGTAGATTTTCCTCTCTCTACTTTGTATCTTGCCACAGGAGTTCTGGGGTGCAAACAGACCATCTCACTTACCATTACTTTAGTTGCTGAGATTCAAACGCAGGTCCTTACATTTGCACAGCAATCACTTTTTCTACTAAACTTTCTCCCCAGTCCAAATCCACTTTTACATATCAATCACTTCCATTTATTGATGTCTTCTTTTTCGAGACTACAAATTCTACCTCAAAAGCCTTTTGCCTATGAAAACAAACATGGTTAATTGTGCATTTTAAAATCTGGTCGAGTGAATCTCCTACCTTGATAATTGTCATCGTTGCCATAATTGACATATATTCCTTCTCACTCTCACCTTTTACTATTTTCTGAAAAAAATATGCTGCCGGGTTGGATGTTGCTTATTTTTATTTATTTCAAACACTTCACTTCTAAAGTAGTGCAGGAACATTAGACACCATTTGATTATTTACCACTTGTTTGCCAACTTGGTACTACTCACCTTGGTATAAAATACTTTTATGTCACCTTGTTCTTCAAACTGCCAATCCTTTTCCAGTGCATGCTTTTGGACTTAGTCTTCAGGACATTTAAGATCAGTCTTCAGGACATTTGCCACTTTGTCATTCCATTATATTTTCTTTTTCAGATACATTTTTGGTTTTTATTTTCATCAAGGGTCTAATTCTACAGTAACTATGTAACAATTCAAGAAACAGAGAACAACCATTACAATTAACTTCTGTTAAAATATGATTTATTCCAGATTTAGGTGCCATTTTAGATCAAATCACAGGCATGGATTAATTTTTATTTCACATATGTGTGTGTAAACTGTGTGTGTGTGTGTGTGTGTGTGTGTGTTTAGATGCAGGGGGGACTCATGTATGTGTGTGTAGGAGGGAGGTATATGTATGATTACAATTAAAAGTGTGTTCCTGTGGAGACCCAAGGGTTATATCCACCCATGATTACCTCTTCTACCTTATTTTTGTGAGTCTGCTTCTCTGATTAAACCCAGATCATGCTATTGCTGTTAGTCTGGCTAATCAGCTTACTCCAAGGATTCCCAGGGTCTGCCTTCCAGGGCTAAAATTACAGGTAGAAAAACAAACTCAATTACAATTTTATGTGTGATCTGGGTATTCCAACTCAGGTCCTTTTGCTTATGATATAAAGGCCTTAACCACTGAGCAATCTCCTTTGCCCCATTTTAAATACATTTAATAAGTTCTTAATATACTGAGCACATAATTGAGAATCACATAAGAGAATAAGCTCCTTGTTCCTTTCAGCAGTTTTGTCAGGATTTTATCAGCAACAATGCAGGCTAACTGCAACAGAATTTGGTACCAGAGAAGTAGGGTGTTTCTGATGAATCCGGCTATGTGAAATTTTGCATATCTTGAACAATTTTGTTGGAAAAAGTGAAATGTTTGAAGATTTTGAGTCTGTGGATTGTAAGTACCATTCTGCAGAGTTTAATGGGCCATTTGGTTAAGGGGAATGCTGAGAAAATTGTGGCATATTTGCCTCCAGCTTGTGATGAAAGGAACAAGGACTTTGGTAAAGTTGAATTTAATGATGATGGACTGGTTTGTTGTGTTGGAAACCTTTAAGGTTTGGATGAGGAAAAGGCAAACAGCAGAGCATTTACTAGTGTTTGGAGAAATAAGAATCAGTGAATGGAAACCTAGTGATTTTCACCAGGACTATGAAGACATGATTACCCCCTTATGGAGATTCTGTGGTTTGAAAATCCTGATTGCCACAGAGGTCTAAAGCCCACTGAAGCCAGTTCTTGTCCTTGTTCCCTTCAGAAGTTTTGACTGCCTAAAAAGGAGCTTTTCAAGAGTCAGCATACATAAGTTGTTACAGCTGTGTTTGCGTGGATCAAGCTACGTTTCAACTTTGCTGTGGAGTTTGTCAGTATTACTCAACAGATACCGGTTTTGATGCAAAATCAAGGGGCTCATGGACACCAGCAGAAACTTGGCACCAAGTGGCAGGCTTGGAGTACCTACAAGGGAAAGTGAAACTTTTAGCTGCAGAGGCGAACACAGAGTGCTGTTGGAGATGCCAGAACCATAGGATGAATGCTGAGAATGACTGTGAGTGGAGATTAAACCTGGTTCAGAGAAACTCTTCTTGTAAAAAGGAACTGGGAATGCCCAAAATCTTTGAGCCACCATGACTATGTGATGAGCAACAGAAGATGAACATTAAAGTACAGGATGTGGTATTTGATTTGCTGGACTTTGGTCTTAATTTGATGTTTTCTCCTCACAATGCTTCCACTTGGATGTTTCATCTGTATTCAACTTTTTATGATTTGATAGATAAAAAGATTTGAGATATCTTTTTAAAAAAGACACTTTCAGTTCCATCATTTCAATCACTAAATTTACAATGATTGACATTTTAAAACTGTATTACGAAGAGTGAGACATCTGGCTAAGCCCACTCACTTTCCTTCCTGGTCACTTGCAACTGAGGGTGTTTGATCTCACCAGTCAGGGAGGGCATAGAGTCTGGCAGATAGATGGTAACCATCCTGCAAATGGAAGACTGACAACCCCCTCACAGCAGTCTCCTACTCTTATTCCATCTACCTTTGAATCTTCTCTTATAATAAGATTCCATTTTAACAGCCTTTTATCTCTGGCAGGAGTTGACCTCCAATACCAATCAGGATGGAGCTAAGGGTGGTGCCAAGAACAGCAAAACTGAAAACAACAACAAACCATAATTCAGAACATCAGAGACCCTACATCAATCACCTGGAACCAAACCAGCCACATCTCTCCCCATCCTAAAGCTCAGGGAAATTTGCCGAAGAGGGGGCGGTAAGATTATAAGAGCCTAAAGATGGGGAGAAGCAACGATACGCAGGATACCCCACACAAGTTAGGGCCACAGTAAACATAATAGGACTTTGCATGACCTGCACAATGACTGACACATCAATGACCCCCAAAGCCTAGCATGGATCACAGGCACAGGGATCCTTAGAAGCAAGTGATTAACAGTAACAATAGTGTTCCCATTACTAAAGGGGAGCCCATGAAGGGGCTCTAGGCAATGCCACTGAGTCCTTACTCATCATTAGAGTGGAGGACCCAGAGGGAAGTTTGACATTAACACTAAAGGATGATCCAAGGATTGGGGGACAAGGGGGCACTGGGAGAGAGGGAGGAAGTGGGTGAAGGGAAGGGGAAAAGGGGGGAGAGAGCAAGGGGAACTGGGGAGGGGTGGAGGGAAGGAGGAGACGGGGTGCTATTAAGTTTGTATGATTGGGGAAATAAATAAATAAATAAATAAATAAATAAACAGAGTGAGAGAGGTTGGTAGGAGGAGAGAGAGCTTTGGTGGATGGAGGGGGGCAGAGATGGCCACTCATTGTGCTTGTGAACCTAGAGAAAATAAATTAAAAAAAAGAAAAATATTTTTTAATTACTGCTTTGTATCTTCTCACTACTGTCAAAGCCTCGAGTTTTTATCCAATTATATCTAGGTCTCTTGCCAAAAATAAATAGAATTGCACTATGAAAACTTTTAACATCGGACTTTTAGAATTTAAAAATTAAATGTATTTATATTAAAAGATAAATTTAACACCTGTTGGGACGAACTGAAGGCTGTAGTTTAAAAGTGATATGTACTTGTGTCAAGTTCGCAAGAGTAGAGTCTCACAGTTAGGTACAGGTAATGGTTGAGGGTTTGAGTTCTGAGCACATTTACAGATAGTTAGTAGTTAAGTTAAGCCCATTACAAACCTGCAGGAAATCGTCTAGTTGATGTGAAAAGCTCAAGGCATGGTGGGGGGAAATAGGTGCTAGACAGATGAATAAAATACACAGAGCTGGTTTGGAAAGTTAGTATCCTTCTGTATACTTGGTAAGACATGTTGGGCTGGCAAACAAGTATCATTCTTCTCTTAGCCATTATGTGAAGTCCTTGTGGCCACTTCCCTCAGCCCTGGTGTTGGTGTGAGCTCTCCTGTTAAAGCTTGATTAAGAATTGTAAACAGGTTACCATAAGAGAATAAAACCCTTGTTCCCTTAAGCAGTTTTGTCATGATGTTATCAGCAATAATGCAAGTGAACTGCAACAGAATTTTATGATATATTCTGTGACATTATAATGTACATATGTGTATGAATGAATATGTTGGTGTTATATGTATGTGTGTTTGTGTGTGTGTGTGTAAAGAAAACTAATGAAATGGAAATGAACTACTTTCTGGGTGCAATCTATGACAATATAGGATAGCAGGATGGCAATATTCTGCATAAAATTAACTTATAGGTTAGAGAGATAAACAGTGAGTGACATTATAAATGTGAAGTTGTATTTGATAGCCTAGGATTTGAATGAGCTTTATTATCATATGAAGTGAAGTGGAAACTAGTAATAGCACCATAAAACATGAGTGCTAAAAGATTTGTGATAAGATTTTGAACACACACATTATTATTAAGGAGTAGACTTGGGTTAACTTTACTCCCCTGGTAAAGACATACAATTACAGGGAATCATGCATCCTCATTTACCCATTGTATCCTATTTATCACATGAATGTGCTTTATCAATATGACTGCCATGAAAATTTTCAGAATGATAATGTCTAGGCTTATTTTTTCTATTTAGTGAATGGTGTTCTACAAATACTGATATTTATTTTTACATGTTTTAAAAAATTTGTAAGAGCTGAGTTTGGTAACATATGAATACAATACCAGTACTGGAGAGGATGATTTAGGATCACCATTTGTTCAAGATCAATATGGTCTTCCTATGGAATTTCAGACCAGATTGGGCCATATGTTGAGGCCCATTCTCAAGAAAGTGTGGGAAGGAATTTAGATAAGCCTCTAGGACACAAGGGTTTCAATTATTTCGATGAGATCAATATGCCAGAAAAGAGTTAGATATTCACAAAAGTTCATTTCTCCAAGGGATACTTCTGTCTCTTCTGGTAGTCTGTGTTTAAGATAAGTAGTAATATGTAATTTGGTTATATGTATACACACACACATATATGGAATTTGGTTACATATATTTTAACACATTTTTATGCCCTCTGATGTGTTTACACATTTCCATGTAATTTCTCAACAAAAGAAACTATTCTGAATTGTACATTTCCTTCTAAGGCTCCCCAAATTCTTCCCTGCCCAACATAAACAATCGTATAATTATTTGTGCACTAGTGTGTCTGTGCTTAATTGAAGTTGAAATGAGGAGAAACTCAGTCAAAGATGTATAAGGTTTACAATAAATACAGAATAGTGTTTTTTTCTCTTGTGGCACTGGAAGTTCTCACTGGGAACTTGATGAAATGAGAGGACCCTTTTTCTAAATTTCATAACTTACGCACATGAAGTACTTGAAATTCTGAGGTTTCTAGGCCTGAAAAATTCTGCTTATGAGTGGTTTAAGGTCTTTTTCCTTAGACTGCTGCAGAAATGAATGTGCTCTATGATAACTGAGTTCACTGTGATAAATAGTGGAATGTGAATGTATAGAATTAGGCTTTCATAATAAATGAACATAAATAGTATCATCCTCATTGCTAAGCTATGTCCCAGAGGATAGGAACGTATAAGGCTGTTGGATGTGCTCTCCAAGTTAATAAAATTATCTTATTTTTTTTAATTTGGGTTTGTCTCAGCTTGAACTGCACTGATGTTTGCACAGATAAATCATTAGATAATAGACATCTACTCAGGATATCTGTGTTAATTTATTCATGCATCAAGGATGGTATCAAACTGCTAGGGGAAACATGAGAGTTAGCAAAATATATCCCACCATATCATTTCACCACAGGCAAAGTTAACACCAGCTACCTAGAAGGAATAAATTATGATGATAATAAGCTCAGCATTGAAATCACTATATAGTGTCTGGTGATAAGTTTATTCCATAGCCAATTTATGAATGTGAACTAAGGCATACTTTTCTGCTGACATATCTTGGTTATAACAGACAGAAATATCCTCTAGTGCTACTGAAGTATAGATTCTTAGTTTCCATTAGATGATGTTATTCTGAAGGAGCATTCCTTACTGAAAGGAGTATAGCTATGAAGTCAGATGTAATTCAATTTTTTTTCTTTTTTTTAATACATTTTTATTATTATTTCAGCTCATACAAACTTAATGGGTACACCAGTTCCCTCCCTCCCTCCTCCTCCCCCGTACCCCCTCCTCCTCCGCCCCACACCCCTCCCTTCCCATCCCCCAGTGCCTCCCGCCCCAATTCCCAGAGAGTCCTTTCTTGTGCATGTCTGATTTTCCTCTGGGCCCTCCTCTCCGATGATGTACAAGGACCCAGTGGCATTTCCCTGAACCCTTTCCCGTGTTCCCCTTAGGTATAGGAACACTGCTGTGGCTGTCAATCCTTTGCCTCCAAACATCTTGGTGCCTTTAGCAGATGCTGGACTTTGTGGGGTCAATAGTGTGTTGGACAATGCGCAGGGCATGTAAAGTCCAATTATGATTGCTTCAGCCCTAACTTGTATGGAGTAACTTACATATCATTGCTCCTCCCATCCTTTTGCTCTTACACTCTTACCGCCCCCTCTTCCGCAAATTTCCCTGAGCTTCAGGATGGGGAGAGATTAAGCTGGCCTAGTTCTAACTGGTTGATATAGAGTCTCTGAAGTTCTGGATTGAGGTTTGTTGGTTTTCTTTTGCAGTTTTGCTGCTCCTGCAATGCCCTTCACTCCATCCTGGTGGGCATTGCATGTTACCCCCTGGCCAGAGACAAAAAGCTGTTAAACTAGAGTCTTACGATAAAAGCACATTCAAAGGTAGATGTAATAAAAGTGGGAAACCACAGTGAGGGAGGGGTCTATCGCCAATTTGCACAAGGGTTACTTTTTATCTGCCAGACTATATGCCCTCCTCTTCTGGTGAGATCATATCCGCTCAGTAGTAAATGATCAGGAACAAAAGTCTGTGAACTTAATCAGATGTCTCATTACTTACTTGAGTCCTTGATGGAGGCCTATTTTCCCTGCCGTAACATGGTCCCTTCTCTCCTTGTTTCTGGTATGGCCCTCCTACCCCATCCCTCCTGTTCATAAGCCTTGCAATTACTGTCTCTAGTTTTGTTAGGTGGGTTTGGTACTAGGAGCCACCTATTAGGGAGTACATATGGTGCTTAATTTTCTGGGTCTGGAATACTTCACTTAATATAATTGTTTCTAATGGCATCCATTTCCCGGCAAATTCCAGTAATTCATCATTTTTGATGGCTGAGTAGTACTCCATTGTACAGATGTACCACAGTTTCCTTATCCACTGGTCAACTGTTGGACATTTGGGTTGATTCCATGACTTTGCTATTGTAAACAGTGCTGCTATGAACATGGTCGTGCTTGTGCTATCGAGGTGAACCTCTGCTGTATGGGGGGTTATTCCCAAAAGTGGAATAGCAGGGTCATATGGCATTTCAATCTTTAATTTCTTTAAGAATCTCCAGACGGCTCGCCAGAGTGGCTGTATGAGCCTGCATTCCCACCAGCAATGTAGGAGAGTTCCCCTCTCTTCACATCCTCTCCAGCATTGTTGCTGTTTGTATTGTGGATTTTTGCCATCCTGACCGGGGTGAGATGATATCTCAGGGAAGTTTTGATTTGCATTTCCCTGATGGCTAAGGAAGTGGAGCATTTTTTAAGATATTTGTTAGACATTTTAATTTCATCCCTGGTAAAGTTTCTTTTAAGTTCCAGGGCCCATTTTTTAATTTGGCCATTGGTTTCCTTGGTGTTTAGTTTTCTAAGTTCTTTGTGCACTCTGGACAGCAGAGTTCTATCAGATGTGTGGTTAGTGAAGATTTTCTCCCATTCTGTGGGTTGCCTTTGAGCTCGTGTTACAATCTCTTTATCTGAACAGAAGCTCTTTAATTTCAAAAGATCCCAACTGTTGAGAATTGGTAGCAGTGACTGTGCCATTGGATGTCTGTTTAGGAAATGTTGGCCTAGCCCAATCAGCTCGAGGGAGTTCCCTATCCTTTCAACTATGGTTTTTATAGTCTCTGGCCTTATATCAGGGTCCTTGATCCATTTGGAATTAAGTCTTGTACATGGTGACAAGTATGGGTCCAGCTTTAATCTTCTGCATGTGGAAATCCAGTTTTGCCAGCACCATTTGTAGAAGATGCTGTTCTTTTTCCATTGGATTCTATGGGCCCCTTTGTGAAAGACCAAATGGCTGTAATTTGGTGGCCTTATACCTGTGTCTTCAGCTCTTATCCATTGATCTGTGTGGCTATTTTGGAGCTGGTATGAGGAGGCTGTTTTTATAACTACGGATTTGTAGTATAGACTAAGGTTTGGTATGGTGATACCTCCAGCAGTGTTTTTGTTACTCAGGATTGTTTTTGCTATCCTGGGTCTTTTGTGCCTCCATATGAACACTGAGATTTTTTCGTCAACTTCTTTAAAGAATTGCTTTGGGATTTTAATTGGTATAGCACTGAATCTGTATATTGCCTTTGGTAGGATGGTCATTTTTATGAAATTGATGCTGCCAATCCAAGAACATGAAAGGTCGTTCTACCTTCTAGTGTCTTCTGTTATTTCTTTCTTTAAGGTTTTAAAGTTTTCATTGGAAAGGTCATTTACTTCCATGATTAAGCTTATACCAAGGTATTTCATTTTTTTAGGGGCTATAATAAATGGGATTGTTTCTCTCAGGGCTTTTTCACATCTTTCATTCTGTGCATATAATAAGGACACTGATTTTTGTGTGTTTATTTTGTATCTTGCCACCCTGCTGAACTGTATTAGTTCTAGGAGTTTCTTGGTGGAGTTTTTGGTATCACTCAGGTATAAGATCATGTCATCTGCAAATAAAGATAATTTGACTTCTTCCTTGCTGATTTGAATCTGTCTTATGTCCCTTTCTTGTCTTATGGCTTCAGCTAAGACTTCAAGTACAATACTGAATAGAAGTGGTGACAGTGGACAGCATTGTCTAGTTCCTGATCGAAGCAGGAATGCTTCGAGTTTTTCCCCATTGAGTATAATCCTTGCTGTGGGCTTCTTGTATATAGCTTTTATTATAATTATAAAGATTCCTTCCATTCCAACTTTCTCTAGGGTTTTGATCATAAAAGGCTGTTGGATCTTGTCAAAAGCTTTTTCTGCATCTATCAAGAGTATCATGTGGTCTTGGATTTTAGACTGGTTTATATGCTGGAATATGTTTATTGGTTTTTGTATGTCAAAACAACCTTGTGTGCCTGGGACAAAGCCTACTTGATCCCCGTGAATGATCTTTTTGATATCTTTTTGAATTCTATTTGCTAAGACTTTGTTGAGAATCTTTGCATCTGTATTCATCAAAGAGATTGGCCTATAGTTTTCTTTTTTAAGTATATCTTTATTAGGTTTTGTGATTAAGACTATATTAGCCTTATAGAAAGGATCTGGTCGTGTTCCTTTCTTTGCTATTTGATGGAACAGTTTAAGGAGTATTGGTGTCATTAGCTCCTTAAATGTCTGGTAGAACTCTGTGTTGAATCCATCTGGTATAGGACATTTCTTGGTGGGAAGATTCAAGATTACTTCATCAATTTCCTCATATGTTGTAGTACTACTTAATAATTCACAACTTCCTGATTCAATTTCGGTAAGTTGTGTTTACCTAGGAATTCATCCATTTCTTTTGTGTTGTCAAATTTCACAGAGTATAATTTTTTGAAATATGATGTTACAATACTCTGAATTTCTTGGATATCTATAGTGATAACTCCATTTTCATTTCTAATTTTGTTAATTTGTGTTTTTACTCTCTTGCTTTTGGTCAATTTAGGTAGGGGTGTATCAATCTTATTGATTTTTTCAAAGAACCAGCTTTTCACTGGTTGATTCTCTGCATTGTTTTCCTAATCTCAATTTCTGATATTTCTCCCCTTATCTTGCTCATCTCCTCTCTTCTGCTGCTTTCGGGATCAGATTGCTCTGGTGTCTCTACAGCTTTAAGCTGCATTGTTAGTTTATTTATTTCTGATGCTTCCATTTTTTTGATATAGACATTAAGAACTATAAACTTACTTCTTAGGGCAGCTTTCATTGTGTTCCAAAGAATTTGATAAGTTCTATTTTCATTATCGTCACTTTCATGAAATCTTGAATTTCCTTTTTAATTTCTTCCTGAATCCAATTCTCATTCAGTAACATAGTGTTAAGTTTCCAGGAGTTAGTGTATTTTCTGTTGTTTATTATGTTGTGTAAGTCAAGCTTTAGACCATGGTGGTCTGATAGGGTACAGGCTACATTTTCAACTTTCCTATATATGTGGAGATTCGTTTTGTGGCCCAATATGTGATCTATTTTGGAGAAAGTTCTGCGTGCTGCTGAGAATAATGTGTATTCTTTGGTTCGTGGATGAAAAGTTTGATAGAGATCTGTAAGGTCCATTTCTTTAAGGGTTTGATTAAGTTCCAAAGTGTCTCTGTTAAGCTTTTGGCCTGTTGATCTATTCCATGTTAAGAGGGCAGTGTTGAGATCATCAAAAATTATCATTTGGGGGTTGATTTCTCGCTTTAGAAGCTGTAAGATTTGTTAAGTGAATGTGGAGGGGCCCGTATTAGGTGCATATATGTTCAATATTATGAAGTCTTCCTGGTGAATTGTACCTGTGACTAAAAGGTAGTATCCATCTTTGTCTCCTATGATTTTTTTTTTTTGATTTGAAGTCCACTTTGTCCAACAGCATAATGGCAACTCTTGCCTGTTTCCTGGCTCCATTAGCTTGTAGAATTTTGGACAAGCCTTTTATGTTTATGATGTGCCTATTTTTTGTGGTGAGATGAGTTTCCTGCAGGCAGAAGATTGATGGTTTGTGGTTTTTAATCCAAGTTTGTAATCTGTGTCTCTTGATTGGTGAGTTAATTCCATTGACATTTAATGTTATAATGGAGTAATTATTTTTAATTCTGGATATTTATTATGTTTTGTGTCTTTTGTAAGTATATTGTTTCGCTTTTAGGTTTTGGTGGTATTATACTTCCCTTCTATTCTCCTGGATATGACTATTTTTTTTCTTCAAGCTTGAGTATCATTTCTAGCATTTTTTGAAGGCCTGGTTTGATGGACATGTATGCCTTCAAGTTGTCTTTGTGCTAGAAAATTTTTCTTTCTCCCTCGATCATGACAGATAGTTTTGCAGGGTATATCAGCCTGGGTTGACATTTTTGCTCATTCAATACTTTAAGTACGTCTCTGCAAGCTCTTATTGCTTTTACTTTTTCATTGAGAAGTCATTTGTTATTTTAATAGGTTTACCTTTAAAAGTGACTTTTTTTTTCTTGAAGCTCTCAGCACCTTTTCTTTGTCTTGAATGTGGAGTGTTTTGACTATTATTTGCCATGGCAATTTTCTATTTTGGTCATATCTGTTTGGGGTGTAGAATGCCTCTTGTATTAGGATGGGCTTCTCATTATTTAATTGAGAGAAGTTTTCATTTATGATAATTTGAAAAATTTCCTCTGGTGTGGTATTTTGGGATTCTTGCTCTGGTATTTCATGAATGTGCGCGGTAGGCTTCTTCAGGGTGTCCCATACCTCTTGAATGTTCCTCTCAAGTATCTTTTTGGCTTTAAATACCACTTCCATTGAGTTGGTTAATTCTCCCACTTTGTTTTCAGGTCTGAAATTCTATTTTCTGTTTCATTTGTTCTGCTGATAAGACTCTATATTGAGTTTTTAGTTGAAGATTACTTGTCTTTTAGTTCAATTTTACACTCTGTCTGAGACTGTTTTAACTCCTTTATGCCTATTTTTGTTTCTTGAACTGTTTTTCTCAACTCCTCCAACTGATTGTTGTGCTCCTGTTCAAAGTGGTTGATGAGGTTTTTTAACTCCTGGATTTCCTCTTTCATAATATTAATCATGGTATGATCATACTTTGAATGTCGCTATCTTGGGTCTGGCTTTCTTGGCTATTTTTGTGAATTTGTTCTGGTTGGAATCCATCATTATGGGGTTAATTCTTTAGGTGGGAGATTTGTCTTCCTGTGTTTTGTTTCTCATGGATCTGCACTTTAACTTGGGCATTGTTGTTTTGTCTTTTAAGACTTTTCAGTTTCTGTGTGTTTTTGATTGAACTGATTTAGCTGGTATTACAACTCTTGGGCAGTTATTACTAATGCTTCTCTTGGAGTTCGGTATGCTTGTCTGTTGTTATTGTTATTTCCTAGATGAAGCCATTAGGCTGTTAGTACATCAGTTAAGTCAGGTTAAGTAGACAGGGCTGAATATTAGTATGGTAGTGCACTTTTACAATTTAGTATCTTGGTGAGGTGTGAGGTGAGTGGTATAATCCCTGGAGTTGTATATATTTTTAGGGTGGTTGTATGGCAAATTTAATCTACAGTGATTAATATTAGAAAGAAGCAGTATGGTAAAAAAAGGAGGTTTACTTATCTTTGAGCTGGATGTGAAGAATCTCTTCCATGTGGTAGGATGATTTTAGCGGACTTCGGATGTGTGGCCTTTGTCCCTTAGACCTTTCCTTGAGTTTCTTTGGACTTTGTTGAATTCTGAGTAGCAGTGTGTCTTCCATGGACCACGAGCAAGGGGCTGATGGTGATGTCAGAACTTTCCACCTGGGACCTGGGACTTGGCTTAGTGGCCCACCTAGGCTCCATGGTTGGAGGACCTTGAGCAAGTCCTGTCCTGGTCAGGCAGGCAGGTGGGTAGGAGGAACAATGGGGCTGGGGCCCAGGGCGTGGCCCAGGCAAACTAGAGGCAGCCTGGGTGTTGCCTGGGCTGGCTAGTGGGAAGAGCTGGGACAAGGGGTGACCTGGGGGCCTGGGGGAGCTCACTTGGAATGGGGGACCAGAAGTGACTCCTGTCCTGGTTGGGCGAGCAGCTAGGCGGGAGGAACCGAAACTTAGTGTCTTTAAGAGATTGCCTTAAAGTGATAGTGTACTCTAGAAGATTCTGTAAGACAGGAATATTCACCAGTCACATCCTAACATGAGATCTGTACATTGCAGTATAAATCAACATGGCAACAGGTAACCAGTGTAATAGTGGCATGGTTATCAAGGTGACAACCAGTAGGTTTTTTTTATTGCACTCAAGACCTGCTTGTCAGAATTGTTCACATCCCTATTACTGTAAACTAGAACACGACTCCAAAAAAAGGAAAGGAAATAGATCGATAAGGAAAACAGCCAATGAACTTATAGGTAGGAAGACAGTACAACAAACTGCTTTGTAGCTAAATGTTGTTATAACCATTGAATGGGAACTTATTGTGTAAATCTTTGTGTCTAAAGCTGGATAAGTGAAGGGAAATGCACATATCAGTGGGATGGCCTAAAGAGATGAAACTTGATATACCATTGTGACCTGAGACCACACAGGATTAGACAAGCCAGAGTATACTCTGGGGTCCATAGAAGCATACAAGTGGAGGGGTGGGAAGGAGTGGGAGGGAATGATGAAGTGAAGGGATGGGATGGGATGGAAAAGAGAGGGAAGAGGGGAAGCTGGGATAAATATTCAATATGTTTGTGGGGGAGGCATTGGGAGAAGGGGAGGGAGGGGGCAAAAGGAAGGGGAAAAGCGGGGGAGGGTACAAGGGGGACTGGGAAAGATTGGAGGGAGGGAGTGGACTGGGGTACCTATTGAGCTTGTATGATTGGGGAAAAATAAATAAAATTTAAAGAAGTAGAGAAACATAAAGATGGGAAAAAACTAAAAAGAGTGATAGTGTACTCCAATGAATCCATGCATTTGTTAGTAAAGAGACATGCTCTAGACAACTAGATTGCACCGAATATTCACTCCAAAATTGTTAATATCAGTAATGAATGCTTGAGACACATTTTTTTGCAGAAATAAAGGTGCTTCAATAGGTATAGTTTAATAAGTGGGATATTTAGATTTTTTCCATAAGACTCATAGTTCCTAGAAGCTTTCTTAAAGATTATGAATGGGAAAGTTATGGCCTAAGTAAAGGAGGAAAATTATCTGCAATTATTTAGCAAGACATAATGAGATCAGATGACAAACCCAAAGTATGACTTTTCTTTCTAACAGTAAGACAAGTATATGAGGTGTTGGTGAGGAGCAGGATTTATTTGCTCAACAATTATGTGAGGTCCTACCATTGGAAGTAGGTCATTATTCAATAAATATGTATCTTCATTGTACCAGGTACTACACTAAAAGAGCAACCCAAAGAACTCACTGTCTTTGCAGAGCTACAGACTAGAGGAACAAGTTAAGACACTAAAATATATGTGTATCATTTAATTAAGTAAAATGTTGAAACACTGAATAACAATTACATTACAAAGCTACAAAAAAGAATAGATAGGAATGAATTCATACAATTAAGGAAGTAGGGGCTGGAGAGGTGGCTCAGGGGTTAAGCCTCTGCTTTGCAGGTAGAAGGTCTTGAGTTCAGATCCTAAACCCCATGTATAGATGCCAGGAAGAAACAGGGGTGGCCTACGTTTCTGGTTCTGGTAGGGTGGGGAGCCTGGGAATCCCAGGGCAGAGTAAACAAGGAGGAGGTGGAGGTGGTCCATGGTGGTTCCCGAATTCGCCTGTGGTTCTACACACACACACACACATACATACACACACATACACACACACGCACACATGCACAATTGAATAAAATAAAAAATATAAAAAGTAAAAACAATTAAGGAAGCAAAAACCAACTTTGAAAATAAAAATCGAGTTTTAAAATTATTTAGCAGTTGCTTTATTCAGGAAAATAATAGCCATGGTGATATAATATTTATGCAACAAGTAACTCACATCAATTCATGTTCCTTACAGAACCATGTTCTTATCATATGTCAAATTTATTTTGCATTTTATTGCAGCATATTTGCTACACAATTTGAAAAAATAATTTCTTTATTTTCATTCGGATTTCACTAGTTTTGTGCTTTTGTCTTCACCAGAGCTTTATCTAAGAAGATCTAACCACTAGGATCCGACTTAAATTGGTGCAGACACAAAAGCTCCTCTGTACAGTCACCATAAATAGAAAACAGAGTTTAGAATTTGAGTTGTGCTTAGAACACTGGTGTGATTTGAGATACACAAAATTACATGTGAGAAGGATTTTCTTTTAATCTCAGCAAAATCAGAAGAGAAACTATAGGAAACTAAAGGAGAATGGCTACTTAATAAGTTTGTCAAGAGCATTAGGTATGGGAAGGATTTAAAGGAACATAATTTTAGAGAGATGGGTCAATAGAAATATTCAAGTCTTTTATGTCAGCATAATCCATTTTAATTGTTATATTAAAAATGAGGTGTTTAAAGAGAATGTGAACAGATTATGTAGGATCTAGGAAGTTTCTCAAATACCCCAGTGGGACATAAGGAACATGGTTAGAAGCAGCTAACCAGTGTCATACAGCATCTTAATTAAAATCTGTTCATGTTCTGTACATATTTCTTTTATGAATCTGTAAGTCAACCAGTTAGAATAAACAATCAGAAGTCAGAAATGACAAACTGGAACATGCTAGAATAGGAGGGCTACACACACACGTGCGCACACACACACACACACACACACACACACACAAAGATTAAGGAAAACGGAATGAAAATCAATGCATAGTGTACAATGTTATAAGGGTAGAAGAAGTTGAACACTTGTCAGCATTTGTATATTGGCTGTTCTTGATGCAATGGACAAGACAGGTAAAAAGTGGTGAAGTGGTCAGAATATTTGAAAAATTGACAAAGAATTTTCATGTATTTTTACTGACAGAAATTGACAACAAAGATGGAAGTTCAAGGAAAAGTTCCTGGAATTTATGATTCTGAGTGGCACAGAATAACATAACTAATTAGATGTAGTAAACTCAAGAGGATAATAAGGATGTTAATAGATGTGAGAACTGAGTCAAACAGGTGGAAGGAGGAATTACACTATATGGTACACTATATGGTATTTCTGCAACTGAACGTCCTGCTAAATTCCTCTTAAATAAAGTATACAATCTCACAATACTGACCTCATGGGAATGGAAGGCTAAGATACTGAGACATATGTAAAGAATATTACAGGCTGAGATGTCTCAGGCGTTAAAGTCTTTGACTCACAAGCAGTAGGACCTGTATTCAGATCCCAGATCCCACATAAAAATTCTGGGTGGAAATGGTGATGGTCTGCACTTATGGTCCTAAAAGGCAGAAGCTGGGAAAACTTAAGCAATAAGGAAGTAGAACAATCCAGGGTGATTCCCAAACTTACTTTCGGGCCTCTACAGACACATATAGTAAGTATCCTTTTACACATACACGCGCACGCGTGCACACACACACACACACACGCACACACACACACACACACATACACAAGCTTATGCATGTACACATACCAAAAAAGAATTTGGTATAGTACTTAGAAAAAAGTAATATTTATTAAATACTTACTTTTTACTGCTTATTGTGATATTTTAAGCCTCCTTATGACATCTGATAAAGCCTCACATGAGAAATTTTACAATATGAGAAAAAAAAGTGTTGACCTTCCTTAAAAATGTATGAGTTCTTGTTTTGCAGCATTTATGGTTATACAGTTATCTTTTTATTCAGGTATGTTTTTCCTTTGACTAGGTTTCCTGAAATATGAAAAGGTAATTTTGAGAGAAACCAAGCAAATAAATGAAATCTACCATTTTCATATTTTCTTTTTCTCTTTCATTACCATGCTTCTGATTTTGTATTAATAATTATCATATAGGTTTGAATAAAGAGTTATTATGTACAGTGTTGGCCTTTAACGTTAAAATTCACCCTGCATGTAATTTACTATCATAACTTGTGATGGAAGAATTATTAGTCCTGTTTTCCTTAAGGGTGAGCTAAAGTTCAGAGAAGTAGAGTTCATTTCAAGGCACACAGTTAAAAATCATAACAGTAGAGACTTGCAACTATATCTCTCATAAACCCAAACGTGGTTGTTTCTGTTCTGTTTTGTATCAGTCACAAGATTAGATAAAAAACTAATAAAAGAAAATATTTAAATATTGGCACAAAGTAAGACACACTGGCCAGTGGTTCAGAATTGAGGACCCCCTGATAAAACCCAATGAACCTACAGTCATCTGGTATTTGACAAGGACTCATACAAGACATTTTGGAAAAAGGACAGCATTTTTAAAAAATGATGCTGGGAAATTGGATGTCTCTCATCTTGCATGGAAATTAACTGCAAATGGATCAATGGAGTCAATATTAGACTATATAAGGTGAAACTCCTGGAAGAAAGAATAGAGAATATACTAGAACTGATAGGCCTAGATAAAGATTTTTTAAATGTAACCCCATATGTATAAGAAATAAGACCAAAAATAAGCAAATGGGATCTCATAAAATTAAAAAGCTTTTGTTCTGCAAAAGAAATCATTAGATGGGCAAAAAGGCAACTCACAAATGGGAGAAAAGTTTTGCTACCATATAACTGATAGAGGATTAATATCCAGAGTATACAAAGCGCTACACAAAATATCAAAAAAGCAAACAAACCAATATGAAATGGGCCTCAGAACCCTGGAGAAACATTTCATAAAATGACATCAAAATGTTTAACAAATATCTCAAAAAGCATTCAACAACCTTAGCCATATGGAAATGTAAATTAAAACCACTCCAAGATACCATCTCTTCCAAGTCAAAATGGATAAGATAAAAAAAAAAAAAAACACAAACACCACCAAATACATGTTGGAAAGAATGTAGGAGAAAAGTATTCCTTATACCTTTACAATCTTTTTGGATATCATTATGGAGGATGCTCAAAAAACTACAACCAGAATTACCATAAAACACAGCTATGCCACTTGGAATATTCCCAAAGGATACTATATCTTATTACAAAGACACTTGCACATCTGTGTTTATTGTAGCACTGTTCACAATAGCAAAGAAACTGAATCAACCTAGAAGCATAATACTAGATAAATAAATAATGAAAATGTGGTACATGTACACAATGGAATATTTTTCAGTTATCAAGAAAAAAGAAATTATGTGATTTGCTAGTAAATGGATGTAAGTAGAAGATATAATATCCAGTGAAGGACTCCAAAACACAGAAAAGCATAGGCCACACATTCTCTCTTTTATGCAGATACTAACATTGAACTTCCAGAAGGAAAGTCTTAAACAGAAACTCCTAAAACATGCACAAATCAGAAAAGTGCATAAGCATAAATGGAGTGTGTGGAGTAGTGGGGCAGGACCCTAAAAGATGTGAAGTAATAGATAATAATGTAACATTGTTATATAAAGTAATAGTATAATAGTAATTTATAAACACAGGGACTAAAAAGGTAGAAAGGACAATAAAGAGAAGATGATTTTAAGTGGGGAGGGAAAAAAGGGATAATTGACACAATAGGGGAGAGAAAAATTAGTGCCAAGTACATAAAACACAACCAGATACAAACCTTCTGCTCACAAATCCAGGAGCATATTCCAGTTATTATGAGTCAATCCAAATACTTGAGGATAGGGATACCATAGGCCCCAGGAGGTATTAAACATCTTAATATCAACTCCAAATATTTGATAGTAAACTACCATCTAAGCACTTATCATTATAGCCATGGATCAAAGAAGCACTCAGCACTCAATCAAGAAGTATCCCTGTGCAATGGAAGATGTGTAATGCAGAAAACCACTGTGGACTACTTGGTTACATAACCTTCTCAAGCTATACTACCGTCTGAAGATGAAATGTTCAAGCATATCCATGACAAGCCATCCCTTGATCACCACATGTTGATGATACAGACTGCATTCAGCTGGACGTTAAAGACTCCCATAGTCTATAGTACTCCTAACACTGTTTAAAAAGTCTGAAGTCTCCTAAAAAAATCAAGGCAATCTCTTAACCGTGGCCACTTATAAACTTAAAAACAATCATATTACAGATTTCTGACAGGCAATGGCACAGATTAAACATCCCCATTCTAAAAGGGAAGAATGAGGGCATAGTCAGGAAAGGTTGGATCAAAACAATATTGAAACACAATTTGGAAAACACCAAATACTATAGTTGTGTGTCTGTTACCCTAGTATGAATAAAATTATATGCATCACAAAGAGATTATATAAGGGTCTTTCCTTCCAGTTATGCTGTGTGAAGCACACAAGTTTCTCTTGGACTGGCTCCACTCCCTGTATGTATGCCTACTTAGCAGATATGCCACAGCATTCTGCTGTCACCAATATAATCCAGACTGCACCTTCACAGCTTCACTCAATGACCTCTTAGGACCTTCTCACAATGATTCCAAACCAGTGATATATGGACTAGCATCAGAAGCTCTCTGAATACATGCAGAAAGAGTCTATGTCAACTTCAATCTCATGTCTTTCATGCTTCCAAAAGCAGTGCCACATGGACATTGTTGTCAAGTTTTGCCGCAATCCTTGAAATAGAGCTTGACTTCCTTGGACCACAGCTTTGCAGGCCCTGCTCAATGAGGCTATGAAGAAACTCCCCTAGATAGTTATTTTACAGAATTACAAAACTCATTTGGTGCTCTGATCTTAGGTTCTGTCTTTTCATTGAAATTGCATTCTTTTGAGTTGAATCTTTTGTTGGTCCAGTGAAGAGCAGTCTGAGACTTTAATGATGCTAATGTCTTTAACAAATTTTTGTCAGAGATTTTAAGCTTATCCACATGCCTTTCCTTACCAAACTTAGCAGTTTTTATTTCTTTCCACTTATTTGAGGAACATTAAGCAATTGTGAATTTTAGAGAATTTGAAGATTTGGATTGCATAGACTCTTGACAGAGATATTATGCAAAAACGTCAAGCAGTCAATATGAGATTGAAGATATAGTTTCAAAGGCTTTACCAACTATGATTACATAATTAAATAAAAGATACTTAATCATTTCATATATGTAGAATGTCAGGTTGTTCTTCCTTAGATATGTAAATTATAATAAGCTAAATAATTCAGAGTCCCCATATCTAAGTTGTGTAAAGCAAAAAAAAAAAAAAAAAAAACAAACACACAAACAAACAAACTAACATGATTTCTTCCTCATGCTACACTTCTATGGCAGAATAAAGGAAATATGCTAACATGAATTATTAAATACATCTAAGTTTAACTATCTCAGAAGAAGAAAAGTTCACATGTTAAGAATATAACCCCCCCAAGAGACAGTTCTCTCTTCAAACATCAAGCACAAATTGGATTTTTTTAGGATCAACTAGCTAAAATTATGGCTATCTTACTAACTTGTGAAGTTCAACAATTTACTAAAAGAAATTAGAATAGAGATATTTTACTTATATTGCTTTATTGCATCAAATGAGTATCATACAGAATCAGCCCAAACAAGAAGTTTCCTGGGAGTGCTCCAAATACAAGGTAACCTCTGTCTTTGAAACTAGGACAGTGTTCCTAATACAGAATATTCATTTTGTAAATATTTTTATTTATTCTGTTACAGTTCCCCCTTTGAAGTTTGTCACATTAAATTCTCCCTTTAGGGCTGGAGAGGTGGCTCAGGGGTTAAGCCTCCGCCTTCCAGGCGGAAGGTCCTGAGTTCGGATCCCAGATCCCACGTATAGACGCCGGCAGAAGCGGGGGCGGCCTGCGCTTCTGGTCCTGGTAGGGCGGAGCCTGTGAATCCCGGGGCAGAAGGAGGTGGAGGCGTCCATGGTGGTTCGCGAATTCGTCCGTGGTTCTACACATATACGGGCACACACACACACAGACACACACACGCGCGGGCACATACACACGCACTATGCGCACAGTTGAATAAATAATAATAATAATAAAAAAGAAAAGTTTTAAAAAAAATAAAAATAAATTCTCCCTTTAATATCATGCCTTAGATGAGTTTTTGTATTGTTTGTTTCTTTTATAAGAAAAAGCCCACCAAGTCCCATTAACACTGCTTGCTCCAAGCAGGATATTCTTACAATGGAGGCTCATCAGAGCTTTAGTGTTGAGAGTGTTATTGAAGCATGAAATCATGCTAGGTTGCATTCTTGGTTATCTGTTGATTTTAACATATACCTCTACTGATAGGTCATATCTCCATGCTTTAACAGTGTAATCAGAAGGCGAGTATACTTAGGAAGTTACCCATACAGTATAAATAATCTAGATTCTTACCGTGAATCATTTTGCAAACATAAGCTATAAGTTTGTTCTCAGATACTTACCATGATAGCAAAGACACTTCATTGAATAAATTCCAAGATGTTAGAAGCTACCTCTCAGGAATTAGGGGGAAATGGCAAACAAATTCTTCATTATACAATACTTAGAAATCTAAGAATGATGAAGTTCTAACACCTTGAAGCTGTTTTATTTGCAGTGATGGAAAGATATTTGGATTAAATACGTGGATAATTAAATATGTTGGTCCGGATAAGTCATTTTATATCTGTTCTAACCTCTTCTTAGTCTACTATGCCCAGAACAGGACATCTAAACAACACCATTTCCACCATGTCTCAAGGAACATTGAGGGACAGGAAACGATAAGATAGTAAAAGCCTGACAAAAATCCACAATACAAACAACACCAAATGCTGGAGAGGATGTGGAGAGAGGGGAACTTTCCTACATTGCTGGTGGGAATGCAGGCTCATACAACCACTCTGACGAGCCATCTGGTGATTCCTAAAGAAGTTAAAGATTGAAATGCCATATGACCTTGCTATTCTACTTTTGGGAATAACCCCCCAAACACCAAAGATTCACCTCAATAGCACAAGCACGACCATATTCATAGCAGCATTGTTTACAATAGCAAAGTCATAGAATCAACCCAAATGTCCAACAGTTGATGAGCGGATAAGGAAAATGTGGTACATTTATACAATGGAATACTACTCAGCCATCAAAAATGATGAATTAATGCAATTTGCTGGGAAATGGATGTCATTAGAAACAATTATATTGAATGAAGTATCCTAGACACAGAAAATTAAGCGCAGTATGAACTCCCTAATAGGTGGATCCTAGTACCAAAACCATGTAGATACACACTCAAAGATAAATCTCTGTAATACCTACAGCAATTGCAAAGATTATAAACAGGAGGGAAAGGGAAGGAAGGCCACACCAGAAACAAGGAGAGAGAAGATCATGTTACAGCAGAGAAAATAGGCCACCATCAAGGACTGCAAGTAAGTAATGAGACATCAGGTTAACATCACAGACTTTCCTTCTTGATCCTTTGCAACTGATGGGGTATGATCTCACCAGAAGGGGAGGGCATATAGGCTGCCAGATAGAAAGTAACCATTGTGCAAATGGGAGACTGACCCCTCCTCACTGCGGTTTCATACTTTTATTCCATCTACCTTTGAATATACTCTTACAATAAGACTCTAATTTAACAGGTTTTTATCTCTAGCCAGGTGGTGACATCCGATACCCATCAGGATGAAGCCAAGAGCATTGCAGGAGCAGCAAAACTAAACAAAAATTGAACAAACCATAATTCAGAGCATCGGAAACTCTATATAAACTACCTGGAGCCAGACCACCCTATTCTCTCCCCATCCTGAAGCTCAGGAAAAGTTCTGGAAGAGGGGACAGTAAGACTGTAAGAGCACAAAGATGGGAGGATTAATGATATGCAAGATACTCCACAGAAGTTAGGTCCAAAGCAATCATAATAGGACTTTGCATGACCTGCGCAATGACCAACACATTATTGACTCCTCAAAGTCTAGCATGTACTAAAGGCACTAGGATCCTTAGAAGCTAGGGATTTACAACCACAATAGTGTTCCTATACTTGTGGGGAACACAAGAAAGTGTTCTAGGAAATGCCATTGAGTCCTTACACCTCATCAGAGAGGAGGGCCCAGAGGAAAGTTTGACATACACATTAAAGGACACTCCAGAGATGGGGGGAGGAGGCTCTGGGAGATAGGGAGGGATGAGGGGGTAAAGGAAAGGGAAAAGGGGGGAGGGAGCTAGGGGGTCCAGAGAATGGTGGAGGGAGGGAAGGGACCGGGGTACCTATTAAGTTTGTATGAGTGGAAATAAATAAATAAATATATTTAAAAAATTGTAAAAGCCTCATATGAGGTAGGGGCATGGCCAGATTCTATCTCTGAACATGATTGGAGTTACCGTATTTGTGAATTTGTTGCAATTATGTATATTCCCACAAAAGCAGCATGGGAATTTCTATTTCATCATTTCATCATGGCAGAGGAATGATCTCAAGAGACTCTATACCTCTCTGAGAGACTGAGGACTGATGCTGACTAGGAGCAAATGCAAGATGCTTTTCTCAGTGATCCACCCTGCTGATCTAAAATTGGTTCTCAGGCACCAAAAAGGGAAACAAGATAAAACCAAGTAGGTGACACAAGCAAAAAGACTTGAAAATATGAGGGAATCTGGCAGGGGAGAACAGTCCTAATGTGAAGAGGAGAGGGAATGAAATTGGGGATTAAGATGTTTAGATAGTATGTCAGCTATATGCATTTATGAGATGATAGAAAAATAGTAATGAAAAATGAAAGAAATAAAACATCCCTTTAGTACAAAGTAGCCATATGACTCCAACAACCACAATGGGTTCACAAAAATAGTCATGTGAGGAATGATAAAATATTTAGTGAGGACTGGAGAGATGGCTCAAAGATTAAGACTCTGCCTCACAATCAGGTCCTGAGTTCAGATCCCAGGTCCCACATGAAAGTGCCAGGCAGAAATGGTGGTGGCTTGTATTTCCAGGCCTGGTGGGCAGAGTCGGGGAAATCCCATTGTGAAGCAAAAAGGAGGTTAAAGAAATCCAGCACAATTCCCAAAGTCACCCTTGGTCCTTCACAGTGTTACATGTGCCTTTTGATACACACACACACACACACACACACACACACACACACACACTAAATAAATAAAGTTGAAAAATTTAGCCAATAGCCCTAAAAAAATTTAATTCAAGCTTTTCAAATAGATTATCATATTCATAGTATAGTTACATTTTTCAATATGTTCATATTGTTTTTGCATTAATATAATATTTAAACCTTAGTAGAGTAACATTTAATAGTCTTTTTCGAACCTCATTATTGTTTTTATAGATGCAAAGGAGTTTTTAATGATACATTATTTTGTATATAACACTGTTCTCAATTTTTATTTCCATTGTAATACCACTGATTTTCAAATGTGTGTTGAAAACAAAAACGGAATTTAAAGTATGATAGCTTTGTGAGAAAATATTGTGGCAAAAATAATTTTAGAGGATAAAACATAATCACCATTACATTAAATTAAAATCTTTGGTTTAAGAAACAAATTTTTTTTATTAGTTTAGTAATCTAGGCTCCTATCTGGTTTTTTTTCATATCACCGATCCTTAGGAAAAATAAAGCAGTCTTAAACTATTAGTCACAATGCCATGCAAACATACAGATAAGCAATTATTAATATGATTTCAGAAGGTAATAGATTTTCCTTTATAAAATAGAACATATAAATAGACTAAATGAAAAGCGTTATTCAATGCCATTCATCTGACATTCAGTGCTTAGTATATATAACTACTTCTGGATGATGTCAAGGATATCACATCTGTGGAGAAGAATGAAAAGAATTGAGAAGGGAAAGGATTATTACTTTAGAGAACAGGCTTACTTTTGTTTAGAAACTTAAAATAGTTCAACTTTTTTCCTTTCCTTACATCCCTGACCTATGAGAATAATTGGTGTGTATATTACTGCCCATCAACCATTACCTAATAAGATGCCATCATTCTTCCACTATCACCACCCTCTGCTAGAAATTCAAATACAGAAATGCCTAACTACTATGCAACATGGCAATTTCCAGTCACTTTTCAAAGGCTTATATGGGATTAGAAACTTTGCAAAAATTCAATAAAAAGAAAAAAATCATAATAGATAACTGGATTTTTTCTAAGTCAAGAGGTATCATATAAGAAATTCTAAAAATTAACTTATCTGCCAAAGGCAAAAATTTCAATAGTATTCTCAGTGTTTGTTGTTTAACAATAGAAATAAAAACAGTAATAATTTCTATATTTTGAGAGGTTAAGGTATATGATTTATATTTATGCACTCAAATCCTCCCAACATTATTTGAGATAAATTTCAAGGTCTTTAAATTTAAAATTAGGATATGTATACTTCAAATGGTTAATTGACCAAAATTGCACTATTAGTTCCAGTGGTAGTTGTGTACTCAATAGATTTCCATCTTAGACATTAATTTTTAACTTCTATTATAGTTTTACTGGAGCGAATGTCTATTGGTGTGCAGGAATCGACTCTTACATTTTCAGGGTATTTTGTGTCTTTGGATGTGTGTGTATGTTCATGTATGTGTGGGTGTGTGTATTTGAGTGCATGCTTGAGGAGGCCAGAGGTTAAACTTGGGTGTTGTTCCTTGGGTGTTCGCCACCTTGTTTGAACAGACAGTATCTTATTCGTCTGGAAATTGCTGATTAGCCCAGACTGGCCAATGAACCATAGGAATGCTATCTCTGCCACCCCAGTGATAGAATCAGAATTTTGCACTGCTACACCCAGCATTTTCTGAGGATTCTAATGGTCAACTCAAGTCCTCATGTTTGCAACGTGAGTACATTACCAGCTGAGTTGCCTTCCCACTGAATTTTAAGGAATTTGGCCTGGATGTTACTAAACAAAGCAATGACACATTTAAACTACATAAACCTATATAAATGGTATCAAAATATTTAATGAATATTAAAATTCATTGGTATATTTCACCATATTTCTTATCTGTATTCTTGAGGCTAAATGCCAAATTTGTAGTCCTATTATGAGCAGTATATATAATTCATGAAATAATTTTAAGGTATTTGAATCTTCTCACACAGTCTAGCAATTCATCTACTAGACACAATGAAGTTTCAATGTCTTTGATTTTTTTAATATGAAACTCTTCATGAATTTGCATGTTATCCTTGCACAGTGGCCATGCCAATCTTCTCTGAATCATTCCAACTTTAGTGAGTGTGCTGACAAAGTGAGCACACCTTTGATATTTTTAACTCATTCATTTATGCAGTTTTCCCAACTTGAGTGTTATCATAGAATCCAGCCCACCTGTAATCTATTTCAACATGTCACTCAATCAAACCTGGAAAGAATTATATTCATTTGAAACAAAAATGTTCCATGATGTCACTTTCATGATGTCTTCATTCATGAATAGGGACACTAACGTGATCAAACTCTTTGGGGTTCATCATTTCTCCTGTAAATAACCTTCACACCCATACTCTGTGTGGAGGTTCAATAAACTCATGAGTTCACCAGCTTGGACTTTGGTACACTTATACATTATTCTGTAATTGCTAACCTGTGTTGACAAATAGACATTCTTTCATATTTATTCATATCTAATTATCACATTCCTTCATGTGCAATACAACAGCTTTCTGCTTATTGCATTCAATATTTTAGTTGATTTCTTTTTATCATCTGATACGAGTATCAGTTTAGATTTATTTTTTTTGTTTTTGTTTTTCTTACTTTATTAAACCACAGGAGTATTCTTTCAGAGACAAACAATATAGACAGTATTATTTTTTAATGAGATAGTTAGGAAGTTACATGACAATTCCATGTATTCTCTTTAATGATATTTCTTATCACTACTGTGGGAATCCAGGAGATATTCAACCCCTACAGCTGCCACGAATGCAACAAATCCCCATTTGAATCTTTTAGTTAATACAGCAAGGAAACATCGTGTGCAAAGCTACCCATGTATCTCCATGCTTCATTGCGGGCCCATGGGTCCCTCAGCCCTCGTGCAGCCAGTTTCTCCTGGACATTCTGCAGTGGTGTTCCCTCCACTTTCCACTGTCTGTAATCTGGAAGCTCCAACTTACTGTGACCATGACCACTTGCATGTCCATGTCCAGGGGCCATGTCTGACAGCAATCTGACCTCTCAGGACACTAAATATTCAACCTTCCAGACAGAGGTAATCAGAAGTTTTGGTTTATTTTGGATGAATTTTTGGTCTTCAGGGCATACTCCTTTGCTTTTATCAAAGTCCTATTGAATCTCTCATTTTGAAATTCATGCATCCCAAATGATGCTATTCTAAAAGCTCTAAAATTTGATCTCTATTGCAACAATATTACTCATAATATTTTGATGACAATTTATGGCTTCATTGTATTCCAAATCTGGCTAAACATTTTTCTTAGCATTACTTAGGCAAATATGTGGATCATGCACTAATAACCTTGTAATTATCACAGCCCAAATCAAATGTGTCTTGCCTTCATAATGTGTTCATTCTCTACTATTTTACAAAGTGATTATCATTTTTAAGCATCTAGGAAGAGAGATGTAAGTCATCCCAGACTTCTCACACAACCTGAAAAGCAATCAATTATGAAGCACCTTTTTAGGAATATTTCAACTTTTCTCTCTAAACTCTACATTAATATTTAAGTTGAGTTGTAAAAATCAGTCTTCTCGAATGACGTCTAGGTAAATCAATATTTCAAATATAATCAAATTATTAGCACACAAATCAAATTTCATAAGCTAAGTTACAGTTAAAAACTGGCCCCAAGTATAGGGGGTGGCAAGACTGTACAAGCCTAAAGATGGGAAAGACCAATGATATGCAAGATACTCCATACAAGTTAGGGCTGCAACAGACAGAACTGGATTTTGCCTGATCTGCACAATGGCTGACATGTCAACCACCCCCCAAAGTTTAGCATGGATCACGGGATACAAGGCTCCAGGCAATAGGATCCTTAGAGGCAAGTGATTAACAGTCATAATAGAGTTCCCAAACTAACAGGGAGCCCTGAACCCTCACTGGGGTGAAGGACTCAGAGGGAGGATTGGCATTCACACAAAAATATGCTCCAGAGGATGGGAGGTAGGAAGGGGGAGGCACTTGGAGAGGGAGAGGGAGGAAGGGGAATGAAAGGAAGGGACAAATGGGGGAGAGTACAAGGCGGTCCACTGGGGAGGGGAGGAAGGAGGGAGAGGATGGGGTACCTATTGAGCTTGTATAGGGAAAAAATTAAATGTGGGAGAGGAAAAAACTAACTACTTTTATTAAAGCTTTGCATCAGTTTTTAAAAAAAAATTGGTCACAAGATAATTAATGGGATGTCAGGACTACACTGCTTGCAAAATAACTGCTGATCTTAGTCTCTGTACTAACTGCTTGCTTTTGCTCAAAGTCGCAGTTGCATTGGACAGCAAAGATTGCTGTTACCAGATGACAGCCAGGTATAGACATAATGTGATTCAGTTTCAATGTCTAATGTGACTCAGTTTCTATATCTTTAGTTCAAAAACACAATTTATATTAGACTATCGCTATTCATAGTATTTATGCCAGAATGTTGTTTAAGGATACAAAGTACACGACAGAATTACTGCTACTGACTCAGTGGCCGACCAAACGTCCACAAATTTTCAATTTTTGCCTTTAAAAACTCTGTGCATCTGCTCCTCAAGGTCAGCACTTCTAACTGGAATCCCAAAGCTATGGAATGTGGATGCTGATAAGCTTAATTAAAGCCTTTCCATTTGATAAAGTTCCTAGTGTCAGTGTTGTGAAATCCTTAAGCAACCTCCAGATCTTTTACAAAATATTCTAAAAGAACGTCTTCTTATTTGCAGTTTATGGAAAGTTCCTTGTTCATTAAGATCCAATATATGCACACAATCATGAAGTTATTCACACAGTCATGAATATATGCTTGTTTCAGGATTTTAATGAAGTGCAATAGGGGAAAAGTTATTCAGCAAATGGGGTTAAAATAATTTGACAAATCTAAGGATAACTTGACTCTTATTCCTACATTACAGTGTGCATAATAATGGAGGTAGATATGGCCTTAAATGTAAAATAGCATGCTTTTAGAAGAAAATGAAGGCTATGTTTATGACTTGAACTAGTCACAGAATACATGCTAAATAATGATACATTGGACTGCATTAATTTTTAAAGCTATGTACATATTCAATAAGCTAACAAATTAAGACATGTAAAAAACAATCCAAGACTACCAGAAAATATTTCTAAATAGATGTCTAACATAGAAAATCACCTAGTATATAGTAAAGACGTTCCTTAATTGCAATACTAAGAACAAAATAAACCTTCAGAAATGGAGAAAATATTTCAAAAATCACTTCATAAGGCAAAATATTCTAATTGACCATAAGCACATAAGAATGTGTTTAGCTTCATTTGTTATCAGGGAAATATAACAAAGTCACAGCGAATTAATATTACATATACTTAAATACTAAAGGATTAAAATAATATAGCAAATACTGTCAATAACTTATAAACTATCACTTTTATGCACTGGTGGAATGAATAGAAATATCATTTTAGAAAATCATCTATCCATGTTGTATGACTAATCTCTAGCCTTATGACTCCAAAGGAAGAAAGACAAGTGATGTTATACAAAAATACTAGTAATGTTAATAGAACACTGTTACACTTACTCTGTGTTGCTCAATGAATAGTGGGCCCAACCAGCTTAAAGGAAAGCAGTGTTTTACTCTAACTTATGATTCCTTGCTATAGTTCATAATCTAGCTGGGCTGAGGAGTTCACATCAACAACACCTTTTGTATGAACTGTCCAGACCATATCTACAGGAATTGCTGAGAGAAAGGCAAATCTCCTCCTTTGACAGAATGCAAGATTGACAAAGTATATCAAAAGTATGCCAAAGTACTGAGCTAGCTCTCTTTCCACTTTGTCCACCTGTCTAGGGAGTAATCCAACCCACCATGGTCTGGTTTTTTTCTACATCAACCAGACAATATCATGCAGACTAAATCAATGCTTAATTAATAACACTTCACAGATGTACCCAAAGCTCAGCCATCAGTTGTTACATTGACATTTATATCTAACTAGCACCATCACCCAAATGGAATGGCTATGACTTCCATTGCATGATGAATGATAAACAATCCAGGAAATATTCATTTGTTCAAACAATGAACCAAAATAAAAACAATCTAATATGAAGCAGAATGCATGTAATTAGATATATTATGCGAATGATAATGGTATTCAGAAAAATAAACTGCTTGGCAACTTCACATGAAGTTCTATTAGAGGAAACTAATCTATAAAAGAATAGATGAGAGGAAACATGGCCTTTGAGGAAGATACAAAGGGAAACAAAAAAAGTTCTGATAGTGGTCTGAACATAGGCATGGATTTTTCATAAAATTATCCCTATTATTTGTGTATTCAATTTTACGTAAAATTAAGCACAAATGGCAGAAGTTAATGTCAGGACATTTTCTTTTTTTTAATTTTAATGAATTTTTAATTGTTAATTTTTTATATGATGAATTACTTTTGTTTTATCTTTCCATAAGTTTCCATTCTTTATTTCATTAATTCCTGTTGTCGGTTATTTTTATATATATATATTTTTTACTATTGTTTCAGCTCATACAAACTTAATAGGTACACCACTTCCCTCCCTCCCTCTTCCTCCCCACCGAACCCCCTGCTCCCCCTCCCCTCACCCCTCCCTCCCCATCCCCCGTGCCTCCCGCCCCAATTCCCAGAGTCCTTTCTTGTGCATGCCTCACTCTACTCTGGGCCCTCTTCTCCGATGACATACAAGGACCCAGTGGCCTTTCACTGAACCCTTTCCTGTGTTCCCCTTAAGTATAGGAACACTACTGTGGCTGTCAATCCCTTGCCTCCAAGGATCTTGGTGCCTTTAGCAGATGCTAGACTTTGTGAGGTCAACAGTGTGTTGGACATTGCGTCGGGCATGCAATGTCCAATTATGATTGCTTCGGCCCTAACTTGTGTGGAGTATCTTGCAAATCATTGCTCCTCCCATCCTTTGGCTCTTACACTCTTACCGCCCCCTCTTCGGCAAATGTCCCTGAGCTTCAAGATAGTGGTTTTTTGATTTTCTTTTGCAGATTTGTTGCTCCTGTAATGCCCTTCACTCCATCGTGATGAGCACTGTATGTCACCCCCTGGCCAGAGACAAAAAGCTGTTAAACTGGAGTCTTATTATAGGAGCACATTCAAGGGTAGATGTAATACTTATACCCAAAAGTGGAATCGCAGGGTCATATGGCATTTGCCAATGGGAGGGATCAATCACCCATTTGTAAAATGGTTACTTTTTAATCTGCCGGACTATATGCCCTCCCTTTCTGGTGAGTTCATACCCCTTTAGTTGTAAATGATCAGGAACGAATGTCTGTGAACTTAACTAGGTGTCACATTACTTTCTTGCAGTCCTTGATGGAGGTCTATTTTCTCTACTGTAACATGGTCACTTCTCTCCTTGTTTCTGGTGTGGCCCTCCAACCTCATCCCTCCGGTTCATAATCCTTGCAATTATTGTAGGTAACACATAGACTTACCTATGAGTGTCCCAAGATGGGCTGGGTGGGTTTAGTATTAGGAGCCACCTATTAAGGAGTACATACGGCGCTTAATTTTCTGGGTCTGGGATACTTCACTTAATATAATTGTTTCCAATGACATCCATTTCCCGGCAAATTTCAGTAATTCATCATTTTTGATGGCTGAGTAGTATTCCATTGTATAGATGTACCACAATTTCCTTATCCACTCGTCAACTGTTGGACATTTGGGTTGATTCCATGTCTTTGCTATTGTAAACAGTGCTGCTATGAACATGGTCGTGCTTGTGCTATCGAGGTGAACTTCTGCTGTATGGGGGGTTATACCCAAAAGTGGAATAGCAGGGTCATATGGCATTTCAATCTTTAATTTCTTTAAGAATCTCCAGACGGCTCACCAGAGTGGCTGTATGAGCCTGCATCCCCACGAGCAATGTAGGAGAGTTCCCCTCTCTCCACATCCTCTCTAGCATTTGTCGTTGTTTGTATTGTGGATTTATGCCAATCTGACCGGGGTGAGATGATATCTCAGGGAAGTTTTGATTTGCATTTCCCTGATGGCTAAGGAAATGGAGCATTTTTTAAGATATTTGTTAGACATTTTAATTTCATCCCTGGTAAAATTTCTCTTAAGTTCCAGGGCCCATTTTTTAATTGGGCCATTTGTTTCCTTGATGTTTAGTTTTCTAAGTTCTTTGTGCACTCTGGACAGTAGAGCTCTATCAGATATGTGGATAGTGAAGATTTTCTCCCATTCTGTGGGTTGCTTTTGAGCTCTCTTTAACTGAACAGAAGCTCTTTAATTTCACAAGATCACAGCTGTTGAGAGTTGGTAGTAGTGACTGTGACATTGGATGTATGTTTAGGCAATGTTGGCCTAGCCCAATCAGCTCGAGGGAGATCCCTATCCTTTCAACTATGGTTTTTATAGTCTCTGGCCTTGTATCAAGGTCCTTGATCCATTTGGAATTAAGTCTTGTACATGGTGATAAGTATGGGTCCAGCTTTAATCTTCTGCATGTGGAGATCCAGTTTTGCCAGCACCATTTGTTGAAGATGCTGTTCTTTATCCATTGGATTCTTTGGGCCCCTTTGTCAAAGACCAAATGGCTGTAATTTTGTGGGCTTATATCTGGGTCTTCAATCCTTATCCATTGATCTGTGTGTCTATTTTGGAGCCAGTACCAGGCTGTTTTTGTAACTATGGATTTGTAATATAGACTAAGGTTCGGTATGTTAATACCTCCAGCCGTGTTTTTGTTACTCAGGATTGTCTTTGCGCCTGGGTCTTTTGTGCCTCCATATGAACACTGAGATTGTTTGGTCAACTTCTTTAAAGAATTGCTTTGGGATTTTAATTGATATAGCATTGAATTTGTATATTGCCTTTGGTAGGATGGTCATTTTTACGATGTTGATTCTGCCAATCCAGGAACAAGGGAGGTCTTTCCACCTTCTGGTGTCTTCTGCTATTTCTTTCTTTAGGATTTTAAAGATTTCATTGTAAAGGTCTTTTACCTCCTTGGTTAGGTTTATACCGAGCTATTTCATATTTTAGGGGCTATAGTAAATGGAATTGTTTCTCTCAAGGCTTTTTCACTTCTTTCATTCTGGGCATATAGGAAGGCCTCTGATTTTTGCACATTTATTTTGTATCCTGCCACTCTGATGAACTGAGTTTTTGGGATCACTCAGGTATAAGATCATGTCATCTGCAAATAGGGATAGCTTGACTTCTTCCTTGTCGATTTGAATCCCTCTTATGTCCCTTTCTTGTCTTATGGCTTCAGCTAAGACTTCAAGTACAATATTGAATAGAAGTGGTGAGAGTGGACAGCCTTGTCTAGTTCCTGATCAAAGTGGGAATGCTTCCAATTGTTCCCCATTGAGCATAATCATTGCTGTGGGCTTGTTGTATACAGCTTTTATTATATTGAAAAAGGTTCCTTCCATTCCTAATGTCTCTAGCGTTTTGATCGTAAAAGGCTGTTGGATTTTGTCAAAAGCTTTTTCTGCAGCTATCTAGAGTATCATGTGGTCTTGGACTTTGGACTGGTTTACATGATAAATTACATTTATTGATTTGCGTATGTTGAACCAAACTTGTGTGCCAGGATGAAGCCTACTTGGTCCCCGTGAATAATCTTTTTAATATGTTTTTGAATCCGATTTGCTAAAACTTTGTTGAGAATCTTTGCATCTGTGTTCATCAGAGGGATCAGGCTATGGTTTTCTTTTTTAAGTGAGTCTTTATTAGGTTTTGGGATTAAAACGATATTAGCTTCATAGAAGGAATTTGGTAGTTTTCCTTCCTTTGCTATTTGATGGAACAGTTAAAGGAGTACTGGTATTATTAACTCCTTAAATGTCTGTTAGAGCTCTGTGCTGAATCCATCTGGTTCAGGACATTTTTTGGTGGGAAGATTCAAGATTACTTCCTCAATTTCCTTATATGTTATAGGACTATTTAAATAATTCACAACTTCCTGATTCAATTTAGGTAAGTTGTGTTTACCTAGAAATTCATCAATCTCTTTTGTGTTGTCAAACTTCAGAGTATAAGTTTTTGAAATATGATGTAATAATTCTCTGGATTTCTTGGGTATCAGTAGTGATAACTCCATGTTCATTTCTGATTTTGTTAATTTGGGTTTTCTCTATCCTGCTTTTGGTTAATTTAGCTCGGGGTTTATCAATCTTATTGATTTTTTCAAAGAACCATGCTTTTTCTATCGTTTTCTTAATCTCGATTTCAGATATTTCTCCCCTTATTTTGCTAATCTCCTCTCTTCTACTACTTTTGGGATCAGATTGCTCTAGTTTCTCTAAAGCTTTAAGCTGCATTGTTAAGTTGTTTATTTCTGATGTTTCCATTTTTTTGATGTAGGCATTAAGAGCTATGAACTTACCTCTTAGAACAGCTTTCATTGTGTCCCAGAGATTTTGGTAAGTTGTATTTTCGTTATCATTCACTTTCAGGAAATCTTGAATTTCCTTTTTAATTTCTTCCTGAATCCAGTTCTCATTCAGCATCATAGTGTTAAGTTTCCAGGAGTTAGTGTATTTTCTCTTGTTTGATGTGTTGTGGATGTCCAGCTTTAGGCCGTGATGGTCTGATAGGGCACAGGTTAGAATTTCAACTTTCTTGTATATGTGTAGATTCATTTTGTGGCCCAATATGTGATCTATTTTGGAGAAAGTTCCATGTGCTGCTGAAAAAAATGTGTATTCTTTGGTGCGTGGGTGAAAAGTTCGATAGAGATCTATAAGGTCCATTTCTTTCAGGGTTTGATTAAGTTCCAAAGTGTCTCTGTTAAGCTTTGACCTGTTGATCTATCCCATATTGAGAGGGCGGTATTGAAGTCCCCAAGAATTATCGTTTGGGGGTTGATTTCTTGCTTTAGAGGCTGTAGGGTTTTCTTAATGAATGTGGAGGGGCCCATATTGGGTGCATATATGTTCAGTATTGTGAAGTCTTCCTGGTGAATTGTACCTGTGACTAAAATGTAGTATCCATCTGTGTCTCTTAAAATTTTCTTTGGTTTTAAGTCCACTTTGTCTGATAGCATAATGGCTACCCCTGCCTGTTTTCTGCTTCCATTTGCTTGTAGAATTGTTGAGCAGCCTTTTATTTTTAGGGCATGCCTATCTTTTGTGGTGAGATGGGTTTCCTGCAGGCAGCAGATTGATGGATTGTGATTTTTAATCCAAGTTTGTAATCTGTGTCTCTTGATCAGTGAATTAATTCCATTAACGTTTAGTTTTATAATGGAGAAACTATTTTTAATTCCAGACATTTATTATGTTTAGTAGTTTTTATAAGTATATTGCTTTGCTTTTAATGGTGTTATACTTGCCTTCTGTTCTCCTGGATATGCCTGTTTTTTTCTTCATGCATGAGTTTCATTTCTAGCGTTTTTTGAAGGCCTGGTTTGGTGGACCTGTATCCCTTCACGTTGTCTTTGTGCTGGAAAATTTTTCTTTCTCCCTCGATCATTAGATAGTTTTGCAGGGTAAATCAGCCTGGGTTCACATTTTTGCTCATTCAATACTTGAAGTATGTCTCTCCAAGCTCTTCTTGCTTTTACTGTTTCGACTGAGAAGTCATTTGTTATTTTAATAGGTTTACCTTTAAAAGTGACTTGTTTTTTCTCCCTTGAAGCTCTCAGCACCAGTTCTTTATCTTGAATGTGGAGTGTTTTAACTATTAATTGCCGTGGCGTGCTTCAGTTTTTTTTGTATCTGTTTGGGGTGAGGAATGCCTCTTGTATATGGATGGGCCTCTCTTTTTTTAGATGAGGAAAGTTTTCCTTGATGATCGTTTGAAAAATTTCCTCAGGGGTGGTATTTTGAGATTCTTGCTCTGGTATTCCATGAATACGCATGTTAGGCTTCTTCAGGGTGTCCCATAACTCTTGAATATTTCTCTCGAGTATCTTTTTGGCTTTATCCTCTTCCATTGAGCTGGTTATTACTCCCACTTTATCTTCAAGTTCTGCTATTCTGTTTTCTGCTTTGTTAGTTCTGTTGATAAGACTCTCTGTGGAGTTCTGGGTTGAAGATAACTTGTCTTGTAGCTCAGTTTTAAACTCTGCTTGAGTCTGTTTTAACTGCTCTATGCCAGTTTTTGTTTCTTGCACTGTTTTTCTCAATTCCTCCAAATGTCTGTTGTGTTTCTCTTCAAAGTATTTGATTCGATTATGTAATTCCTCCCAGATTTCCTCTTTCATAGTATTGAACATGGTAACGATCGTATTTTGAAAGTCCTTTTCCTGGGTCAGGCTTTCTTGGCCTTTTTCCGTGGGTTTGTTCTAACATTATGGGATTAATTTCTTCAGCAGGAAATTTGTTTACTTGAGTGTTGCTTCTCATGGATTTGCACTTTGACTTTGGCATTGTCGTTTTAAGTCTTAAGATCTTTCAATTTCACTAAACTGAATTATTTGGCCTGGCGTCCTGGTGGGCGGACGCGGGCGGAGACTTACCTTGGTCACGGATGAGGCCCGGCTGGACCGTGCACATGTCCCGGCCAGCGGAGCGTGGTGGGGATGGGAGGATGGGGGCATCGGCATGGAGCTATTTAACTGGAGGGGAGCTGGGGCGGGGCCCGGGTGCAGGGGGAGGTCCTCTTCGTCCCTTGGCCCTGGGCATGGCTCCAGCTGGATGATGGGGTTGGAGCTGGGTCCCTTGGGCTGACCTGGGGTTCTGGTGGGCGGGCGCGGGTGGAGCTTACCTAGGTCGCGGGTGAGGCCCGGCTGGATCAGTCGTGTGCTTCCTGACCGGCGGAGCCGGGTGGGGAAATGGAGGAATTACTTTTTTTATTATTATTACTGCTCATACAAACTTAACAGATACACTGGTCCCCTCCCTCCACCTCCCCCGAACCTCCTGTTCCCTCCTCCCCTTCCCCCTCCCTCCCCATCTTCCAGTGCCTACCCCCCCCATTCCTGGAGCATTCTTAATGTGCATGTCAAACTCTCCTCTGGGCCCTCCTCTCCGATGAGGTGCATGGACCCAGGGCCATTTCCCAGAACCCTTTCCTTTGTTCCCCTTAAGCTTAGTAACACTACTGTTACTGTCAGTCCCTATCTTCCAAGGATCCTAGTGCCTTTAGTCCATGCTAGACTTTGTGGGGTCAATAATGTGTTGGACATTGCACAGGTCATGCAAAGTCCTATTATGATTGCTTTGGCCCTAATTTGTGTGGAGTATCTTTGCATATCATTACTCCTCCCCATCCTTTTGCTCTTACAATCTTAACGCCCCCTCTTCTGCAACTTTCTCTGAGCTTCAGGATGGGGAGAGATTAGGCTGGCCTAGTTCCATGTGGTTGATATAGAGTCTCTGATGTTCTGAATTATGGTTTGTTGATTTTTTTTTTAGTTTTGCTGCTCCTGCAATGCCCTTGGCTCCAACCTGATAAGTATTGGATGACACCCCCTGGCCAGACATAAAAACCTGTTAAATTAGAGTCTTGTTGTAAGAGTATATTCAAAGGTAGATGGAATAAAAGTAGGAGACTATGGTGAGAGAGTGGTCAATCATCCATTTGCAAAATGGTTACTTTGCATCTGGCAGCCTATATGCCCTCCCCTTCTGGTGAGATCATACCGCATCAGTTGCAAATGATCAGGAAAGAAAGTATGTGAACTTAATCAGATTTCTCATTACTTATTTGTAGTCCTTGATGGTGGCTTATTTTCTCTGCTGTAACATGGTCCCCTCTCTCCTTGTTTCTGGTGTGGCCCTCCTACCCCATTCCTCCTGTTTATAATCTTTACAATTACTGTAGGTATTACAGAGATTTGTCTTTGATTGTCTCTACGTGGGTTTGGTACTGGTATCCATCTATCAGGGAGTACATACTGTGCTTAATTTTCTGTGTCTGGGGTACTTCACTAAATATGATTGTTTCTAATTCCATCCATTTCTCAAAAAATTGCATTATTAATTCATCATTTTTCAATCTTATTGATTTTTTCAAAGATCCAGCTTTTTGACTGGTTGATTTTTTCTATCGTTTTCTTAATCTCGATTTCAGATATTTCTCCTCTTATTTTGCTAATCTCCTCTCTTCTACTACTTTTGGGATCAGATTGCTCTAGTTTCTCTAAAGCTTTAAGCTGCATTGTTAAGTTGTTTATTTCTGATGTTTCCATTTTTTTGATGTAGGCATTAAGAGCTATGAACTTACCTCTTAGAACAGCTTTCATTGTGTTCCAGAGATTTTGGTAAGTTGTATTTTCGTTATCATTCACTTTCAGGAAATCTTGAATTTCCTTTTTAATTTCTTCCTGAATCCAGTTCTCATTCAGCATCATAGTGTTAAGTTTCCAGGAGTTAGTGTATTTTCTCTTGTTTGATGTGTTGTGGATGTCCAGCTTTAGGCCGTGATGGTCTGATAGGGCACAGGTTAGAATTTCAACTTTCTTGTATATGTGTAGATTCATTTTGTGGCCCAATATGTGATCTATTTTGGAGAAAGTTCCATGTGCTGCTGGAAAAATGTGTATTCTTTGGGGCGTGGGTGAAAAGTTCGATAGAGATCTATAAGGTCCATTTCTTTCAAGGTTTGATTAAGTTCCAAAGTGTCTCTGTTAAGCTTTTGACCTGTTGATCTATCCCATGTTGAGAGGGCGGTGTTGAAGTCCCCAAGAATTATCGTTTGGGGATTGATTTCTTGCTTTAGACACTGTAGGGTTTTCTTAATGAATGTGGAGGGGCCCGTATTGGGTGCATATATGTTCAGTATTGTGAAGTCTTCCTGGTGAATTGTACCTGTGACTAAAATGTAGTATCCATCCGTGTCTCTTATAATTTTCTTTGGTTTGAAATCCACTTTGTCTGATAGCATAATGGCTACCCCTGCCTGTTTTCTGCTTCCATTTGCTTGTAGAATTGTTGACCAGCCTTTTATTTTTAGAGCGTGCCTATCTTTTGTGGTGAGATGGGTTTCCTGCAGGCAGCAGATTGATGGATTGTGATTTTTAATCCATGTTTGTAATCTGTGTCTCTTGATCAGTGAATTAATTCCATTAACATTTAGTGTTATAATGGAGAAACTATTGTTAATTCCAGCCATTTATTATGTTCAGTAGCTTTTATAAGTATATCGCTTCATTTTTAATGATGTTATACTTGCCTTCTGTTCTCCTGGTTATGCCTGTTTTTTTTCTTCACGCTTGAGTATCATTTCTAGCATTTTTTGAAGGCTAATTCATCATTTTTGATGGCTGAGTAGTATTCCATTGTATAAATGTGCCACATTTTTCTTATACACTCATCAGCTGTTGGAAATTTGGGTTGATTCCATGACTTTGCTATTGTAAACAGTGCTGCTATGAACATGGTTGTGCTTGTGCTATCGAGGTAACCCCCTATACAGGACATTTTCAATTAGATATACATATTGAAGTATTTAGCAAAGAATATGTTGATACATGAAGCTAATTACTACATTATTATAGTATAATATTATTGATCAAAAACAGACAAGAAATCAAGTATAGCTACAGGTTAGTGACAGACTTTACTTGGAGTGTCGGTGGAATTTCACCTTCAAACATCATTTTGACAATTCCTCTTTGCTGAATTTCTGTGTATAAAATCTTATCTCCAATATGAGAGCAGCAGGAATCTTTTTTTATATTACTGGTATATATTTAATATGGAGATGTCATTGAAGAGATTAATACTGTAAATTAGCTAGCTACAAATGAATAGTCTTGGATTATTGAGATGGACTGTTCCTTTTTGTTGGCTTTGAACTGCACCCCCATTTGCCTGCTAGCTATGGAAATAGAAGTAGTACTATTACAGTCCTTAAGATTTAAGCTGCCATATGAAATATTAGAAGTTTCAGGGGTTTGCTGAGACCTGCTTAAAGGAAAATTACTTCTCTTGTTACAACAATAGAATCTGAGTTCTATCTCTGACTATTGAAAGAAAAATGAAATTCTCTGCTACCCTAACCTTTACATACTTTTGTCCCCACCCTAAAAAGATAAAGTAGTTGGTAGACCACTGTCATGGTTTCAAATATGAGTTGTCTCGCCCAGGCTCATGTGTTTGAATCTTTAGTTTTTTGGGAAAACCATGACACCTTTAAGAGGTTGAGTCTTGCTCAAGAAAGGCATTCACCAATGGTAGGCCTTGGAGTTTGATTAGGCCCATCCTACTTTTGGGAGAAGTCTGTTCTTGCAGTTGTCAGTTTTGCAGCTCTTACCCTCCTTGATGGTTGTGTCTCAGGCTCCACCAACTTCTGCCAGCCAGCCATGCCTGTTTTGTCATAACGGACTGTATCTACCGCCCTGGAATTGTAAACTGGGTAAATCTCCCTTTCTCCCTTTAAAATACTTGGGTTTGAGTGTATCTCACAGTAACAGAGAAGAGTAACCAGTACCATCACACGTAAAAAACACTGATTCACTTGCAGACAAGCCAAAGGCATGGCTGGAATGATTATGGACTTAACAATATCAAACACTTATCCTTACCAGAAGACCTTCCTTCCCTTACTGCCTAACTTTATTTTTAAGTTGCCTTGTTTTGTTTTGTTTTCAATTAGAATTCCTGATACTCTGAAGTTTCTCACTATATCGCTAAAGAGCCCTTCCCATCCACCCCACAACTTTCTACATCTGTTTGCCAATCACCATTACCGGACATGGGAGCTTTCTTGAATCACAACTCAACAGGTGTGACATTCTCTTTTCCTTGGCTTCATCTCCCCCACCAGACACCAAGAATTACAACTTTCTACCCTGTAGTTTTACTATTAAATGCTAATGAGATCATTTTGAAGCTTCTTTGTAAGAATGCTTTCAATTTTTTATTTTTTAATATTTTTTATTATTATTTCCACTCATACAAACTTAATAGGTACACCAGTTCCCTCCCTCCCTCCTCCTCCCCCCATCCCACTGCTCCCCCTCCCCTCACCCCTACCTCCCCATCCCCCAGTGCCTCCCCCACCATTCCCGGGAGAATCCTTTAATGTGCATGCCAGACCCTCCTCTGGGCCCTCCTCTCCGATGACGTACAAGGACCCAGTGGCATTTCCCTGAATCCTTTCCTGTGTTCCCCTTAAGCACAGGAACAGTACTGTGGCTATCAATCCCTTGCCTCCAAGGATCTTGGTGCCTTTAGCAAATGCTAGACTTTGTGGGGTCAACAGTGTGTTGGACATTGCTCAGGGCATGCAATGTCCAATTATGATTGCTTCGGCCCTAACTAGTGTGGAGAATCTTGCAAATCATTGCTCCTCCCATCCTTGTGCTCTTACAATCTTTTCTTTTAATTTTTTTATTGTTTATTCAATTGTGCACGTGTATGTGTGCGTGTACGTGTATGTGTGTGTGTGCATGTAAGTGTGTGTAGAACCACAGATGAATTCGGGAACTACCATGGACTGCCTCCACCTCCTCCTTGTTTACTCTGCTCCGGGATTCACAAGCTCTGCCCTACCAGACCAGAAATGCAGGCCGCCCCCACTTCTGCCTGGCGTCTATACGTGGGGTCTAGGATCCGAACTCAGGACCTTCTGCCTGCAAGGCTGAGACTTAACCCCTGAGCCACCTCTCCAGCCCCGTGCTCTTACAATCTTACCACCCCCTCTTCCGCAAATTTCCCTGAGGATGGGGAGAGATTAGGCTGGCCTAGTTCTAGGTGGTTGATACAGAGTCTCTGAAGTTCTGGATTATGGTTTGTTGATGTTCTTTTGCAGTTTTGCTGCTCCTGCAATGCCCTTCACTCCATCCCGATGGGTATTGGATGTCACCCCCTGGCCAGAGATAAAAAGCTGTTAAACTAGAGTCTTGTTATAAGAGTATATTCAAAGGTAGATGTAATAAAAGTAGGAAACCACAGTGAGGGAGGGGTCAATCACCCATTTGCTAAATGGTTACTTTTATCTACAAGACTATATGTCCCCCCCTTCTGGTGAGATCATACCCCCTCAGTTGTAAATGATCAGGAAGAAAGTCTGTGAACTTAACCAGATGTCTCATTACTTACTTGCAGTCCTTGATGGAGGCCTATTTTCTCTGCTGTAACATGGTCCCCTCTCTCTTTGTTTCTGGTATGGCCCTCTTACCCCATCCCTCCTGTTCATAATCCTTGCAATTACTGTAGGTATTACAAAGATTTATCTTTGAGTGTCTCTAGGTGGGATGGGTGGGTTTGGTACTAGGAGCCACCTATTAGGGAGTACATATGGCGCTTAATTTTCTGAGTCTGGGATACTTCACTTAATACAATTGTTTCTAATAACATCAATTTCCCGGCAAATTCCAGTAATTCATCATTTTTGATGGCTGAGTAGTACTCCATTGCATAGATGTATCACATTTTCCTTATCCACTTGTCTTAACACAACTGAAAAACCCACAAAAGGGAACTCCAATATCCAGGTGCCTAGTTACATAATACTACCCCAGTCTTCTGAATACATCATCCAAATAGTTTAAGATACAAGACGATTTTCATTTCCGCTTACAGCCTCAAATTCCAGTCATTATGATAGATGAGTTAATAGTAATACCTGAGAAAAGGGAGCATACCTTGTAGGTTGCTAGTCTGCCGAAAACAAACAATTCTCCATGTGTTTCTAATTCTCTCTCTCTCTCTCTCTCTCTCTATCTATCTATCTATCTATCTATCTCTCTCTCCTCTCATCTCTCTCTCTCTCTCTCTCTCTCTTGATCTGTGTGTGTGTTTGCGTGTGTGAGAGAGAGGACGAGAGAGAGAGAGAGAGAAGGAGAGAGAGAGAAAGAACACAATGCAAAGATGGCCCATGCCTAGACCTAAACTTTGTGGCATGTTAACACTGGAGATGTTAAACATTTAATCCCCAGAAGTATAAAAAATAAGTATTGTTTCAGTAAAATCTACAGCAACATTTTTAACATTTTATTATTATTATTATTTCTGCTCATACAAACTTAACAGGTACACCGGTTCCCTTTATAGCAATTTTTATAGCAGCCCAAATGACTGAAGTAACGATTACAACTTTAGTATGCTTGAAATGATTCTTCAAAGTGTTTTTTAAAATTAATACTGTGTGAAAAAAATTAATACCGTGTGAAAGGAGAATCTATACAAAAATTGCATATTGTGTCATTCACTTCATATGCTATTCATGGGAAGAAAATAAGACTATTGATTGACAGTATGAATGGGGCTGGGTTACAATGGATAAAAGTGAAAATTCTGATAGGGTAGACAATTCTGATGCAGTGGGAAGGGGTAGAAACGTAAGTGCAGATATTTGTTAAAATTCATCTATCTATACCTGATATTTGTGTACTTCACAACACATGAACTTTATCTGAATTGAAACAAAACTTGAAAGATAGGACAAAAAAAAAAAAGAGGAGTTTTACAAGAAGATAAAAGGTTTTCATCTTATATTAGATTTGCTAAATCAAAAGACCAAACATACAATGGAAGATATTTCATAACAAAAAAGTAAATAAGTAATAATATAGATCATATGCCTGGTTCATGAGATGTGGTCATTGCTAAAGTGGGGAGCTTTCAGCATCTCCACATGGCATTTGAATTCCAGGAGCCAATAGTATAAACTGTACTATGCCTGAGGTTGGCTCACTGCCATTTCTACCATGTGTTATTAGGAGAAACAGACCTGGAGACTACCCAGATAAAAGGGAGTGAAGTAGGCTCTTCTTTTTGATGGGAGTGTGGCAAATGTGATCTTTTTAAAAAATTTTTATTATTATTTATTCAATTGTGTATGCGCGCGCGCGCGTGCATGCGTGCGTGCCTGTGTGTGTGTGTGTGTGTGTGTGTAGAACCACGGGCGAATTTGGGAACGACCATGGACACCTCCACTTCCTCCTTGTTTACTCTGCCCTGGAATTCACAGGCTCTGCCCTACCAGGACCAGAATCGCAGGACACTCCCGCTTCTGTCCAGCATCTATATGTGGGATCTGGGATCTGAACTCAGGACCTTCTGCCTACAAGGCAGAGGCTTAACCCTTGAGCCACCTCTCCAGCCCAGCAAATGTGGTATTGAGAAGTAAAAGCAATGGAAATTTTTGCTGGTTCTGTTCTTGGAGAAAATTGTACTATCCTCTACAATTAAGTTAAAGGGTTGAATAATATAATACAATACAACATAATACAATGCAATACAGAATTAGTTTTACATGTGGTGAACTCCTGAAATCTGAAATCTTATACTCTGATAAATGTATGATGTAATATTTTTAATTCTAAACAATAAGTAATTATTAATAGACTGTAAATACTTAAAAGCAAAACTGTCAGCCTTTTCTATTTAATTGATATAAAAACAGTGTATATTAAGGATTCTGATTTTAAAGAGTAAAAGATTATTCTTATTGGAAAATAAGTATAGTGAAAAAAATTCCAATCTGTACTAATATTTTGACTCACAAAGCAAATGAAAACTAAAATGTAAGTCAATAAACAACAAGTAATGACATATTATATGCAAAAAATTTCAAGATGCAGGTCAGAGTTCAGAAATATAACCATGCACACACATTGATTAGTTACAATAGACTAATCACTATAATAAATGATTCATATGCACAATTGCTTATATGCAATAAAGTATGTCAAAGTGTACAATGTGATACATCTCTGAGTTCAGAAGTAAATATGACTAATGGAAATCAGCACATTTAATTTCTGATTTTTTTCTATTGTTGCTAGGTGTTATCTCTAGTCCATTCCCATGCAAGCATAAGAGGAGAGAAAGGGCTGTTTACTGCAAAGGAGTGAGGTGCTATGGTATAAGTCTGAAAGTAGCATTAATCTACTTTATGCTTACATTCTAGTGACTATAGCTCAGTAGCACAGCTATTTGTAATTGCATGTCTTCAGGAGTAAAGGAGCAGGGAGTCAATTTTTATGAAAGCAATTTTTCAGTTAAGTTGTGTCACTGATAATATAGTGTTTACTGGAATCTGGACTAAGAATTCGTTCTATGGTGATTAATACAAATAAGATATAAGATAGTCCAGTGGATCTTAGAGTCCGAAATAGGCAGTAGTTATTAAAATGCATCAACTGTAAAGCAAATAGTTATTAAAATGCATTAATTTTTACATAGTAATACCATTTTATCAGGGATAATAAATGGATTGTAGTAGTATTCAACATATATAATATTAAGATATTACATAAAATAAATGTTTGATTAGGTTACATTTTTCCATGATGTGCAGATGTATTTATTATTCACAATATTAAGAGTTATTAAAATTACTAAACATATTTGTGAGTGACAGAATAAGCTCAGGATTATTGGTCACTACTAGGAAGCTAAAAAGATAAGAGAGAGAAGGGTATCTTGCTTGAAGAAAGTTCAGGTGTTTTAATTAAATTTATAAATACTATTTATTTTGTGGGATCACAAGTGTTCTCTTCAATATATTACATTTTGGGTGTTGTGGTTGTATGTTCCAGGAGTTCTCATAATGAGAAGAATATTTTAAACAAATTTAAAAATAGAATCATAATACAATGTGTATATCTAACAATAAATTCAAGCATAAGTATATGTATTATAATAAGTATTTATAGGAAGCTTTTTAAAAGGTGTGGAAAAAAGATGCACCATGTATATATAGATATATATATATATATATATATATATATATATATATATATATATACACACACTGGTCCATAACATCGCTTGCAAAAGCTAAGAAGGGACAGAAAGGTAAATGTTTGGATGAGTGATTCTCATGAGCATCTTCTGGCCATGAGATAAGTTCTGTATACACTCAGTCTGGTCATCCTGACCTTGCTATTCAGATGATTTCCATTTGAAGGTGTCCTCCATTTCCACTGACAATTTGTTAAGGACTTTACTGTAGCTGAAACAGGTAGTTTTCTATTGGCTTAGATGACCTTTACTTCATAGTGTTAGTATGTGAAAATTTGGGATTGATTGAGAAGTTCACAAATTTTTTTTTCTTAAATTACCAACTAAGTCCTTAGTTGACAGCCTGACAGTCCATTTAGTGGATATCTGTCTGATACTAACAAATGTCAGAAGGACCTTTGGGTTTTAGTATTTGAGTCAATGAGGTAACAATGAGGGAATTCAAAGACAGGTATATTGTTTTATTTGTCTATCTATTTATTTTACCTGTATGCAATGCCTCTGGCTCTTATCCCCACCACCCCAAGAACATTTAATAAATTGACTTTGCTGCAATTTTCTTGTATGGTTGCTGATGAATTGACAACAAAGCAGCTTAAAGGACAAGGGATTTAATATTCTCTAATGATTCATGGTTGTAGTTGTTCATCCATCTTGGCAGGAGAGCTCTCACCAACACGAGGGTTGAAGGAACTGGCCACACCAGCTCCATGTAAAAGCTGAGAGAGGAACAATCCTTTCGAGCCAGACCAGCATATCTGTCCAAGCATACATAAGGATGCCAACCTTTTTCAACAAATTCTCTGTATTTTTTCATCTATCCATAGCCTAGTCCCACCCACCCTGGGTTGGGCTTCCCTATCATCTAGACAATCTCCTGTAGGTTCACTCTGGGTTAAATTAGTTCTCTACAAATGTGCCTAGAGCTCAAACCCTCAACCATCAAATTGACACCTATACCTAACTACAACAGTCATGGAGCTTAGATGTGAAACCACACATTGGGAAGATTAGCTTGGGAAATATTTTTACTCTTCCTTAGAATGTGATATTAATATCTGCATCTGTCTGTTTTTCATTATAACATATAAACATTACTGTTCTCTGTGCTGCAGTGAGACAATACTCATACTTAGTTTAAAGGAAAAGGAGAGATTTATTTGGCTTACTCTTCAGGGTGTCTACAGTGCATTATGGCTGAAAGAAGACAGAAGCATGAAGTTAGTTTATTGGTACTGCAGCTATCAGAGAGGCAAAGAGAGAAAGAACCAATTGAGAGGTGGCAGGATTGAGCTATCAAAGCTCAAGGCCTACACATCATGAACTGCCTTACTGCAGTGAGGTTCTACCTCATGATGGTACCCCAACCTTCATCATCAAACATCAACACCAACCGTGGATGCAAACCCATGAGAATTTCAGGGCAACTCACATTCAAACCATCACAGTTGATATTAAGAGCCTATGGTTCCACCCAACACTGACATTAGAATTTATAACAGCTAAAATATACTTATAAAAACAGCTGGTTAAGGATATAGCCAAAATGTGATTGGCCTTTGCATGACCTGCACAATGACTGATATGTCAACAACTCCCCAAGGTGTAGCAGGCATCACAGTGGAGAAGGCTCCAGGCAGTAGGATTCTTAGAGCCAAGAAGTTAAACAGTCAAAATAGAGTTCCCATACTAGTGGGCAGCCCAAGAAGGGGCCCCAAGTTATGTTACTGAGTCCTGAACCCTCACTAGAAAATCAATACCCACATAAACATATGCTCTGGAGGATGGGAGTGAGTAAGCAGGAAGCACCAAGAGAAGAGGAAGAAAAAGGTGCAGGCGGGGAGTAAGAAAGGGAGAGAGCACAATGGGGACAACAGGGGGGAACGGAGGAAGGAGAGGGGCAAAGGTACTACCCATTGACCTTGTATTGCTAGGTAAAAGATAATAAATAAAAATTTTAAAAGGCACTGTGAAAATATCCCTAAGATTAGCAGGCCTCCAGAGAAATGACACATAAACCCTCACTTTGCAAATATTTTGGGGTAACATGGTTATATAAAACCACAATACAGGGGATATTACAGATAAATGATTTGAGTTTTTTAGACATTGTAGGGATGTTATTAGGAGATACATACACATGTAAATATGTTGTGCATATGTGTGTGGAGGCCAGAGATTAAGCTCTAGTGTTGCTCCTCAGATGCTACCCACCTTGCTTTTTTTTTCTTTCACATGTGTATGAGGTTCTTGAAAGAGAGAAAGAGAGTGAGAGAGAGAAGAGAGAGAGATAATATTTGCATAAAGATGAGTAAACATTTGTGGGGGTGTATATATATGAGTGTGTGTGCATGGGAGACACAAGGGTGATATGAGGAGTCAGCCTTTATCATTTTTCTGGTTTGTGATTATGAGCCTGGGTCTCTAATTAAACTCAGAGTACTTCATTAAGTATAGTGTATCTAGTGAACTTGCTCTGGGGATTTCCAGGCTCTAACATCCTGAACTGGAATTACAGACAGGCTGCCACACTCAACCAGCATTTTTACCTAAGATCTGTGGATCTGTACTCAGGTTCCTTTGCTTGTGGGACAAGGACTTTAACCACAGAACAATATCCCCAGCCCCTTTCTTGCTTTTTGACACAGGACTTTTCATTTTCTTAGTGCTTACCAATTAAGCTAGGGTAGCTGACTATCAAATCTCAGCGCTCTGCCTGTCTGTACCTCTTCAGTGTGAGAAATACACGTGTACATCACCAACACTGTCATTTTCATATGGGTTGTGAAGATCTAGCTCAAGACATTGTACTTATAGTGACAAGCACTTTTAAGTCCTAGCTGTCCCTCTAGTCATGATCAAATTATTTGATGAAATTTGTTGTATCAGCCAATAATCAAAGGCCAAAGGAAAGAAAGGAGACAATACATCCATGGCCACTCAGAATGAAATTCTTAGATATTTGTTTTATGGAAGTTTGAAATGTGAAATCATACCCAAAGTATTATCCTATGAATATGTTGAAATAGAATTTAAAAATTAAAGAATTGGGAGAGAGGACTCAGGTCCCTAGCATTGAAAAGAAAAAAAAAAAACTATACATGGCTGCATATGCCTGTAATCTCCAGCTTTATAAGAGGTGGTCATTCACCTGAGTACTAAGACAAACTCTTTATGTGTCATTATTGGGATAGATAGGATTGGCATGTCAGTCTGTCTGTAGACTTTTTTGCTTTTCTATCTCTGTTTGGGTTGATGTCTTCTAATGGAAGTTGAACATCTTTGGCATTATTGTTGCTCTATTTATTTTTGTGTTTTTGACCCCCAATATAAAGGATATGATTCATGGGCTGAGCAAAGGATAATATAACTACGTGTATTATAGTCTAAAGGTACTAGAAATTGCTGACAGAAATGTTTCCACTTCTATCCTTTAGATGCTAAGGCTTTTAAGCACTTGCCACTGCTCATGTGTTTTCTGAGAAGCCTGGAGTCTCATTAGACTCTGTGAGTCAGACTCCATTTCAAACATACAGTTTCATCCTCAGAGCTTTTCCTCTGTAGTTTGAGATATTATGCAGGCCAGATATGAAAGTACAGTCCTATCACACTTTCTTTGATTTATCAAAATGGACCTGGTAAAGAGAAACTTTTCATTCTAGTCGCTTAGCTGCTGGCAAGTCTTTTTTAAAATGGCTTCTTGCTGCTGCTCTTCTCAAATAACAAGAAAGTTTTTCTCCCAACACCTGTATGATATGTGGACACCACATCTGTTCATGCATTCATCTAGGACTGATTGCCTCTTTATCCATTCTTAATGAACTTTTGGTTTCTGTGCATATGTCTTACAATTGTGAGTAATGGCTGAAACAAACACTGGTTTTAGATATCCGTTCAACTTAATTATTGCTTTTTTGTTGGATATATACTCAGAAGTGATGCTGCTCATTAGTAATATAGCTCTGCTTTGAATTTTTGGAGTAAAGTCCTTATTTTACTAACAGCTGCAACATTTTACATTCCTACTAGCAGTATGTAAATACTCAAATTGCTTCTCTTCCTGATGGCAGTCATATTTTGATTTTTGATAATAGTCATTCTAAAGGTGTGAGTTGATTATTTATTTTTCCAGTTTAATTTCTCTGATAACTAATTATGTTGAAAATCTTTTTGTAAGCTTTTATACCAATTAGATATTTTCTTGGCTTTATCTTTACAACATAATTAGAAATTAGAAAGAGTGCTGTCTATAGCTTTGCTCTTCTTCCTAAACAATTTCTGATTTTTCTTTAGATCTTTTCACATTCCATATGAATTTTACTAAATTCTATTTTATATGTTTGTGAAAATGTCCTTGTAATTGGGGATATTGTTGGATTATTACATTGCTCTATATAATATAGACATTTTAACGATGTTAAGTCTGTCAAGCTATAAACATGGGATATTTTAGCATTTATATTTGTTTCCTTTAATCTTTGGAACTTTTTATATACATTTTTTCTCCTCAGTTAAGCTTGTTTTTAAGCATCTTTTGCTTTTGACATTATTATAAGTAGCTATTTTCTTAATTTGCGCTATCATTTGCTCACTCAAGTGCATTGAAAGTTGATTTAATATATTGAATTTGTACTCTGTACTTTATTGAATTTGGACATTATTTCTCATAGTTTTTGTTCACATTTCTACTTACAGGATCATGTCATATATACAAATATGGTAAATTTACATCTTCTCTTTGAAGTTAGATTACTTTTCTCTTTTGTGAAATTGTTCATTCTGAAATATATGTGTTGAGAAGTGATAAATGTAGGCATATTGGTATCCTTGGGTTACTACTGATCACAGAAAAACAAGTTTCATTTTTCAATGTAGCCATGTATTAGCTTAATACATGTGACCTTTTCCAAATTGAGAAAATTTCCTTCTGTTCTAGACTTTTTAAGCATGAATGCACGGAAAAATGCCTAATTTGCCACATGCTTCTTGGTAACTATTGGAAAGACTGAGTGATAGTTGGACCTTTCATTCTGCTAATATCAGAATGATTTACACGTGAAAGTATCCTTTCATCTTAGTAAGAAAACCCACTTGATCCTACCATATGACACATTTGTGTATCAATGAAAAGTGTTGACAGCTGACTTATTTTTGTTTTTTGTTTTTATACCTCTGATCATTATAGGACTGATATTTGGTTTCCATCTAGTGTCTTCATTAAATATAAGAAGCATAGTGAGACAATCTCTTCCAATGACTTTCAGAGAATTACTTCATCTTTAGTTTTTTCTATATGTACTTAAAGTGCGAACATTCCTTAAAATATTTGGGAAAATTTTCTAGTAGTCAGATCTTGGGTTTTCTTTTTCTTGTTTAGTTTTATTATTAATGAGTTGATACATTTTCTCATTTTTTTCTGTTTTGATTTCCTATTCTTGATTCAATATTGGTATGTGGATAGATCTATGACTTTGTTCAGTTCGTTTACTTCATAAAATTCGATGATTTGATTTTTCTCAGTAATCTCATCCTTTTGTGAAATTGTCGAAGGATAATCTTTGTCATTCCTTTCATTTCAGACTTCACCAACATGAGTGTTGTCTTCTTTTTTTTTCTTTTTTTAATTTATTTTTTTATTTCCACTCATACAAACTTAACAGCTACATCAGTCCCTTCCCTCCCTCCACCCCCCAACCCTTTATACCCCCTCCCCCCACCCATCCCCGGAGCATCCTTTAATGTGCATGCCAAACTCTCCTCTGGGTCCTCCTCTCCGATGAGGTGCAAGGACCCAGTGGCATTTCCCTGAACCGTTACCTGTGTTAACTTTAAGCATAGGAACACTACTGTGGCTGTCAATCCCTTGCCACCAAGGATCCTAGTGCCTTTAGCAAATGCTAGACTTTGTGGGGTCAATAGTGTGTTGGACATTGCGCAGGGCATGCAAAGTCCAAATATGATTGCTTCGGCCCTAACTTGTGTGGAGTATCTTGCATATCATTGCTCCTCCCATCCTTGTGCTCTTACAATCTTACTGCCCCCTCTTCCGCAAATTTCCCTGGGCTTCAGGATGGGGAGAGATTAGGCTGGCCTAGTTCCAGGTGGTCGATATAGAGTCTCTGATGCTCTAGATTATGGTTTGTTGATTTTTTTTTCCAGTTTTGCTGCTCCTGAAATACCCTTCACTCCATCCTGATGGGTGTGGGATATTGCCCCCTGGCTCAGAGATAAAAACCTGTTAAATTAGAGTCTTGTTATAAGAGTATATTCAAGGGTAGATGTAATAAAAGTAGGAAACCGTGGTGAGAGAGGGGTCAATAGCCCATTTGCAAAATGGTTACTTCCTATCTGCCAGACTATACGCCCTCCACTTCTGGAAAGATCATACCCCATCTGTTGTAAATGATCAGGAAGGAAAGTCTGTGAACTTAACCAGATGTCTCACTACTTACTTGCAGTCCTTGATGGTGGCTTATTTGCTCTGCTGTAACATGGTCCCCTCTCTCCTTGTTATTGGTGTGTCCGTCCTTCCCCATCCCTCCTGTTCATAATCTTTGCAATTACTGTAGGTATTACAGAGATTTATTTTTGAGTGTCTCTAAGTGAGTTTGATACTAGGAGCCACCTATTAGGGAGTACATATGGCGCTTAATTTTCTTTGTCTGGGTTACTTCACTCAGTATGAATATTTCTAATTTCATCCACTTCCCAGCAAATTCAATTAATTCATCATTTTTTATGGCTGAGTAGTAATCTATTGTATAGATGTACCATATTGTACCACGTTGTTTGCAGCTCCTGTATCTAGCATAGCTAGTAACCGAAACCAATTGGGATTTTCAATACTGTGACTACAAATCAAATTAGTCTGCCATTTGGACCAGAAAGTGAACAATAAATTTGGTGACAGTTAAATAAACCAAGAATTGACAGATTATCATAACCTCCCTTCCCCCTGGACTCTTGGAGAATGCAGCAGTCCATGTCAGAGGTCTTAAATGTCAAAATTTATTACTTAGGATGTAGAAAATAAACACATGGCTGAACTTGAACTTGGCAACAGAATATCTGTTAAGGACAGTTTTTCTGATGTTTTTGACATTTTAACACCTGTACTTGAAGATACCCCATTCTGAAAATCTAACAAAAGAGTATTTTCCTATGTTAAAAACACCATATGATGAGCAGAAACGAATGTTTCACTCATTATTTCTTCTTTTCTTTTGTGAATATAAATTGTCTAGCTAGAACATCCATCCTTGAAGTCAATTAAACTCATTCATTTTTTCATATTTTACTGCTACATCTTGGTCATCTATGAAGTCTTGCTTGGGAGATGTGTCTTTACAACTATTTTCCTAATGTTTCTTTTCTTAACATCATGTTAATGGAATGCAGTTAGATGAGTTGTATTTTATGAAATGAAAAAGTTGTCTTTTTTGACCTGACAGAGACAAGTATGAGTTGATAGTAAAGCACCTAGAATGATTTCTGAACTATAGCAAGACAAAATTTGGAGATGTAAAATATATTATGAGATTTAGACACAGTGTAGGTTATAAATGTGTTCTTTGTCATGTTAACTTTTAATAAATTGCCTATAATTATCCAGTATTTTCAGTTTTTTAATTTAATAATGAATAAAAGAGTTCACCTTCACCTACACATAAATGTATACACATATATAAACATACATCATATAATGTCTTCATACTTATATATAGTTGGAACACTGCATTAATTTTATGGAAGTTCCCCATCACAAAATAGTTCCTACCCGTATTTCACACTTGTCTATTAATCGAAATCAAACTGGGCTATGAATTTCTTAGAGATTCATTACTGACATTCCTGCCTTATTCTTTATCTTTACATTTAGCCCCTCACCATTTGGTAGCAACAAATCTACAATCTTTTCTAATCTTTCATAGTATCTAGACTTTCTTGAAAATAGCACATGCTCAATAAATCTTAAATTGTACTAAATATATTTAAATTTCTATTTTGGGTTTTTTTTTTTTTTTATTTCAGCTCATACAAACTTATTAGGTACACCAGTTCCCTCCGGAATTTGCCAGGAAATGGATGTCATTAGAAACAATTATATTAAGTGAAGTATCCCAGACCCAGAAAATTAAGCGCCGTATGTACTCCCTAATAGGTGGCTCCTAGTACCAAACCCACCCAGCCCACCTAGAGACAGTATTTTGGGTATTTGTAATAAACAATTGTCTTGGGTTTGGTAGCACATACTTGCAATCCATGACTGATGCAGAACGATAAATAAGCCTGGATTTCTCAGTGAGATGCTGGATATACAAAGGTAACAGAGAAATACAGAGAGAGAGAGAGAGAGAGAGAGAGAGAGAGAGAGAGAGAGAGAGAGAGAGAGAAGGAGTGACGCCTGCATATTTGTTTTATAGAAGTCTAATGAGTTCACTTCGCCTTTATTAATCAGATCTTTTCTATTCTCAGGTCTTTAAAACTATGTGGTTGAAGCTTCAGTCATACCTGTAGTCTACTGCTAATTTGGGTTTATGCCTGAAACTTATCTCTGATTCAGGCATTAGTAACTCATACCAGCATTCTTTTTTTTTTTTTTAAATAGATCTTTCTTCTTCTTTTTTTATTAATACATTTTTATTATTATTTCAGCTCATACAAACTTAATAGGTACACCAGTTCCCTCCGTCCCTCCTCCTCCCCCCATACCCCCTGCTCCACCTCCCCACCCCCCTCCCTTCCCATCCCCCAGTGCCTCCCGCCCCAATTCCCAGAGAGTCCTCTCTTGGGCATGCCTGATTTTCCTCTGGGCCCTCCTCTCCGATGACGTACAAGGACCCAGTGGCCTTTCCCTGAACCCTTTCCCCTGTTCCCCTTAGGTATAGGAACACTGCTGTGGCTGCCAATCCCTTGCCTCCAAAGATCTTGGTGCCGTTAGCAGATGCTAGACTTTGTGGGGTCAATAGTGTGTTGGACAATGCGCAGGGCATGTAAAGTCCAATTATGATTGCTTCAGCCCTAACTTGTGTGGAGTAACTTACATATCATTGCTCCTCCCATCCTTTTGCTCTTACACTCTTACCACCCCCTCTTCCGCAAATTTCCCTGAGCTTCAGGATGGGGAGAGATTAAGCTGGCCTAGTTCAAGGTGGTTGATATGGAGTCTCTGAAGTTCTGGTTTTCTTTTGCAGTTTTGCTGCTCCTGCAATGCCCTTCACTCCATCCTGGTGGGCATTGTATGTTACCCCCGGCCAGAGACAAAAAGCTGTTAAACTAGAGTCTTGTGACAAAAGCACATTCAAAGGTAGATGTAATAAAAGTGGGAAACCACAGTGAGGGAGGGGTCTATCACCAATTTGCACAACGGTTACTTTTTATCTGCCAGACTGTATGCCCTCCTCTTCTGGTGAGATCATACCCCCTCAGTAGTAAATGATCAGGAACAAAAGTCTGTGAACTTAATCAGATGTCATATTACTTATTTGAGTCCTTGATGGAGGCCTATTTTCTCTGCTGTAACATGGTCCCTTCTCTCCTTGTTTCTGTTGTGGCCCTCCTAACCCATCCCTCCTGTTCATAATCCTTGCAATTACTGTCTCTAGGTGGGCTGGGTGGGTTTGGTACTAGGAGCCACCTATTAGGGAGTACATACGGAGCTTAATTTTCTGGGTTTGGGATACTTCACTTAATATAATTGTTTCTAATGACATCCATTTCCCTGCAAATTCCAGTAATTCATCATTTTTGATGGCTGAGTAGTACTCCATTGTATAGATGTACCACAGTTTCCTTATCCACTCATCAACTGTTGGACATTTCGGTTGATTCCATGACTTTGCTATTGTAAACAGTGCTGCTATGAACATGGTCGTGCTTGTGCTATCGAGGTGAACCTCTGCTGTATGGGGGGTTATTCCCAAAAGTGGAATAGCAGGGTCATATGGCATTTCAATCTTTAATTTCTTTAAGAATCTCCAGACGGCTCACCAGAGTGGCTGTATGACCCTGCATTCCCACCAGCAATGTAGGAGAGTTCCCTTCTCTCCACATCCTCTCCAGCATTTGTTGCTGTTTGTATTGTGGATTTTTGCCATCCTGACTGGGGTGAGATGATATCTCAGGGAAGTTTTGATTTGCATTTCCCTGATGGCTAAGGAAGTGGAGCATTTTTTAAGATATTTGTTAGACATTTTAATTTCATCCCTGGTAAAGTTTCTTTTACGTTCCAGGGACCATTTTTTAATTGGGCCATTGGTTTCCTTGGTGTTTAGTTTTCTAAGTTCTTTGTGCACTCTGGACAGTAGAGCTCTATCAGATATGTGGTTAGTGAAGATTTTCTCCCATTCTGTGGGTTGCCTTTGAGCTCGTGTTACAATCTCTTTATCTGAACAGAAGCTCTTTAATTTCACAAGATCCCAACTGTTGAGAGTTGGTAGCAGTGACTGTGCCATTGGATGTCTGTTTAGGAAATGTTGGCCTAGCCCAATCAGCTCGAGGGAGTTCCCTATCCTTTCAACAATGTTTTTTATAGTCTCTTCATACCAGCATTCTTATAAACTTAGTGTCTGGACATGAACTTTCAAAGGCAACATGCATTTATACCTGAAATATAATTGTTTCATACATGGCTTGATTAAGTAAATAGACTGGAATGGACTCAGAATTTCTTCATGCCTCTCAGAACAGTTAAATTTCATTAGAGAATAAAGCCTCTTCCCCATAAGGAAACCAAATGGAGCTCTATGTGGAAAACTGCAATGATTTCTAACATTGACTATACAATGTCATTGACAATAGTAAACTGCTGTATGTTACTGGAAGAGCTGGATTTCTTAATAGATAAAGGCAGCTATATCATTGTTTATCTTTACTTTTCCTTTCTCTTCCTCTCTCTTTCTCACTCTTTCTCTTTTATAATCACATCACTTTCTTTTTGGCAACCTTCACTGAGACATCATTTCTGTCTTTGCATTGAAATTGCTTTTAATTTTGTGGCACCTATGTCTTAGTTACTCTATATAAAAATGAAGCATGATTATTGGAATGAATTATATTTATACAGAAGTCATGTAACTTATTACAATAAATGAACACAATCATTTACTAAGATTATTCTTTTTTAAGAATGTGTTTCCTAAAATCCATTTCATCTANTTCCACCTTCTGGTGTCTTCTGCTATTTCTTTCTTAGGGTTTTAAAGTTTTCATTGTAAAGGTCTTTTACCTCCTTAGTTAGGTTTATACCAAGGTATTTCATTTTTTTAGGGGCTATAATAATGGTATTGTTTCTCTCAAGGCTTTTTCACTTCTTTCATTCTGGGCATATAGGAAGGCCTCTGATTTTTGCACATTTTATTTTGTATCCTGCCACCCTGCTGAACTTCTCAATTAGTTCCAGGAGCTTCCTGGTGGAGTTTTTGGGATCACTCAGGTATAAGATCATGTCATCTGCAAATAGGGATAGCTTGACTTCTTCCTTGCCGATTTGAATCCCTCTTATGTCCCTTTCTTGTCTTATGGCTTCAGCTAAGACTTCAAGTACAATATTGAATAGAAGTGGTGAGAGTGGACAGCCTTGTCTAGTTCCTGATCGAAGTGGGAATGCTTCCAATTGTTCCCCATTGAGCATAATCCTTGCTGTGGGCTTGTTGTATATAGCTTTTATTATATTGATAAAGGTTCCTTCCATTCCTACTGTCTCTAGCGTTTTGATCATAAAAGGCTGTTGGATCTTGTCAAAAGCTTTTCTGCATCTATCGAGAGTATCATGTGGTCTTGGACTTTGGACTGGTTTATATGATGAATTACATTTATTGATTTGCGTATGTTGAACCAACCTTGTGTGCCGGGGATGAAGCCTACTTGGTCCCCATGAATGATCTTTTTAATATGTTTTTGAATCCGATTTGCTAAGACTTTGTTGAGAATCTTTGCGTCTGTGTTCATCAGGGAGATCGGCCTATAGTTTTCTTTTTAAGCGAATCTTTATTAGGTTTTGGGATTAAAATGATATTAGCTTCATAGAAGGAATTTGGTAGTGTTCCTTCCTTTGCTATTTGATGGAACAGTTTAAGGAGTATTGGTGTTATTAACTCCTTAAATGTCTGGTAGAACTCTGTGCTGAATCCATCTGGTCCAGGACATTTTTTGGTGGGAAGATTCGAGATTACTTCCTCAATTTCCTTATATGTTATAGGACTATTTAAGTAATTCACAACTTCCTGATTCAATTTAGGTAAGTTGTGTTTACTTAGAAATTCATCCATCTCTTTTGTGTTGTCAAACTTCACAGAGTATAAGTTTTTGAAATATGATGTTATAATTCTCTGGATTTCTTGGGTATCAGTAGTGATAACTCCATGTTCATTTCTAATTTTGTTAATTTGGGTTTTCTCTATCTTGCTTTTGGTTAGTTTCGCTAGGGGTGTATCAATCTTATTGATTTTTTCAAAGAACCAGCTTTTTGACTGGTTGATTTTTTCTATCGTTTTCTTAATCTCGATTTCAGATATTTCTCCCCTTATTTTGCTAATCTCCTCTCTTCTACTACTTTTGGGATCAGATTGCTCTAGCTTCTCTAAAGCTTTAAGCTGCATTGTTAAGTTGTTTATTTCTGACGGTTCCATTTTTTTGACGTAGGCATTAAGAGCTATGAACTTACCTCTTAGAACAGCTTTCATTGTGTCCCAGAGATTTTGGTAAGTTGTATTTTCGTTATCATTCACTTTCAGGAAATCTTGAATTTCCTTTTTAATTTCTTCCTGAATCCATGTCTCATTCAGCATCATAGTGTTAAGTTTCCAGGAGTTAGTGTATTTTCTCTTGTTTGATGTGTTGTGGATGTCCAGCTTTAGGCCGTGATGGTCTGATAGGGCACAGGTTAGAATTTCAACTTTCTTGTATATGTGTAGATTCATTTTGTGGCCCAATATGTGATCTAACACAAAATTGTTACCATTCTTAAAACACTATGAGAGATGTTTTTTGCAATTTTTTTGTGACTAGTTTGCATCATTCTCTATTATGAGCTTTGTGAATGATGGTGTCATATGTTAATGACGAAAGGCTGGATGCCCTAATATTGCCAAAATGAGTGCACTTGATCATGTTAGGTTATATATTTATGTATGTGAGCATATATCTATGTGAGATTATAAAAGCACATTTCTCTGCCAAAGGTATTTACAACATTAAGTTTTGATGGCTACTGTTGATTTTCTACAAAGTAGACACTAGTTTATTCTCATGCCAACAGTATTTAAGAATGGCTCATTGCAAGTCAGTCCATGACTTGAATAAGTATTTTCTCTTTTTTATTTCTGCCCAAGGAGCAATTTTTTAAAAAATTTATATTCTTTTAAGGCTTTACACATGCTTTCCTATCATTTGTAGCCCTTAATACCCAATCTCAGTCTCCCGTTTTTATCCAACAATAAGCTTTCTTGTTCCCTACTTATCTCCCTCCTTCTCTCATGTCCTTCTGTGTGTATGTGATTTAATAAGTCCAGTCTGAGTTACTGTCTGGACATTTGCTGGAGCAAGGGTAGCATACCAGTGGGCATACTCTTGGAAAGAGAAAGAGCAAAATTTCTACACTTTTAATTTTTATTCCTTTCTATGCTTTTCATTGACTTTACATTTTCTCCCCGTTTTAGTGAGAAAATATCTAGTACATGATTGTAGTAATAGGCCACATGGCCAAAATAATTTCCAGTGTTATTGATGCAAAATATTAGGGAGGTAGAAGTATTAGATGAGGAAGAATGGAAGCCTGAAAAGTGTCAGTAGGCATAGTCTAGAAAGAAGGTAGAAGCAACATGAAAGCAGAGGTTGACACCAAGAGTGTGGGTTCAGCTGACATAAATGATAGGCATTGGAGATGTGTTTGGGAGAATTATAGCCACTAAGAATGGCAGCCCATCCCAAGAGAGTAGCCCCTCCCCTGCCCTGAATTGCAAGGATTAAGGATTACTAAGAGCATCTCTTCCAGTGACTGCATTACTCTGCATCTTCATCTTTAAGTGTTCACTAGACAGGGAAAGCATAAAAGAACGTCTGTTTGGTGGAGGATCTCATTTCTGGGAGGGAGAATTGACCAATGGTTCTTCATGTGAATGAATAGATTGGTTAGCTTCAAGCTACAGCGGTATATGCAGATATTTTGCTCGCTTATTTAGATTTTCACAAGCAAATGTAAAATCTAAGCTGTGAACCAATGAGCAGATCATCTCGTTGCACATCTGTTTGGGCTGCTATTTAAAGTTAAGCAATAATGCAGAATGGGAACCTCATGTCTCACTTTTACTTTCTATAAAAAATGCTTGAATAGTTCAATTCACATTATCTTTGAAGAATTGCTTCATTGTTCAAACAATCTTGCCTTAATTTCATTTTGATTCTAAAATGTGACTTAAAAAGAAGGATTCAGAGTAGATGAAATATGTGATTAGAATCTGATTTTTAAAAACAAGTGATAATGCCAGTGTGTAGTGACCAATAATTTTTTTATGCTTTAAACTTGAGTTTTACTGTTTTCTAGACGTAATAGAGGTTAATTTGCACTATATGTAGGTTATGACATAAATAGATAATGTTCACTGTATAAGAATATCAAGAGAACAGACTGCTGATTACTTGGTCTTCGACTGCATAAACACTTCTTTTTACATCATTAATACATCTTATTTGAAAGTTAACATGAAAGCTGGCCTTGAGAGGTAAAAGAATAGTTATCACAATAAAATACTCACCAAGCCATTGAGATACATGTATGTACATATTATTTAGTTTTGCCATTGTTACTAGGTTTTTGTTTTGTTTTATGATGCTGGGGAATGTATCACGGATCCTTGAACATTTTGAATATTCTCTGTACCACTGAGTCACATAGACAGCATCAATTACTTTTTAAATATTTGCTTTTTCATGGAGATAACTCATTACAATCTACAAGTTCTTCACATTCTGAGAAGAAATGTAATTCATTCAGCGATGCACTTCATTTTTTCGTCCCTATGTGTTGTTCTACTAAAGCATATAGTAGTAGGATACACTATAAAAACACACATGATGCTTACTATGAACCAATAGTGTTCTTTAGCTATATTGGTATCCTTACTTCTTGTATCAACTTTATGAGATAGGCTTCATTGTTATCATCCATTTATAGACAAGGAAATAGAATCACTGGAAATGAAGTTATTGCATCAGTCTCACACTATGTTAAGGGGTACATTTTGTTCTTGAACCCAGGAAGAAAACTCTAGGCAGCCCAACTCAGCATTTAATCATGAAGCTGTTATGTCTTGAGTATATGTGCAGTGCTTCTGTGAAGATAATGGAAGACAATCAAAGATAAACAAACTCCAGCTAAAAAACATTGAAATTATGTATGACCTGTTTTTGCAAGCAATCAGTGAAGAATTTACATTATTGCCTACATTATTTAAAAGTCAGAACATGCAAAAGCAATTCCATACCAAGCCAAAGATCTAAAAACTATTGCTATTAACATAGATTCCAGAGATTGCAGTCCTTTTCTGCAAAGAATGAGATAGTAAATTCGTGGGAGCATTAGGTTATTTCACATACTTCCTTTTTTTTTTTTTAGAACCCTTAAAAGATGGAACTGCCATTCTTCGTTATGAGGCTGTATTGGTTCATTTTGACTCACAGACTATAGTTTGCATAGCTCTGGTGTACACTTATTGCAACATCTAAATTTGGGCCATTCTTTTATGCATATGAAAACAATTTGACTTCAAGAAATGAATCTGTATTCTTTCACTTATGTTATTCTGAAACTTTGATACTTTTATTAGTGAGGAATCTCCAGGGAAGTAGAGTCAGTAATATAGAGTCAGAGGACATTTTTTTTATGAGGACGTGATCACACATTTACAGAGTTCAGGACATCCCACAGTCTGCAGTGTCCAGCTGGATGTTCAAGAAAGCTGGTGGTGTGATTCAACCTGAATCCAAAGGCTGTGAACCAGGAGCATATGGTGCAACTTTCTTTATGAGGCTAATGGCTTAAGAACTGGGCAGGAAAGGGTGAGTAGGCTACTGGTATAAATCTCAGCACAAGAAGGTCACAGAAACCAGAAGTTCTGATGATGTCTTAGGGCCAGAGAGTTGGGTATCCCAGCTCATGCAGAGATTGAGTAATAATCAGCTTTCATTTTTCATTTTTTGTTTTGTTTCATTATGGCCTTTCATGAACTATATATTGCCTACATGTACTGATAAGGGAGAATTGATCTTGCTAACTTAATCAAATGCTAGTGTCTTCCCAGAATACTCTCACAGACACACTCAGAAATTATATTTTGTCAGTTTTCTGGGTATCTCATAGCTTAGTCATTGGACACAGAGAATTACACATCACAAACCTTTCTGAACATCGACTGTGTTAGAGAATGATGAATACCTGTTCATCAATAGGGATATAAGGCAAAGGTGTAGAGGGAGGCTTGCAGAGATGCAGCCTTTCTGAAACCAAATATTCTAGAATGCTGCTGCCTACAATAACTTAGGCAAAAATTTAAACCAGGTTCTAAAGATTCTCTTAACAGGCACACATAGTGATTGTTGTAGAGTATCTTTGTTGTCACTAAAATAATGGACTTCTTAAGCAGCCATAGTAGGAAATGGCTTTTGGTATTTCAAAATGACTTTTGTGAGCATTTCAGTTAGAGATAAATGTTTGGGGGCTTGCAGAAGGAGTTTTGATCTGTATGAGAGGGATGTGCATATTAACCTGAAACTTCGACAATGAAACAGATGCATCATTTTTTTCTTTCTTAAGAAAGGTCCGTGTTTTTTATGTGCAAGTGAACATGTGTGAAGAAAATTTTATGTCATTTTCCAAGTTCCTTTACTAAAGTAAAATTGCTAAGTATTAAAAGGCATGGGCTTTTCCCCCCCTTAGGTATAAAGTTAGCTAATTTACCAGCTGGATATAACCTACTCCATGAGTCTTTCTTCACAATTATGCATCTCTGGAGGATTTTGCTAAAGAATATTCTATTATATGCTTTAAAATGATAATCTGACTTGATTATGTTCTTCTTTTCTTCCCAGAAAGTATCAGTATGTTGCATCTTCTTTTAAAGGAAAATTTAAAAATGAAGTTAAAAAAGCAGAAGAAGCACTCAAGATGGGTATGTGATTGACTGTGGCCCACATCGTTACTGTTCATTCACTCAGCAAATGTTAATTGAGCACTTGTTCCTAGACAAAAAAAAAAAAAAAAAAAAACGCTCCAAGCATCACTAGTGTACCATCACAATTAATCACATGTAATTTCTACCTCATGGAATGTAACACAATGTCTACAACTCTGGGTTTAATTATGATGTGTTAGTATCTTAATGTCATACTAAACATTTCAGGATTTAATCAATATATATTAGAAACCTTGGTTGTCATGATGCTGTATTAGAGACAGATGCTGGCAGTGATTTGAAAAAGGATGTTCTCTATACTTCCTTTTACCAGGGCAAAGACAAAGCCACCCCGCCCACGTATATTGGAAATGGAAGTGAAACTGCATCATATTTCATACATTTAATGGCAAGTTCAGTCAGTCACAAACTGACTCATACTCTTGAATTTATATGTGCAAGCTTGTGTCCTATAAACTGCATGGAACAGGAAGACCAAGTAGAGGATTTAAGTGATAATTAACAGAAAATCACACAAGTCTTTTTCTGCTATTATGATCTCTGAGAGACCTCAACAGTCACGGCTTTATGTGTAGACACATATACTAGAATATGTACCAAAGTTAGTATCAAAGTTATCTAACCTTTATTGAGCAGATAAAATATGAAATGATAATGAAAATTTTTAAAAGAAAATTGCTTGGAAGAATTTCACTGGATTATAACTATTTTGCTTTTGCTTTCAGCTGAACTCATGCTTAAAGAAGCACAAATGAAAGTAAACCAGCCTGACAGAATGTCTTTGTCTTCTGCCAAGGTACCTGCTGAAAGTATTCTAAAATGCTGCTTGTGTTTTTCCTGTCTGTCCTCACTTCCTTCCTAAACCTTTAAACATGCATGGACTTCTAAGATTAGGTTGATTGTAACACAGGTAAACATAGGCGAGTCCAGAGAAAGGAGAGGAAGCCCAGTACAAGGACGGAGACTGACGAAGTTGAAAGCATGAGGAAGGCCATCCCGATCAATTGCTTTAAAATGAAAAGGAAAGTGGCACAAGAAAAGGAGAAAATAATGAAAAGGGAGCAGAAAAAAATCTAGCCTATCAAGTTTCCTTGAAAATATCTATTCAAATTACAACTCTCCATGGGCCCAAATAAATGGGGAAAGCAAGAAAAAAACTAATAAGCAATCCTCCTTCTAGTGCTAGGAATCATATTCCATGATTATGAATATTAATAACAGTGCTTCTAGCTTACAAAGCTGTTTCCTTCCGAGTTGTTTCACACAGTTCATAAACATTCTCTCTAATTCTTGCCCTATGCCCCTGAGGAAGGCAAGTTATAAAGAACCATTATTATTAATTATAGCACTTTGCAGCTAAGAGCAAAAGACTGCAGCTGCAGGGCATGTACCTTGAGTCTGCATTTGCCCAAAGTCTCGCATAAAGGTTTCCACCCTAGTGATTCTGTAGGCTGTGCACCTGTTTGCTTGCGCACAGAGGGATGAACAGGAAGAAGTATGGGAGATGACTGCCCCTCACCTTCCCTGTGAACTCGTCCACAGAGTAAATAAATGAAGCCTTAGGGCCGTGAAGAAGGGATGCAGTTGGCATGTGTGATAATGCCCAAAGCAAAGCTCCATCACAGCCTTCTCCAGATGTTTCCTTTTTTTAGCTTTCACCTTTTTTTAAGATAAAAGTAAACTTATCTTATTGCTATTGATTTTTTTTATAGTTTAAGCTTTTTTATTTTGTCTGTAGGAAATCAATTCCCTTTGTCATCTGTGCCCGAGAGCCCAGAGAAATGACTCTTTCCTGTGGGCCAGGATCTTGCTTTCTTCTTGTCGCTGCTCTCAATGCCTTTGCTCTGTGGTAGAGTGCTCAACCAGGAAGAGTGGCCTGTCTTTGGCTAGTTTGCTCTGTGACTCTAAAGTCCTCTGGTTACTTTAATGCAGGGAATAGAGCAAAGCAGTGTGAACCAGAGCCATTGACCTCTTGCGTGCTTCCAGGCAATTGAATTTGAAATGAAATTCTTAGCTGCCATTTCCTACTTCCTTTAATTTGAAAGACAATGAAATGGTGCTTTGTCCATGATACAGCCATCAAAGGAGATGCCCACCTTTCACAGGGGGTGGGAAAAATTCTTTAAATGCCTGTGCTTTTCATTTGTCTCAATATTTGTCTAAAATATTAGCGCATATTGATTATACATAATGAGTTTCATTATGACATTTTCGTGCTTGTATGTAATGTATTTTGAACATGTCCACTCCTGTTACTTTCTCTTGTCCACTCCCACTGATCTTCCTCTTCCCAAGTAGTCCCCTTAAAAGTCTGTTTCTGTTTATGAAAACAATGATCATGAATTTCTTCTTCTTTGGTATGGCTAGAGAAAATGTACTAGAGAGAGGAGAGTGAATGAGCCATTGTAACAAATTAAAAAAATTGGGGGGTCGGCTGGGACTCTGGAAGGAAAACACCCTTGTAAACTTATAAAGAGAACATTTGAGAGTGTGGGTTAGAGGTATCCAGGGCATGATAGGAAGGAGATATTTTCATTTGGCTTGTCCACAAAATTGACTGCTGTTTTCCAAATAAAATACACTTCAGTGATCACATATTTGAGCATTCTTGCTCCAAAGTCAGAGTCCAGGAGCATTGAAATCTCCCCCAGGTTTCCATGTGGTTTGTATCAGTCATTCCACTGCCACAGGGAGTAAAAAGAAGACTGGCAGAGAACCTCAGAATGAATGAAAAGAGAACAGCAGGTTTGAATCTGAACTATTGACAGAGCTAGTTAGCATGCATCTGTTGTGAATGTCCCTTGGTAAATTGTATGAGCAACATGAGCTTTCTGTTTCCCTTGAAACTCTTGGATACTTGGATGGTGTCAACTTCCCTTTCATCAATTCAATGGCACTATGCTTCCTCCCGTCCAATGGTCTTCTCCAGGATGCACTACAGAAAATTCTGGAAGATGTGGAAGCAAAACGTAAGGATCTCAGAGAAAAACAGAGGTAAGGACCTTCTATATTTAGTTATACATAAGTACAGGGGAAAAACTCTGTTTGCTACCATTTTTTGTTGGGAAAGAAAAAATATATTCCAGATTTATATATGCAAAATCTTAAATTTGAGACCTGAGATTTTACATCTAAATCTGGAACGTAAATTTGTCCCACATGTCAGGTCAGGTACAATGTCCAAATACTTATCTGTGGTGGTTCAGTTGCCATAAAGGTGAACTCTTATTTAGAACCAAGTCTGTTTCTTAAATCCAGGTGTTTTTCACAGTCTCCTGAGCCTCTGGTTACTAAGACTGTTTTTACCTCATTTCACTGTTCTCAATTTCTGTTTTAACACTTTCAATAGAAAAGTCACAGAAAACAGCATAGAGAGACTGAGGTCAAAAAAACAGGAACTTGTAGGCCACGTAGATTCACATTATTAGCTCTTATTTATCTCTGAGCTTTGGAAAGCATCATAAAGCTAAAGAATAACTTTTCTGCAAAGTCTAACCTATGCAGGATATTTGAAAATTTGAGAGTACATTGTATGTTAGAAATCACATCCAGTGTCAGAAGCCTAAAGTATTTAAAAGCCAAGTTAACATTTTTTTCAATGTTGTAATACATGTATCAGAATAGTTCACATTTCAAAGTTCTTCTGGCTATAAATTTAAGAGGACAGACTGATTTTTGTATGAATACTTGCATTTAATTGTTATGGTAATTTGTGTCAAATATATGTAGAATCCTGGAGTATTTACCCAGCAAGTATTTATAGAATATTTGGGTATGTTGCATATTATTCATTTGTTGCTTTCTTTTGAGTTTATTAAAAGTAATGTAATTTTTGTATTTTTTGCTTATTAAAAGTCTTTTAACTCACTGTTCCAAATATTAGGGAATTAAGAAAAGCACGAACACTCTCCCTCGTCTTTGGGGTGAACATAGAACACCGAAGCCAAGCTGGAATGTTCATCTACAGTAATGACCGTCTGATCAAAATGCATGAGAAAGTGGGCCCACAGCTGAAGCTGAAGTCCTTGTGAGTGCCAGTCCGGTTCCAGATGCCCAAGCAGGGAGAGGGAGGGGCAGCCACAGTCTGTCTGTGCACTGACGTGAGTGATGCATTATAGCGGGAGCAGCTGTTGCATTCTCTATTCACCTCCCTCTCCATGCGCAGCCATTAATCCGCCTAATTTATTCTACTATGAGACTGTGTGCTGGCTCACAGAAGAGCATACCCTGGGAAGAGATGATCTTGAATCCACTTTTCGATGTTTCATAAGCCCTCGTGCCATGTCTTCAGGCTTTCAGTGTTTCAAAAATGCAAAAAAAAAAAAAAATAATGCAAATGCATTAAAGAAAGTTGAAAAAGGGAAAGAAAAGACCTATAATTTTGAAAGAAAACTTTATTTTTGTAACTCCTATCTTGTCCATTATCTGCTTGATCATATATTAGGAAACATCTCCAGCCTGTTTGCATTCTAGAGTGATGCAGGTTGAGGTTTCCCAGTGATCTAAAGCTCCACAGGCAGTTTTGACAACTAGGCGAGTGTGAATGTCAAACCAAGATGCCCATGAGAGTCAAATCAGTTGGGGACTTTGACCATTCTGCTTCCTGATGCTCAAGGAAATAGCAGTTCATCTTCTGGTCACTCAAAAATAGTTTTATTACAGTAACGTGCCAGGCACTCTAGTAAGCTCTGAAGACAAAATGGTCAAGACTTAACGTCTTTCACTAAAGCACACAGTACAGGGAAGGGAAAAGCAGATGAGTTCTATTTAAGGCTGTGTGCAATCAGCAAGAATAATATTAATTTTTTTATTCATATGCGTGTGTAGGGGGCAATATGTGTCCCCGCAGAGGAAGAACAATATTTATTATTAAATTTGGAGGTTAGTATACAAGGTTAAGGGTATCATGGCATCTTCATACATTCATAACAACATACTCCATTCTTGTTCATTTTCTTCCCCCATTAGCACCCCTGAGAACTTGTCTTCCAGGTAGTTCTTTCTCTCCCATGTTAGTTCTCCTTCTATTTTCTTACAACGTGTTCAATTTCTCTCATCCCTTAAAGTTTTTTCCACACTCTATGTCCCTTTTTTGAGTTTTGCAGCCTATATACTCACACACATATATAAATACACACACATGCACCGAATGTATGATATTAAACACGATCCCTTTTTGAATTTTGTAGCCTACAAGCACATGTGTGTAACCAGATACATGTACCACATATATAATCTTAAACATAGTTTCTTCATATAGGGAGAATATATATAGTATTTGTCTTTCTGAATCCGGCTTACTTCATTTAACATAACAATTTCTAGTTGTATAATTTTTCCTGCCAATATTATATTTTAATTTTTTTATGGTCAGGTAAAACTCCATTGTGTATATATGTCACATTTAATTTATTCATTAATGTGTCAATATAGGGTCATTTAGTTTCCTGGCTATTATGAATAGAGCAGCAGTAAACATGGATAAGCAAGGATCTCTATGTTGGGACTTAGAGTCCTTATATATATCCAAGGATTATATAGCTGGGTTACCTGTCAGCTCTATTTTCAGGAACTTCTGTACTGATTTCTGCAGCAGATATACAAGTTAGCATTCTCTACAGCAGTGAATAAAGATGCCTCTCTCTCCATATCCTTGTTAGCATTTACTGTCATTTGTTTCTTTATACAACCATTCTGACTGGTGTAAAACAGAATTTCAAAGCAACCTTTAATTTGTATTTCTCTGTTGGCTAAGGACGTTGAACACTTCTGCAAGTATTTATGGGCCACTTGTATTTTTTTCTTTTGAGAACTGGCTATTCTATTCATTAGCTCATTTATTGACTCGATGATTTGCTTTTGTAGCATTTAATTTCTGCAGTTCTGTTTGTTCTGGACGTTAATCAGTTGTCTGTGCCTAGCTGACAAAGATGTTTTTCTCCATTCTGTAGGAAATCTCTTCTCTTTGGTGAATGTTTCCTTGACTGGGTAGATGTTTTTAATTTCATGTAATCTTGTTTATCAATTCTTGGAATTATTTCCTGTGCTTTTAGAACCGTGTTCATAAAGATTTGTGCCAGTGCCTGCATCTTTCAAGATGTGTCTCCCATGTTTCCTAGTTTTTTCATTATTTCAGTTCTTATATTAAGGTCTTTGATACATTTTTAATTGATTTTCATGCAGAAGTGGGAAAAAGTGATCTAGTTCCATTCTTCTAGAAAATTTAGTTTTCTGAGCACCATTTATTAAAGATTCTGTCTTTTCTGGAATGTAAGTTTTTGACAGTTTGCTAAATATTAGGTGTCTGTAAATGTGTGGCTTGTAGCAGTCCTCTGAGATACTCCGTTGGTCTGTGTCTGTTCTTGTACCAGCTGTTTTGCCTGCTGGTATACTTTGAAGTCAAGTATCTTGATGCCTCTAAGTGTTGTCCTTTCTGCTATGGTTAACTACTTGGGCAATTTGTTTTCCACATGAACTTTAGAATAATTTTTCTATTTCTATGAGAATGTCACTGGAATTTTGAGAGGTATTGTAATGAATCTGTAGATTCCTTTTACTAACATAGACATTTTCACAGTGTCACTTCTCCATATCAGTGAATATGGGGTCTTTCCATCTTCTCGTATTTTCTTGAATTTCTTTCTTTTGGGGGTTGTAGCAGTTAGCCCGCGCAGTTGCTGATAAAATCACCATCAAATGGATTAAGGGAACAAGGGGTTTATTCTCTTACAATTGTCCAGTTATAGTTCTCAGTCCAACATGACAGGAGAGCTCACATCAACACCAGGGCTGAGGGAACTGGCCACATCATCTCTACATAATGGCTGAGAGAGGGATGATCCTTACTTGCCAGACCAGCATGTCTAGCCAAGTGTATACAAGGGTGCCAACTTTCTCAACCAACTCTGTATTTTATTTCAGGACCTAGTCCCATCTACCATGGGCTGGACCTTCCCCATCAGTTAGGCAATGTCTTGCAGGTTTGCTCTGGGCTTAACTAAACCATCAGTTCTCTACAAATGTGCCAAGAGCTCAAACCGTCAACTGTCAAAGTGACACCTGTGCCTAACTATGACAGGGGTCTTACAAGTTTTCATTGTAGAGATCTTCACCTCATTGATTATGTTTATTCTTAGGTATTTCTGAAGCTATTTAGAATGGGACTCTCTCCTTTATTTCTTTCCTTGGTTTATAGAAAAGTACTAGTTCCATATTATGTATAAGTAAGCTAGTTTAATAAAACATTAAAGATAAAAAGACAAAAAATTTTTGATTTTTGTATGTTGATTTTATATCCTGTTCTATTGTTCAAAGTGTTATGTTGAGAGTTTTCTGATTGGATCTTTAGGGTGTGTAGGTGGCGGATTATATCATATGTAAATAGGGATAATTTAAATTCTTCCTGTCCTATTTGAAGAATGCATTTTTAAGACCTAAGTTAAAAAGGCCTGTCCTGTCCATTGACCTTCCTATCTCATACAAAAGCAACGGGTTTGGAAAAGACTGAAAAGGACTGCATTGTATTAGTGGAGCGATGAAATGCTGGAGTGAATCTGTGGACCAATACTATTTGTGCTGGAGATATCACAGATGCATGACAATGAAATATAATTATATACTTTCTTGTTAACTTTGACATGGTCTACAGTAAAAAAGAAATTGTTTTTGAAAATTTCATTGCAAATGACCAGCACATGTTTGATTTTTCTTTTATTTCTTAAATTTTAGCAAACTCATGCAAGCATTTATTTCCTCAGACTTGGTGCAGGTGTGATTGGAATCGTGAACATACCTTTGGAGATAATGGAACCATCTCATAATAAACAAGAATTCCTCAATGTCCAAGAGTATACCCATCTACTGAAAGTCACCGGACAGTACTTGGTTCAGTACTGTAAAGACACTGGGATCAGTGAGTATTCAGCGGTCTTAGTACGAGGTCTTAGTACTTACAGAAAGTTCAAACCTGTGTCGTCTATTTTTTAAATTTTTAAAATTTAATGCTGCCTACATAAATATAGTGAATTTTAATACTTTCAAATCGCATCTCCCTCCCTTTTCCATTACAACCCTTCATCTCCCCTGACTTACTCCCTTCTACGTTAAAATCTTTTTTTCTCACTATGCTAAATCTAGCCTGTGATGACTTATACCTAACCTGATTCATGCTCCATCAAGCATCGTATATCAGGGACATATTAAGACAGGCATCCTTCTTTACTTCCCCATGAATATTAGTCATCATCAGAGAGGTGTGGAGCTTCTTGAGATCTTTCTAATATTATGATGAGATGTTGATAAGACAGTTCCCATGTAATTCTTTTTTTATACATTTTTATTATTATTTCAGCTCATACAAACTTAATAGGTACACCAGTTCCCTCCCTCCCTCCTCCTCCCCACAAACCCCCTGCTCCCCCTCCCCTCACCCCTCCCTCTCCATTCCCCAGTGCCTCCCGCCCCAATTCCCATGTAATTCTTGTGTAAATATACATATCTGACATGAAAAATTGTATATCATGGAGTAGCATCTATTTTTTAATGTTAGATTTCCTTTAAATTTTTAATTTTTTAGATTTTTTTGTGTTTACCACCATGTGCATACATTCATAAACATGCAAATAGACATTCAGATACACATGATTTTTTACCAAACCCATCATGTTGTCAATAAATGTTAGGATTTGAACAGTCCTGAGAAACAATCAAGTCGAATTCCTCCTATTTCAGTTGTAGATACTGAAGACCAGAATTGATACCTTGGCCAGGATTAATTTTTTTAGTTTTACAAGCATATTTACTAGTAATCCCTTCTTCCCTCCATCCTGCATCCTTCTCATCTCTTCCCTCCCCCTCAGCATTCCATTACACTCCTTCCACCCTCTTGCCTGGCTGCTTCTATGGACCTCAGGGTTCCCTCTGGTTTATTTACTCTTGTGGGAATTTCAGCCTCTATGGCATTCCAAGTTGCCTCTCCTTGGGCCACCCCACTGAGAGAGGCATTTCTCTTCACTCATCAGCTCTAGTCCTTAAGGTTCCCCCTGTATTTTCTTACCTCTCTTCAGTTCCTCACAGTCTATGGGAGCACATTGGTATTTCACTCATTATGCAGGTCTGGTAAAGACAAGTCCCACCCACCACAGTGAGTTCCTGGATGTGGCATCTTTGCTTTGAATGGAATATTTTGTCCAACAGTGGACTTTCCCATCTTTAGATTCTTACAATCTTACTATACCCTCTTCTGCAAGGTACCCTAAGCCTTAGGATGGGGAGAGTTTAGGATAGCCTGATTCTGAGTGAGAATTGCTGGGTCTCTGGAAATCTGCATTATGGCTGGCCTTCGTTGTCCACTTCACTGCTCTTCTGCTGGCCTAGGCTCCATCCTGTCAGATATTGAGATTCTCTACCTTTCTTGTAGGAGATTTCTAGGCTGTGTGCTAAGTGCTCTTCAAATCTATGAGTATAATAGTAGCTATTTATAAAGCAGTGTGGTGTACTGTCTTTCTACCTATAGGTTCATTGGCTGTTTTCCTTATTGATCTATTTCCTTCCCTTTTTAAAGGTTCTTGTTCTAGTTAACAGTAACATAAATGTGTTCCATTCTGACAAGCAGGTCTTGAGTTCAATTAGAAAGTTGTTCGTTGTCTCTTTGATACTCATGCCACTATTACACTGGTGTTCACCTGTTGCCATGGTGATTTTTATTGCAATGGGCAGATTTCATGGATTAATGAGGCCTGTGATTATTTCTCTTCCCCAGTAGTTTCTACAGCATTCTTTGGTACTGTGTAAGCTATACAGCAAGGAGGAATTTCTTAGACCAGTTCCATTTGCTCCCTGTGCTCTTCTGCATAGGGGACTGTCCATTCTTGTTCCTTTCTTTTATAAGACAGTTTTTGACATATTATTACCATATGAAGTTCCTATGGGATTACCTCCCACAATCTTAGGATTTTTCTATAAGTCCCTCTGTCTCTCTTGTATCTCTTCCCCATATGTCCCCCTAGCTATTTTTCTCAATTATTCCCTCCCTCACTCTACTTGTTGTGTTATCCTAAATATCCCCTTTTAAAAGGTTTTACCCTATCCCTTACTTCCCATCTTTCCATTCATTGGTCACTTTTGAATTTTCTGGCTCATACAATAATTCTAAACCAAATCAATTGACAGGGAAAGCATTACTGGCATCTGCACACAAGAGAGAACATGCATATCTTTCTACTTCTGAGATATTTCACTCAATATTAAAATTTCCAGTTCCATCCATTTATCAGGAAATTTTATAATCTCATCATTTCTGATGCCTGAATAATATTCCATTGTGTATATTTTTATTACCCATTCTTTTGTTAATGGGCATGTTGGCTGATTTCATTTTCTTGTTATTGTGAGTGTCATCTATTTTAAGGTGAAAAGATTCAACCAATAACCTAAACCCCTGAAAGAGTGCTTCTGCTTTGGAAATGCAAGAGAAAGACTGGGGAAATCACCCAGTTAGAGAGCTCTGGCCTGGCTGTAGACTCCATACTCACAAGTATAAAATGAATGGAAGTGGGAAGAGGGCCAGTTTCAGACGCTTTCTCAAAATATCAGATGAAAAGTAAAGAAGACATAGAAATGAGTTGGGTATTAAGAAGTGGTTAGGAAGAGAAATAGTAGCTAACCACAGTAAATGGAGACTAAAGCTTTCTCCCCAGAGACTGAGAAGCCATCAGAGACTCTGAGATTCCACTGTATGCCTGAGTGGCTTGTATAGCATGCCATAGTAATACAAGCAATGACCCCAGGTAGACAGGTAGCATTATTTAGTAGATCTAACACTTGCTGGGAATGCTCATACAGAAAAGATTTGAATTCAGCTCACTAAGATAAAAGGTAGTCATCATTTTATTTGGTAAATTTCATTTGTCAAAGACATTTGGATAGTGACATGATACCCTATGTGTTAATTGCATAATGAGCATAGAGAGGACCAGAGTCCACATCACCTGGGGATGGTTAGAAAGCAGAACTCGGGTCCTTCCTGAGATGCATTGGATTTAATTTTGGATTCCAAGAAGATTGTCTTGTGGTTTCAATGGATAAACTAGTTTGAAAACACCGTTTAAAAGACTATACTCAGGGAATTTGTATTTACTACACATATATGTTTCTACGTGTGGGGTTTTTTTTGTCAGAGACATATTATACTACATATAGGAATTACAGCATTGTTTGTCAGGGTTTATTTAAAGCTGCAGAAAATACAGAGAGCTATAAATATAAATGCAAACAAACATAATCACGGTGAAATAGAACTCAAGCATCAACAGTATAAATATAATTGCAAACACAAATACAATCACAGTGAAATAGAACTCAAGCATCAACTTGTTGATGTTCAAATGTTGACATATTATGGAGCAGAGTGGTGAGCCCTTGAGCTTGTGCTACTCCCCCTTCTCTTCCTGTCATCTCTGCAATACAGACTTTGGCTTCCCACAAAATAAGGAATTAAGTCCCCTAATACACAGAGGTGTTAAATTTAAAGGTCATTGAAATAATCTCCTTTGACTTACATAGATGAGCCCTGCTCCTGCTTTGGCCCGTGGCTGGTAGGTGGGTGTGCTGCCAGCAGCCACAGTCATGTTCTCCAACAGGAGAATCATTTGCCAGCCTTCCTCTCCAGCTCTGTCATTTCCTTGCCCTATCCTATTTTCTTATTTGCCCCCTCCCCAAACTCAAGTAATATGATGTGGTTCAAAATAATTTACATAGTTCAGTGCCATTAATAATTAGTAAAACGTGCTGCTTTCCTAATTGTATAATCGTCTATGAATTTCTTTAGGGCTAGAGGGCACTGTTCTAAGCAGTGTTACCCCAGAAGGAAGACAAAATGAAAAGACAGTGTCATAGTTAGAGACAGGTGTCAACTTGACAGTTGAGGGTTTATAAAGTATTAGTAGCCCAGAATGAGTTAAGCTCACAGCGAACCTGCATGATATTGTCTATTGGGTGGGGAAGGGTCAGCTCATAGTGGGTTGGGCTAGTACTTGAGCAGATGAATGAGATAAAGGGAGCTGGGTAAGGAAATTAGCAAACTTTTGTGTACTTGACTAGACATGTTGGTCTGGCAAGTAAGGATTGTCCCCCTCTCAGCCATTATGTGGAGATGATATGGCCAGTTCCCTCAGCCCTGGTGTTGGTGTGTGCTGTCAAGCTGGAGAAGAAACTATAATTGAACTATTGTAAACAAGAGAAAATAAACATTGCTCCCTTAAGGTGCTCTATCATGATTTGATCAGCAGCCATAGAGGCAAACTGCAACAGATAGCAAGCATGAGCAATGGTTCCTATATTTCACAATTTCACCCTAAACCTTGGTTGTCTACCAGAAATCAGTAATCAAGATCAGGCCTGAGGATAGTTTCAGTAACTTCTGAAGACACTGACCTCCACAGTCCTTCATTGTGAATTTCCACCAGAATAAGAAAAGTGATGCAATGCTGGACTAACACTCTGAAAGCCCAAACAACAAGGCACTGGATTTTAATGAAAAGTGTTTGAGTAGTTTTTTGCCTTATAAATAAAAGATGCAATCTCTGTATTTGCTGTAAATCTGATCTGTTTCTGTGGAAAATTTGGCCCTTGTAAAAAATCCAATCAGCAGAAAGGGAAATGGAAGAGGTAATGACTTTCTGTCATTGGTCAAGTTTCCATTTGCCCCAGCCACAGTCAATCCCTAGAATCTCAGCAGCAGCAATACTTTTCTGTATGTCTGGCTCCACTCCGTCTGCTACTGTGTTCTCTGAAGTTCTTATGCATTCTTACAATGAAGTGGAAACGTCACTCATCAGCCAGCAGGTGTAAGGAGGGGAAGAGAGAGAAAATTCAGGAAGGTACCTTAAATGAAATTTGAGGTCAAGGAAATTATGTAGAAATGTGTTACCAAGCTTCCAAAATGGATCTGCATTGAACTGATATTCTAAAATGAAATCTATGCTGTCAGATGCATCACAAATTTCCAGAAGAATACAAATAGCAGGTCTTTGGATGGCAAAGACTCTGAAAACCATTTAGTCCAGTCACCTTCACCTCCTCAGCCTTACTGCAATTTAGCCCTGAGCCCACCCAGGAAAGGAAAAAGGCAGCTTCTTAAGGCTGCCAATGCACCTCAGTGCCCTTTAAAAAGATATCTTCACAAATTTTTATGATTTTTCATGTCTGTTTTGATGCTTTATTTCAGTTGGCTGTATTAGACACAAATGTTCTGGAAAGAAAACAAATCAAATGTCTTCTATTCAATCCAGTAGCTTGCTGTGGGCTGAACTTTTTGTCTTCCGCAAATTAATACGTTTAGTAGTGACTCCCAGGGGAACGGTATTGGGAGGTTAGCAGAAGCCTCGTGATTGGCATTAGTGTTGGTATGAAAGAGGTCTAAGTGAGGCCCTTTGCCATGTGGTAGGGGAATGAGGAAGCATCATTTGTTGGCAGCAAGTGAACATTCGGGCTGCAGAGCTGCAGATCCTTGGATGTGGAAGCCTTCGTACCTGTGCAGAATACATTTCCATTGTTTACAACGCAAACCCATCAATGCACCCACATGGGTTCAAACTCAGGACTGACCTGGTTGTGTGTGCTCCCATGTGCCCATGAGCCCATGTATGTGTGTGGACAGAGGCAGAGAACAGGCGTCCTGCTCTGTCATTCTCCACCTTCTTTTCTTAGACACAATCTTGAAATGAACGTGGAATTAGAGTGATATCCAGGAAGCTCCAGTTACCCTTCTGTCTTTGTCCCTTGCAAGCCCAGGTGAGCATGCAGTGATGCCCAGATCTTTATGTGGGTCCTGGGGATTTAGACTCAGTCCTCGTGATTGTGCAGGAAACAGTGTTGCCTGTTGAACTATCTGCCCAACCCCTAACCCGATATGATAAGCAATTAGAAATAGTTCCATTGCCTAACACAGAAGACAGCAAAGGGAAGTCAGAGCCTGTCCTTGGTGTCAGAGAAGCCTCTCCTAAGGGAGTGGTTATTTCTTGAAGGATGAGTAGGAGTTTATCCTTCCAAATGGCTCATGCAGGCCACATGCATTCTTCCTGTATGGAGATATGGCACTATGCTTAAAGTCATTTTACCTGATAGCTCTTGTCACGTGTGAAAGTGAGCCGTGTCTCTCTTTGGTCCCGTGTTGTTCCGAGTCTCTCACACTCATTGCTTTTCTTGTGTGGATATTTCTTTTATTCAGTCATTGTACTTTGATATATCACATAGAAACAAGATGTTTTAGAGGAAGTCAGGATAGTCTTGGTGGAAGTAGGTCATCTTTTTCTTTTGAGTGATTGTAGTGCCTTTGGTATAACCTAAAAATACACCAAGTCTCCTGAAGCACATTATTGACTCTTGGCATCTTCACTGCTAATTACAATTTTCAATAAAAAGTTTTAATGTGAGTTCTTATAAAGTCAGACTTCTCTTATATTTTTCCAATAAGTATTTTAAAGTCCCCAGTGTACAATTGTACAATACTCCTATTAAATTTTATCACCTTATTTGGCCCCATTCAACACTATCAGGATTTTTCTTTGAATCTAGTATTGACTTTGAGCTAATATATTGTCTTGCAATGTTACGTAAAAGCTGGCTAATATGTTCTCTATGAGTTCATGCAGAGCCTGTTACATAAAAAGGAGAAATCCAGGCACTGTAGCCTGGACCAATCATCTCCACTGTGGGTATACTGGGTGATGGGTGAAGACAGTTGCCAACTACAAATTTTGTCATTAGGTTATCACCTAAGTCATACAAATTTCCAATTTTGTGCCTAATTTTGAAAGTGAGGTTTATATTCTTAGGATGAGATAATCTCTAGTACTTGTATATAACTAGTTACATTCTCACGACAAAATTTCATTTCAGTCTCTAAAATCTCATAATATGCTACAATAGCATAATCACAACGAAGATGAAATGCCATATCATAGCTGGGAACACACTTGGAGTGAGAAGGGCTATGCAAACATAAAAAAGGTGAGGCAAGTTTAAGACCTCTGCCAAGAAACAATTCATATTTCTTAAAATTTAATTTATGAAGCTATGAGATCTATATATTTATTTTACTTGTCTTTAAAGATTACAAGTATCGTATTTTTATAGTTTATCTTTAAATTTTTATTATGTCGAAGGTTGAATTGTGTCTACTGAAATGCACACACACGCACATGCATACAAACACATGCTCACACACACACACACACACATAGAAAGCGTTTACTTGGTTCACAAGTTTTCATGTGGCAGTCTATCATGGGTCATGGCAGAGAAGTCACAGCAGCAGGAACTGAGAGAACTGGTCATACCACATTCTCCGTTAGGAGAAGAAAGTAATGAATGAAGGCATGCTTTTTTGTTTACATGATTCCCTTCTCCACCTTTATATGGCCTCAGACCCAAAGCCTCATATTGTTTTTAAAAAGATTTTTAGGAATGGGGAGAACACACCATGGAGCACAGATGGAGATCAGAAGACAACTCTCCAAAGTTAGTTCTCTCCTTCCACCATATGTGCTTCAGAGTATCGAAGTTAGATCACCAGGTTTTGAGCAGGTACCTTACTGCTGAGCTATCTCATTGCCTCTGAAACTTGTATCTTGAAGCCTTACACCCACTACCTCAGCTGTGACTTTAGGGCCTTTAAACAAGTACTTACCTTAATGTGGAGTTATTGTGGACCCTAGCCCAGCCTGAGTAGTGTCTTCAAAAAGAGGGGGAAATTTGAACCCACAGAGGCCCCCGGGGAAAGTGTATACGAAAGCCTTTGGAGAATGCATCAAGAAGTTAGACCTTTTCATCCAAGGCCCAGAACTTCAGAAGAAAACGTGTGTCTTCTTTCAGCCACCTAGTCTGCATGGCTTCTGCTCCTACATCAGCCCTAGCAGGTTAATACTGCTTCGAAGTTAAAAATAAGGAGAGTCATATTGGAGACATAAACTCATCGTCTAGCCTGGCCAGTGATCAACTCCTGGGCGAACAGATTTGAACTCTATTTCTACCTGTTCCCATTTGGATTATAAAGTCAGAATTCTAGGTCATCTGATATTATACCTGTGAATATTTCATCCTGTATTTCGAAAAAGAAATGCTCTTTAAAACCACAGTACAAATATTACACCTAAAATTTACCAATACTTTCTCAGCGTGATTAAAATATACAACTGCTCATTTTCTAATTATCTCTGTGATGATTAGCCTCAAATGTCAACCCGATACCTGGAAGGTAGGTCTCAGGGCATGCCTCTGAGGAATTATCTAATTAAGACAGGCCTCATTGCAAGTAGTAGAAGGTTGTTTGATTGCTTTGGTTGAGGGGAAAAGACCTGCCCATAGTGAAAGGCACAACACAATTCTTCATGTTGTATAAGAAAGCCAGCTGAGCACTGGCAAACTGGTGGGACAAGCAAGCAAGTGTGGTGCACTGATTCTCCTGCCACAATAGACCATAACCTGTCATTATAAACCAACCAAGTCCCCCTTCCCTTAATGCTTTTGATTTGGCATTTTTGTTACAACAGTAGACAAGAGACCAAGACGATCTTCTATCATAATATGATCCATAGGGCTTATATACTACCCTGTACCCATCTTCCTTGTGTCTTGCTTATCCTTTAATTTGTAGATAAAGTTGGATTTGTTGTCTTGTGGTTGTAGGCTTCTCAGTCTTGATCTTGTTCTCTGCATCCCTAGTGTAGTTTTCCATGTTCTTTTTATTCTGGTTTTGATTTGTTTATATAAATAAGGTAGACTATGCATTTTTCTTCAGGATGCGGCTGCTTGTAGGCTATCCATGCTCCAGTGGATGGGAAGCACTCACGTGACTCATGTGAGTCATTTAAAAACAGAAAAGGACAGGAAGGTGGAAGAGGAGCATGTCAGGGAGAATGAAAGGGAAGGAGGGGGTGGATATGATCAAGAAACATTGTATACTATTGAAATTTTCAAAGGATAAATGATATTTTATTAATTAAGTAAATTGGCAATCTACAGACTGCCAGCTTGATCAGAAGTGATTTAGATGAATTTTGCTTATTTTGTTAAGATATGTCCTTTTGGGGAATCTGGCTACCTAATAAGAATAAAGTTCAAGTCTTAGTACTGCACGAACCAGGTGTGTATCACAAACCTGAAATTCTCATACTCAGGAAGTGGAGGTAAGAAGATCAGGAAATGCAAGATCATCCTTGACTACACAGAAGTTTAAGGACAACCCAGTCAACACAAGACAATGCCTCTTCTTTGGGGGAACCATGCTTGCACAGCTTGTCTTTTAAAGATATTGGGAGGAAACGATCTATCTCAACTCACACAGAAATTGCAAAAACACATATATTCTAATTTTGCCATGTTTTCTTATTTTCTTAGCTATAATACTTCTACAGATTCCTTTCGGATTCTGACCCATTAGTTGGCAGTTTTACCATTTGACAGATATAGCAGAACTCTGAAGTGCTGTGAACAAAAGCTTTTATGTGAGAGAAAAAAGAGAATAGAAATATCAAGATAGGATATATTCTGCCTAATTGTTGGTATGCCATAAATACGTACTTTGTTTAGAATCATTACTCATTTCAGCTCTCAAAAATAACAGGAAGGATCAGGAGTTTTACAGATTGACCTCTATTAAAAACAGTCACATTCTTGTGTTTTAGCCAGTGGCATTGCCTTCGCCTGGGAGCTAGAACTGTCACCTTGCTAGGACTATGTACCATATTCCTCCTGACTGCACACGTAGCAATGTGATAATGTAATTTTTCACATCTTTAGTGAAGATGCTTAAAAACTATCTCAGAGGATCTCACTTACATTGCAAATAAAACACTAAAGACTAGCACCCTTAGTTGTCTGGAGTTCAATATAATTTCATCTTTGTTTTGATTTTTTTTCTCTTCTATCTGGACCAAGACCTTTTTATTTCCTCTTTTATCTGGCTCATATTATTCATCAACCTGTCAAAGCTCGTCTTCCTGAAGTTTATGCTATTGCTCAGGATTCCAGACTTACAGTTGTTGTAGATATCATGTACATCATAAGGTCTCGAAGTAATACAACTGTATTGCTCATGAGATTCATGTTCACGAGTAGATTTTAACAGCTTCTGCTAAGAAACAAGCAAAAAATAAAGCCTAGGTGTTTGTTTCAGGTGATATTTTTATGATAGGTATTTTTATATGTTTCACTAAAAAACCTTACATTATCTACATTACATGTCTTACATATACAGCATTATAAAATTTATTTTGAAATATTAATTTTCAATGCCGTGTAAAAACTAACACACGAAAATTAATCTTAAATTTTTTCACTAAGAAAATCAAGTAAAAGTCTATTAAACAGGCTTTTTAAAAAAGTAATCTCAATATACCAGAGGCCAAGGCAGGAAGATTGTGTGTACAGGGTCAGACTGGGCTTAACAGAGATTATCCTGACATACACACATGCACACACACACACACACACACACACACACACACACACACAACTAGTGCAGTACATTTTATTACACGACAGTCAACTATTCTTTTTTGGTGAGAGGAGGATTGGGAGGTAGGAGTCTCTATTAAGTACATTGAGTCATTCTGTAAGCTTCCTGCATGTGTGAGTAATGTGAGGGGAGTTCTGCTAGAAAAATTTACTTCTTAACACAGGGATCAGAGTGGTAGGTACAGTTGATCCAGAATGCTGAAATGCTTTAGATTATCATATCTAGTATGCTGTTCTTGTTTTTAGATAGGATCTATGTAGCCTCTCTCGAATATGGGATTATAGGTATGAAGTATCAACCATCCCTGTTTGGGGCATAATGTTATTTTCCACAAGTTACAAACAATTAGAGAAATGAATGTGTCCCAGTAAGTGCAATGATGATATTAATATTATTATATAATGTTAATAACAGTAAGGTAATCTTTGTTTCTTGCTCTGGAATGAAGGAGCCAGAAGGAACATAATTTCCTTCAGTATTGCTTTTGAAAGGCTCATGTTAGTGAAGTCTCTTGCTCTTTCCCTTCTGATCTCCATAAACAGAATGATTAGCCTTCTTAAAGGGAGCCTGGATGCTCTGGGAACCTAAGGAAGGCAGTCCTTGAATGGCATACAATGGTATTAAGCATCACACCTGCATTTACTACAGATTCTCCTCCCTCCCTCCCTCCCTCCCTCCCTCATTCTTTCCCTCCTTCCCTCTCTCTCTCCCTCCCTCCCTCCTTCTCTCCCTTGCTTCCTTCTTTGACAGTTTCTTTCATGAATTCAATGATTTTAAATCATTTTTGTTTCATACAAATTATTCTCGTCCTTCCACTTTCTCCCATTGGAAACCTCAATCAGGCTCCCTCCTGCTTTCATATATTTTTGCATGTGTGTCCACTGAGTTTTATCTGGGTTGCCTGTTTTGAACCCTTGAACCCTTGAACCCTCACCTCTTTCCATGGTGACTGTTGCTGGGCCAGATCTTGTTCAAGCCTTGTAAATAGCAGTGCGATAAGTTCATTTCTGGAAGATACTGTCTGGCAGCATCCCTCCCACTCTGGCTCTTTCATTTTAACTGTCCCCATAAGAGTCTGCGATGGACTCAGAAACTTTGGGTACTTTATGTGCTAGCAGTCAGCAGTCACTTATTCTCTGTGTTTTGGCCATGTACTATGGATGTTCAAACCTATATCAAAAATTAGAAATATTTACATGTCAAATTATTTAAAAGTTTATTAAAATGGTTCTGAGACAATTGGCTATCAAAATACAGAAAATGGAGACTTTATCTTTATCTTCCACTGTTCTGGTTTCTCTTCTACTGCTGATTAAATGCAGGACCACCACTGGGTCCTTGCACCTCATCGGAGAAGAGGACCCAGAGGAGAGTTTGGCATGCACATTAAAGAGTGCTCCAGGGAAAGGAGGGTGAGACACTGAGGGATGGGGAGGGAGGAGGAGGGGAGGGGGAGGGGAGGGGGTCGCAGGGAGGTAGGAGGTGGAGGGAGGGAGGGAGGGGACCGGTGTACCTGGTTAAGTTTGTATGAGTGGAAATAAAAAGATAAAATAAATGCAGAACCAAAGCAATTAGCGGAACATGAGGCTTATTCCAGCAAACAATTTTCAGTGCCAGTTCATCAGCATAACAGGAGAATTCATGCCACTGTCAGGAGCTGAGGAAACTGACCACACCATGGGGGACTACCAAGAGTGGGTATACCTTTGCTCGTTAGTCCAACCATCGTGTGTGTCACTTATCTACATGCCCAGATATGGTCCCACCCACCATGGGCCGGGTCTTCCCCCATCAATCAGATGGCCATTCAATAGGCTTGTCCAGGGCTTGTCTTAGCTACTAATTTTTCACATATGTGTCCAGAAGCTCAGCCTTCAGTCACTGAGTTAGTTGTCTTCTATAACTAACGTTCATTATTAATCATCATCATTACTATGCTGTTGGGTGGCAGTTGTGAGATGTTTTTGCAGCTTAGGAGATCCTTATACTTAGAAATGTGGGCAGCCACTGACAAGGGCATAGGAAAAATGAGGCTATGTTGCCGGGTGAAGCATTGAAGGTGACACGTAGATTGATGGACACTGTGCATACAGTAGACTGGAGAAGTCGCATCTTTCATCAGAGTAGCTGTCTTGTACTTCTGCGACTAACTGTACTCAGGCACATGACTGGGCAAGCCCCGCTCCACCATGCCCAGAAACCCAGAAGGAGGACAAAGAAAGGCGCACACTTCACCTTCACAAGAACATTCTAGCCGTGTTTTTCTTCAATTCAGTGACATAGGAAAGTCATACACAGCAGGAACATACATGGCCTCACGTCCTTGGGGACTGTCACCTCTCGCACACATCACAGGCCCGTTGTTCTGCCTGATGAGCAGCAGCTTCCACCCACGGGTCCTCCTGAGTGAACCAGAAATCACTGCCAGCCATCTACAGCTGGCATTACCTAGTGCACCAGCTTAGCACATCTATTCCCGAGTGGCCATTGAGACTTAGTTACCAAAGGCCACATCCTGGACCTAATGAGAAAAGATCTGATGTCTGACTGTTACAATAGCTGAAGACGAGAGGAGAGACAAACAGACCACTCTTCAACATTGGAGAAACCATAATTAACCAGGTTCCTAAGACAGGATGTGTAAGTTCTATCTCAGGAAATCTTTTGAAATCAATATATTCATCAACTTGGATGCAGAATCACCTAAAGGAAGCATCCTCCTCTGTCTTAGGATCTTTCAGCTTACAGTTTACAGACTGCTTTAAGCTTTCTGATTTTGATGATGATCATCAAGGATCCGCTTTCGTAACTTCTTGCTGAACTCTAACACTTCTCTCTTGGGTCTCCTGACTCTTGTCACTGTACATGCTGGGAACCAACATGAAGCTGAGGTCTGGAAACCTGAAGCATGTCTCCTCCTTTTTATAGACAAAATCAAGCTGTGTGAACTTGCCGTTACAGGATTTGGGCAGATATTCAGTAAGTTATTGCTGGTTTTAAAAGCTTCCTGAAAAATTAACCAGATCCACTTAAGCATTAAATTTGGGGACTAGAAATAGTTCTGAATAGAATATCCCATACATAGCCAGCAGCACATTAACCTTTCACAGTTCTTCTCACACATCCTTGTTCTGGAAATTGAGACTTTAATTCTGTGTGCATTAATCCTGGATTATCTCATTAATTTAATGAGACTGTTCATTCTTCAAACAAAAGGTTCCAGATAAGTATTCTTTCACAATTCTGCTATTACCTGTGAGCTTTTGACCATTTACTCTTCACACAATAAAAATGAAATTTTAAATCATTCTATCTCAGGGATACTAACATAATAATATAATTTTGGAGCTCATAAATTACATCTTGTCTGCATGGCTTGTTTTATTGATAACTGGAAATATTTTGAACACATTTTTAAGAAGTCAGCTGCTTTCTTAAGATTCTGAAATTTCACTCTTGATTCATTGGTTACATCTAGGTGAAAGGGAACTTCTTAAAATGGGAACAGCCTTTATTATATAACATTACATTACACTACATGATATGACATTACATTGGTTCCTGTGAGGTTCAGCTGGCAAGGAGCCTCAATATACATTACATACATTCTTTTGTTATAGTCTATACTAAAAGTTTTAATGCACTTTTGACTTGTTTATTTTAAATTTATTTATTTGTTTTTATTTTATTTATTGGAGTGAGGAAGGACATGATTCAGTGGCAGACTATTTGTCTAGAATCCACCAGTGAAGCATGGAGGGGGAGGTTGTCTCAGAAAGGGAACTTTTGACAAACCTTCCTTAAGATACACAAAAAGTATCAGTCAATGCCATGTTTTAAATATCCATTATTACATGCCACAGTTTATTTGTGAAGGCCTAAAACAATGAACTACTGTTGCAATTGATTTTATTTTTTGCCACAGTAGGTTAAACAAGAATCTCTACAACTGCAGACTCTCAGCCTATTCCCTACAGATGTAGTTTGGAAATATCAGTACATATGCACCTTCTTATGTCAGTCGTCATGATCATTTTGGAGTACATAGATTTTTGAAGTGGAAAAAAATCAGAGTACCTGTATAAATCTCAGCAGACTGCAAAATACACTTAAGAAAATCGGAACCGAGATGTGTTTCCATTGCTCTCTCCGATCTTAACGAGCTTGCTGATGTACGTTCTGTCTCCAAGGTCCAGTCCACAGAAAATATACTTTAATACTGTGGCAAACACACATGCAAGTTGTACAGGTCGTACTAGATTCCATAGGCAGCAAGTAGCTAAGATTGTGATCTAGGTGTGCAAGGATTTTGTCTATACACACTCCTAAACCCTTTGATTTTTTTTTCTCTGTGATTATCTGCCTTGTATGCTGTCCTATCTTTTATCAGGCACACTCTATAGATGATTGACTAGTGAGCTTCCATTGCTTTAAGAAGCAGTAATTTTTCATTATGTAAAACCATGAAGCACTGCGTACCATCTACTATAGATAGAAAACTATGCTCAACAACTATCTTCAATAATTTCACCATTCAGAGGAGGAAAGAGGCAGAAAGCGAACGAAGCAAAAGGTGTTAAAAACTTAAGAGTGGTATAATCACAGAGCATGAAACTGCATAGCTCCCCCGTCTACAGGAATGCCTCCTTGTGCGCCTAACAACCTAAGAGTTTTCCCACTTTTTAAATGTTTGTATTGGGGATGTTCATCTTGCAGGTGAGTTAACTGTTTTATTTAGTTAATGTTTTCTGGGGGAGCCATTACTTCACCTCCGTTTTATCTCAGATAACACATTAGTGAGGTCTCTTGGCAGGAGTAGTAGCAGCAGCATTGTTAGTGCAGAATGCTGAGTGCCAAAGCTCGGCCTCCCTGTGAAAAGGGTAGTCACAGGGAAGTGACATTTACAGAGATGACAGATGGAACAGCGTGGATTTCAGGCCTTTGCCACATTTCCTCCTTGTTAATATGATTTCCTCCTTGTTAATATGTTAAAAAGGTATAAAGCTTAGCATCTTCCCGTATTAGGCAGACCGGCCAGTGATGTTAAGTATGTACATCATGCTGCTATGCAACTGTCACTGTGAGCCCTCCCTCCCCATGACTCTCTTCATTTCTGGAAACTAGAAGTCGATACTCATGAAACAAGAACACATTTCCACTTCCCTATACTTGTCTACTGCTTTCTCTTTTAGTGACTTTGCTTCACTGGCTAGTAGGAATGGAAGTGTACAGTAGCTGTCTTTTTGTGACTGGTTCGCATGTACTGAAGCATATATCAGAATTTCCTTCCCTGTAAGATCGAATGCTGCTCCACTTGGAATTTTTCTCAGGCGAGGTGCCAATGGGCAGCTGGACATGAGCAATTACAAGTTGTATTGGTTCTGGATAATGCAGGGGACTTAACAAGGGACATTTGTTTTCTTAACGATTTAGAGACTGGGAAGTCCAAGGTCAAGGGTCCAGCAACAGGGAATTTCACCCTGAAGCTTCTTCTCTTGGCCTGTAGATGGTAGCCCACCAGCTGTGTGCCCACATGAGCTGTTTTCTGAGCTCACCCATGCGGAGAGACCAAACTCACTGGTGCCTTGCCTGTAATTGACTTTTTCATATCATGTTTTCAGCATTAAAACTTTATAGCCAGTGGCACTTCTCCTGCCTGGAATTTATGTTTAAATTCGCTATATTCAAACTGACATAGCGATGGATGGCAGGAGCTTTGTGCTGATTGTGCGTGCTAGTGATAATATCATCGTGTGGTGCTCTGTCTTCCTCACGCTGTTGTGGCTTCATTGTAAGGTCTGCTTGGTTCCTTATCGTGCCTGTGTCTTCTGTCTTCTTTCTTTCACTTAATTTCTGCCTGTTCCTTTATCTGTTATTGAGGCATTTCATCTCTGTTTAGTAAAACTATTTATAGTTCCAAATTTGTCAGTTTTTACTTCCCATATTTATTATTGGATGCATGCATTTATAATTGTTCTATCTTCTTGCTTTTTGAACATTTTATTAATATCTAATATGCCTCATTATGTCTTGTACATTTTTGTTATAGTCTTGTTTGTTTTATATTAGCCTAGCCCTCCCCCTTAATCTGTTTTGGTTACTCTTTGCAAGAAATACCCTTTTTTCGTAATTTCATTTGCAACCAGTTTACGTCTTCAGATTGAAAGAAGAATCTTCCTATATCATCTCATTTGCAACTAATTTGTGTCTAATAGCAAACAAAGAAATTGTGTTTTTATTCCATTTCCACCAGCATCTGACTTTTTGAATGGAGATTTCTTTCTATTTACACTTAATTATTGATCCAGACAGAGCTTGGTCATTTTATTACTGTGTTTTCTGTGCTTCATATATCTTTAATTCTTACTTTTTACATCACTTCCTTTTGTATCTAAATAAAATTTAAAATGCTTTTCTCATTTTTCTGTTGATTTTTGAGACAGGTTCTCACTGGTGCCTGTGCTGGCCTCAAACTTGCAATCCTTCTGCCTCTGCCTTCAGAATCCGGGGATTATATGCGCTGTACCTGGCTTCTCTTTCCTATTTCTTTAGTCATTTTCTTTGTGGATGTCATGCTTAAAACACTAAAGGTATAACATTCTAATAGGAGTATGTTCAGTCACATTCCTCCTTAGAAAGCTTTTTTCTACTCTTTCCAGTGGTTAGTGTCACAATTGTATTTTCATGTATTGAGTATAAAACATAGTAGTTTTAGTGTATTAGTTTTTGTGCGTGGAACAAAAATGTAATCTTACTGGTACAATTGTACTAGTTTTTAATACCTATTACATTTCTATTTCTGTTTTCAGTTTCTAGTAGTTTCCATTAATTTAGTCTTTTTCCTTCCTTACATCTATTTTCATGCTGCTGTGTGTTTAACCTATGTCATGGTTGAGCACACGTGTTCACTTGACAGTTGAGGGTTTGAGCTCTGGACACATTTGTAGAGAATTAGTCACTGAGTTAAACCCAGAGCAAACCTGCAGGAGATTGCCTGGCTAATAGGGAAGGCCCAGCCCAGGGTGCATGGAACTAGGCCCTGGAATAAAATATAGAGAGTTGGTTGAGAAAGTTGGCATCCTTCTGTACACTTGGCCAGACATGCTGGTCTGGCAAGTAGGGATCGTCCCTCTCTCAGCCATTATGTAGAGATGGTGTGGCCAGTTCCCTTGGCTCTGGTGTTGGTGTGAGCTCTCTCATCTGGCTAGACTAAGAACTGTAACCAGAGTGGACTATCACAAGAGAATAAATCCCTTGTTCCCTTAAACTGTTTGATGGTGATTTTATCAGCAACAATGCAGGTGAACTGCAACAACTTATATATTTTTTTCTCCCACATTTTATTTTTTTCTCCACAGTCTCCACGTGGATGTTCATGCAATTGTGTACACATACATGTGGAGGTCAGGGATTGTTGCAGTTTGCCTGCATAGTTGCTGATAAATTATCATCATATTGCTTAAAGGAACAAGGGATTACTGGTTATAGTTCTCAGTCCAGCTTGAAGGGAGAGCATGCACCAACACCAGGGCTAAGGGAACTGGCCACATCATCACCATATAACAGCTGAGAGATGGACAATCCTTACTTGCCAGACCAGCATGTCTGGCCAAGTATACAGAAGGATGCCAACTTTCTCAATCAGCTCTATGGTATAATTTGAATTCATGTATTGTGACACCTTCAACATGGTTGTTTCTGCTTAAGATAGTTTTAGTATTTAATGTCTTTTGTATGTCCAGGTGAATTTTAGGACTGTTTTCCTAGTGCTATGAAGATGTCATAGAAATAGATACTAGATTCTTTTATTTATTTATTTTTAGTTTTATAAGCATATTGAGTACTAATTCCTGTTTATCTCCATTTCCCCTCCCTCCCATCCCCATCCCTTCTCCTCATCAATCCATTCTACTATTTTATCAACTTTGAACAGATCGATTCAATGTTCTCTGGTATCTAAGTTTTCTTTTTATTTTTCCTATTAATCTTTTTCCTTTTTAAAATTTTTAAAATAATTTGACACTTTCATACATGAATAAAATTAATGTCATTTGCACTTCTTATTTTCACAATCCCATCCTCCCTCTTCTTTTAGTATATATCTTCTCCTTTCCAGTCTGTCTCCCCTGTCTCCAGTGTACTTTTTCACTTCTGTGGCCCACTAGGTTTCATCTGGAGAGGCATCCAAGTTTCTAGTAAGAAGTATGCTCATTATCTTATTGAGAATTCCTACATATAATAGCTTTTTTCTTTTTCTGTTTCAAAATTGTTTTCTTTTTTACTTCTAATAAGTACAGTATTTATTAAGCAAGTGAATTGTTTTTTGCATAATATGGACTATGTTACAGTATTTCACAGCATGAATTCCATGGAGAGAATGAAGAAACTCTCAAACAGTAGTGTTAGTCATTCCATTAATAACTATGAGAAAGAACTGGCAAATGGATGAACATATGCACAGAAAGTGACTGATCCTGGCTGTAATGTATGACACAAAGTGAATGAATTTCATCTTCTGAAGACTAAATCTGATACTTGAATGAGCCAGTAGAAGCAGGAATGTATTCTAACCAGCCTCGGGAACAATCTCTAAACTCTGTGGAAAGGAAGAATCTGTAACTGCTCAGTTCTGCATGGAGGAATCTGTGCTTGGACTGTCCTATGGTAGAGCTGGTTTCAGATCATGAACCTGTTGCTGTGAGACAAGAACAAGGGTGGCAGCCTTCAGCCGACTGCTTTCCTGGACCGCTCTGGAGTTTTACCTTGAGCTCCTCTGTGTTTTCTGCTGTTGCTCCAGGGCCCACAGACTTTTTAGTCTCATCTGCCATCAACTTGAAAGACTGTTCAGTGTTCATTGTGTTCTTAGCACTTGTTTCCAAAAATAGGAATTCCAGGGAAATCAACAAATTCCCTTGGCCAGATGTAGTCTACTACTTTCTTTCTGGTCAGATCACATTTGCTCCCAAGTAGCTTACTAATGTTTTCACTGGCATAAAAATCTAGTTCCTGTAGCCGCTGTTTAAAATTATTGAAGAACTCCTCGTCTGTCAAATCACATGCAATTCTGATGCCTTCGGCATCTCTGGAATATCAGAGGTGATTGTTTGACTCTTTCTTGCCTGCTGTGCCCCATATTTGAAGTTTGATTATTTTGCTGTCTCACTCTATAATTCTTATAGAGAAAATACACCCCACTTGCATTGAATAGTATTTTATAAGTGTACCATCTATTTGGGATCCCTGTCCAGTGTGGCACTACAGATGTCACACAGCCTTCACTGCCTTTGCTGCTATGGTTGAGACCCTGACCCGACTCTTTGCCATAGGGATCCAAAAGAAATGAATGAAAGAGGTTTTTCCAGTGGAGTAAACGTCTTCACCCATTAAACACAAACAGGGACTGCGCAGATAACTGTTAGTACAATAAGTGCTTACTTGCCTTGCAAGCATAAGAACATGAATGGGATCCCCAGAACCCAGAGTTCAGAAAGCAGGACATCTTGGAAGAAGGGGTGGTAAAAGTACAAGAGTCAGGGGCTGGAGAGGTGGCTCAGGGGTTAAGCCTTTGCCTTGCAGGCGGAAGGTCCTGAGTTCGGATCCCAGATCCCACGTATAGACGCCAGGCGGAAGCGGGGGCGGCCTGCCATTCTGGTCCTGGTAGGGCAGAACCTGTGAATCCCGGGGCAGAAGGAGGTGGAGGCGTCCGTGGTGGTTCCCGAGTTCGTCCGCGGTTCTACACACACACACACACAGACACATACACGCATGCGCACACATACATATGCACACACACAATTGAATAAATAATAATAAAAAAAATTTAAAAAAAATAAATAAAAAATAAAAAAAAATAAAAAATAAAAAAAGTACAAGAGTCAGAGAGTGGGAGTTAGGAAAAAAAAATGCAGACGTCCTGTGATAAGAGTTTATTAGAACAGAGCATAACTTAGCCTTCAGATGGCATTGCATAGAATGGAAGTGATAATTTAGAGAACCATCAAGAGTTACAAACAGCACGGCAGTGAGTACCTCTGCAGAAACTCCATGGAACAAAGGGAACTTTGACTCTCATAGCGTTTCCAGTGTGGCAGGAGGTTTCATATCACATGACACAGATAAATGTCCATGGTCAGAAATATACTGACATGGACAGTGGGGTAAGGCAGTTGCTAGAAACCACAGTGGGATGAAGACTGGTTTCTGAAACACAGCTAATGGACCATGATCTAACAGTGAGGAGGGGAGCCACCAAGTGGTGTGCTCTGAACAGACAGAACGTTGTACTCTGGAACTCACTGCAAGTGCCTAACTACCAGTTCTTTACTGCTGTGCGAAAGCTGCAGCCTTCAATTGCAAGCTGACATCTTTATCTCACTAGCGCATTACCTCAAAAACAAGGTGAACAGCACTTGAGGAACAACCCCAAGTCTGTTCTCTGGTCTCCACAAGCCCATGCATATGTGTGCATGCACACCCACACACTTGCAACTTTCCCCCAAACACACTCATGTGCACACAAGCACCCCACAACCAGTATCATTTACCACTCGACTGTGATGCCTACATCTGTGTATGTCGTCTAACAGTTTCATTATCATGAGCATTGGCATATATCTTTGAGTTTATCCTACTTAGAGTTTAAGGTTCTTGGATGTGTGTATTAATGTCTTTGGATGAGTATGGGAAGTTTTCAGCCATTATTCCTTCAAATAGTCTCTGTTTCCTTGTTCCTTTCTTCTGAGAGACAGAGAGAGAGAGAAATAACACTTGTATTTGTGTGCATATGTGTATAAGCCTGAGGTTGGCTTTAGACTTTCCCAGTTGCTTCCTATCTTATATATATTTTTTTGAGATGGGACTTTCATTTCAATATCTCCCCCACAAAGGGGAAAATAAGGAAAATGTAGGGGTTTAGAAGTGAAGCCAGATGTTCTTCACATCTGGAATTTTTTCCAGCCAATGGGAAGATGTGACATTAACCTGAGGAACTGTTACAGTGATGGCCCTACTTTTATGATCATAAGCAGCAGTCAGAGCAGAGACCTCTGATACTTGGAAAACAGGGTTGTTTGTCGTCCCCCCCAACTTCTGTAAGGTGTTCTCCATCTCCTCTTGAGAACAGGCACAGCTGCCCATCACAAGGTTAAGGTGAAGAAATGCGCAGGATCTACTGATTGTAACTTGGACTGAAATAGTTAACCAGCCAAACTTTCTCCTGGAAGTTACAACCCATTGGTAAAGACAGTTCCAAAAATAATCACCCTAGACAGATTCCAACAGTGGTGGCAAAATAGGTTTCTGGGATCATACTTCTCCGCCATCTTTCCCGAATTCTTTCACATCTACATTTCAATGTTTCTCACATTCGTTATTGCCTTTAAGGCAAGTTATTCTATATAGTGGATAAGAAAACCTAGTGGCAGGCACACCATGCCAGCAATATGTAGCAGAGCCATCAATGAGTGTATTTTTTTTTTAGTCTATCGAGTTTTTGTTTTTTGAGATGGTCAATGCAAAATAGTTAATGTGGAAATAAGAGAAGCAAACCCTGACAAGTCATTTAAGATTGCAGAGCTCTGGTGTGCAGAGAAGAGAAATAGGAGATGGATTAGGGCCAAGTAGCAGAGAGACTAGAGAAGTAGTTCAGTTGGTAGAGGGCTTGTCTCGCATGAAAGAAGCTCTATAATCCATTGTTGGAACCACACAAACCAGATATGGGGGATCATGCCCTCCCGACCCCGGGTGGTGGAAGCAACAGGATCAGAAATTCCTTTGTTACCCTTGGCTACGAAAGAATGGGGGTCAAATACTGAGAAAAGAGCCAAAATTTAGTGTGCTTTGGAAAACACAAAAAAACATGTATCTCAAGGAGAAATGGTCAGGAGTAGTTAAAGCCTCTGTGAGGAGACAAAACAGGAAGTTAGGATTCTGTAGGGTCTTTATTTAGCCTAGTCCAAAGAAGTCTCTTTTGAAGACTAAATTTTTTGGCCTGCTGGTCTTAAAATTTAACACATAGTATTCTGAATCTGAATTTTCACAGAATCAGTAAAATATAAGTGGATTTATGTGCTCTGCATGAATTACATGTCTGGATGTTAAAATAGTTGGAAGAATGGTCATATTTCAAGTATTTCTAGGGTGTGGTATTTCCGAATACTTTAGGAATCTCTCACACATTACTTTTTTTCTTTTTTTTAATTTCCGCTCATACAAACTTAATAGGTACCCCTGTTCCCTCCCTCCCTCCACCCTTTCCTGGACCCCCTTGCTCCCTCTCTCCTTTTCCCTTTCCTTCCCTCCCCTCCTTCCCTATCTCCCAGTGCCCTCCTCTCTGATGAGGTGTAAGGACTCAGTGGCATTTCCTAGAACTCTTTCTTATCTCTCACACATTCTTAGTGCCCAGTTGCACCATGGCGTGGTGATTAGTGGTCATGATATTGGATAAAACAATAGAACATGGATTTTGTTGCAGTTCACCTGCATGGTTGCTGATAAATGGCCATCAAACAGCTTAAGGGAACAAGGGGTTTATTTTCTCTTATGATTACTGATTACAATTCTCAGTCCAGCTTGATGGGAGAGCATGCACTAATACAAAGGCTGAGGGAATTGGCCACACCATTACCACATAACGGCTGAGAGATGGACAGTCCTTACTTGTCAGACCAGCATGTCTGGCCAAGTGTACAGAAGAATTCCAACTCCTTCAACCTACTTTCTGTATTTTATTCCAGGGCCCAATCCCATGCACCACAGGCTGGGCTCTCCCCATCAGCTAGACAATCTCTTTCGGGTTTGCTCTGGGCTTAACTCAACTACTAATTCTCCACAAATGTGCCCAGAGCTCAAACCCTCAACCATCAAGTTCACTCCTGTGCCTAACTATGACAAATTCATACCTTTTTCTTAAACAAAGCCATTTTAGATCAGTACATGCACATGTAAAAATACTGAAAGTGTTTCCAAAACTTAAAAGGTAAGAAGTGAAAGTAATCTTCCTTACCTTCATTTACCCTCTTTTCTTGTCTAAAGATGGCCACTAATACATACTTCTGCATATTCAAGAAATGTGTGTCAAATCCAATATTCTGTGCACAATGTTTTCTTTAAGCTCCAAAATTTACTCATGCTGCTTTGTATCTTTTTACATAAAAGCCATGTTTTGGAGATTCAATACTACATTTCACTCTGTCTTTCCTTTTGAAAGTCACCTTAGAGTTCCATTGTTTAGGGATGGAATTTATCATTTCTCTCTTCCTAGGCTTTTATATTATTTCTGAATTTTTTTGTGATTCTAAAAATGGTATAATATATTCCTAGAAATACAATTGCTAGATCAAAGGATAAGAACACAGTCTCTTGAAGTGACTGTAACGATCTCCTGTGCTGAAGGCTGTTTCTAAGCAAGGAGAAAGTACAGAATTTGGGGCAGGATAAGACAGACTAGGAAGAAAAAGAACCAGAGGTGATATAAAGGTTAACAATGAAAACTTTTTGCAGTGTGCTAGGAATGATAAATATTTGTAGCAATAATTTTAAAAGCAGACTTTACAGTTTAATTAGCAAAGTCCTTTTTGGGGTTATTTAAGAATAATATTTTAAATGTCAGTATGTTTTATGGCAACCATTACAATGTAACTTTTTACGATGCTATTGTCTTTAGTTTTATTATAAAGATAGTGCATATTTACTGCATGCAATTTGAAATTTCAAGAACTTATAAATCAGTAAATATATGTCATGTCCTTGCTTAGAGATAAGCAATATTAATATGTTAATGTCTTATTTATGCTCATGGGTTTTACACTGTGGCAGTCATATCATATATGTATATACTTAAATCCAAACTTTCCTTTACTTGTCATCTCAAGTGTGCTGATTTTATTTTTTCACCATTCATTTCTTACTTTCCTTCAGGTAATAGAAATCTCACATTGTTCTGGGATCAATTTGGATACGCACACAGCCAGAACTTGGAGAAGTTTCCAGAGTCTGTCCAGCACCAGAGAAGACAAGCCATGGCTATCCCATTCATTGTACAATGTGGTAAGTACTGCGTTCCATCGTGATTAGCAAAGAAAAGTGAAATGCTTAAGTACTAGTAAAGAGAAATGTTTACTTGGGAATGACGAAAATGGGTACCGTGGTGTTTGTTTTTAAAGAGCTTGCAGTCTAGGAGAAAGTGTAAAGTGATTATAGTTGGAAGTTTAGTGGCAAAGAAGTCTTTGAACACTCCACAAAAAGATGTGGAAGCAAGAACAAGACTTGTGACAGAGGTCTCCGGCTGATAGTCCCGCACACAGAATTTCAGAGCAGAGACAAAACACTGGGACTGTGAATTACTATCCTGTGTCCATTTCAGCTCAAGTGTTGGTAGTGGAGAAAGTGAAGCAGACATTTTTAATATGTAACTCTATGTCTAAGGCTGGCAGGATTTTATCATTAATCACCAAGTAAAAGAGTGATAAATAGTGAAAGATAAAAATGTTACTTTGGATAAACACATCAAAGGGCATGAATTTTTGGATGGAGTTTTTTAGCTTTAGTAAGCAATATAAAGGAATTGTAAGTTTTTCAGGAAGATATAAACAGTGAGTGCCTTCATAGGTTGTGAAAAGGACTTTGGAGTTAAGGATATTCTGTAGCCATTAGTTCAGTGGCTAAGACTGATGAATGCTGGGAGAGATCCACCAGTGTTCAGGGTGGATCCTGCGTCAGGTGTAACTTGAAGTATGAAAGCTCACGGAGGGCCAAAGCACAGTTCAATCACTGCATTCTGTGATGTGAGATTGTTGTAAGAAATACAAATATTCAAATTAATGGTGGCAGTTTGTTTCAATGAAAGGAACATTTATGTTTAGAAGGTATGGGTGAACGTTCTGGGTATAAGGCATCAATATGACAGGGAGAGTCCAACACAGAAACTGCTAGCTGGTGAGGTCGAGCCTCCATGTTCTTCAACAAGGGCACCAAAGCTGTACCTAGAGGAAATAAAACAGAAGATGCATGAGGACGTGACCGTGAGCTATTTCTCATCCACACAACCCTGCTGCAAATCACTCCATTTATCTTCAAGAACTTGGATGGGGCTGGAGAGATGGCTCAGGGGTTAAGATTTGCCTCACAAACAGAAGGTCCTTCCTAAAAATGCCAGTCAGAAACGGTGGTGGTCTGCACTTCAGGCCCTGGACCTTGGGAAATCCCAGAACAAAGCAAAAAGGGGTAGAAGCAATTCAGGATGATTCCCAAATTCTTCCTTGGTCCTCCACAGGGGCACATGGTGACCTCTGATACACACACACAGACACACACACACACACATGAAAGGAAGGGAAGAAGGAAGGGAAGGAGGAAGGGAAAGAAGGTGGGAGGGAAGGAAGAAAAGGAAAAATATTTTTCAAAAAAGAAACTGGGCAGCAACTGAAGACTGGAAGTCACATGCCAAAACATAGCATGAAGAACCTTCACACACATTCTCCTCTGTGTAGACACCTAGAAAGGTGTAGACTCAGATTGGATATACAAATTCTGCTTGTCAAGAGCAAGTTGGGTTGTGGTAACTGACCTTTGTAGCTAACATACAAAGCCATATGGGAAAAGCAATAGTGTGCCCTTGCCTGTGATATTCGGCCTCTATGAATGTTGATATAATTGTAAATAATGTTAGACTCCACTTTACAGTAAGTGGTAATTATAAGGTAACTGTGTCTTTAAAAAGTAAAAGAAAGGCACAGTGGAAGACATTGATGAGAGCACGTGACAGCCTACAAGTGACAATCATAATTGCAACAATTACTGTGTAGTTTTGATTTGCACACATACATCAGAAGGCAATCTCCAATAATAAAAGGCTATGTGCAATAAGGGAAATTATTTGATCTCACTAAGACTTAATTTCCTTACTTAGAAAGGAGACTAGTACTTACAGTTACATTATAAAGCTGTTGTGAACATGACATGATTTAATAGTGTAGAGATGGAAAGATGCTTTGGAAAGTGCCAGTAATGTTGGTTTCTGTCTTTATGATGTCTTTGAAACCATTTAGTCTACATTACCTTTCATATGCTTTTAAAAAAAGATTGAACTGAGACAGAAATCAAGTCGTCTGCTCACGATCCAGAGGTGGAACTGTTTGGCTTCTTAACCACTGTGCAAATTGCTTCTGTCTTCAGACAATAGACAAAGTTTACCTCTGTGTCAAAGGGAATCCAGGATTAAACTTAGTTGTAGCCTCGAGACAGCTCTGTACCCTTGGACCTAAAACGAAGGAAAGATTGTGAGAATTCAGAGTGGAAAATGGAATTAAGAGCAGAGGGAAGAAGCACATAGCTGCGTCACAGACCGTGATTTCCCCGCTAGGTTAGTCATGTGATTGACATTGAAAATGACTTTGTCAGCATGCAGGGGAACATGGAGAGTCAGGTCACTAGATCCCCAAAACAGCTGAAGAAGAGGCTGGGCTGGGGTCTGTTAAGGCTTTTAGTGCCAAAAGTAGCATAAATGAACTAGAGCAATGCTGAGAACCACATTTCCCTGCGGGCTTTTCACCTAGGCCAGAGAATCGGGGTACAGCTGTGGCACTAAGTAGCTTGGTGTATGACACAAGATTCTTCCTTTTTGACTCTGTGGGAATTGGGGGGGAGGCATTGGGGAATGGGAAGGGAGGGAGGGGAAGTAGGGGGTTCGGGGGGAGGAGCAGGGAGGGAGGGAACTGGTCTACCTATTAAGTTTGTATGAGCGGAAATAATAAAAAATGTATTAAAAAAAGAATGTGTAAAACAAAAAAAAAGATTCTTCCTTTTTGTGTGTGTAAACCAATGTCTCTTTATGACAAGTTCATTTCTAAATGTATGTTTTTGTTTATATTATCAGATCTTTGTCTCAAGTGGAGAGTCTTGCCTTCCTCTTTTAATTACCAGGAAAAAGAACCTTTTGACATGTGGATTTGTGCTAACAATCCCAACCACTTGGAAAACAGGTATTTTTTTAAATATCATTTTCTAAATTTTTAAAATCAATTTCTCATTCCCAAAGTCCATCTTGTGCAACTTGAAAATATGAGATATAGAAGAATTTTAGGTTAGGTGCTAGTTTCTCGTTAACCCTTTCTAGTTCCTTGATACACTGAAAATGTTATTTTGCGGGAGTGCTTTTCCATCAAATAAAGATAGCAGCATGCGAGTGCTGAGGCATATGCAGCTGGCCCTTCTCCTGGCAGGAGGCGAGGCTTCTTGAATTCTGCTTGAATTCTGCTTTCCAGTTCATTTTCACTTAGCATACAATCTGATCATACAGAAGTACTGGTCAGAGGGCATCCCCAGGGGTGGCAAACTGTTAGGTCACGTGGTCTTTTTTTTTCTAAGTCGTATATTGATTTCATTACTTTGTACTGTGGAGGAGGAAGTTCGGACTAAACCAGGAAAAGGCTGATGAAATATTGATGGCTGTTCATGTTATCACAAGCTCTTGTAAAGTAATATTCTTCCTCTAAGGAAAAGGAGACAGTATTCCCCTTTAACACAGAACACCCAACCGGGGCACAGCTTCTCTATGTGGTCTTCTAAGGCCTTCAGGCTGGTGGTTAAGTGGATCAATAGTGCTGATTAGCATAATAATTCTTGTTGGGTTATTTATTTCTTGGTGGGCTATTTTTATCCAACTCTGAAAACAAGAGCGAAAGCATTAAAAAGAAAGAAAAGAAGAGAATCTTCAGCAAGTGCGGCTCTGCCTGGCACCTCCAGGTTAGCTGTGTTCCTAAAGGAAGATGCCCAGGGAGCGAGGGCTCCTTATAACTCATGTGTCTGGGAGTTGTCACTGTCCTTTCCCTGTTTGGTAGCACAGCTTGTTCTGTGACAAACACTTGTCATAGAACCAAAGTTCATAAAACAGGTAAGTGCAATACTGTCTTAATTGAATTGGAGACCAGAAATCCAGAGGGAAAAAAATCTGTCTTCAGTTTTCTGCAAAAAGCCTAAAGCTTCAAAAGACATGATGAAACTGTTCTAAAGTCACATCTCCCATCTAACATTAGCAGTCGCTTACTGTGACCTGAGAGCTGCTGTCCACACAGCGTCTGTGTGATTCTATTCAGAAGCCACAGCCAGTCGGACTGAATGGGTTTGTTCCTGGCTCCACTGGCTGTAAGGCCTGGGACAAATGGAATCACCCATATTTAACTCGGATTCCAGTCCCCTAGGATGGAATTTATAACAATAAATCCTTGTTCTTCTCTGAGCCTAGCCAAACTCCTAGTAAGAATAATCTGCCTCCAGTTCCTGATCTCTCGGGGTAGCCTGATAGAAAGGCCCAGGATTTAGGCCACGGATAGGACGAAAACCTATGGTTTCTGAACTGATTACTCTTTGTGCTGCTGCGAGACATCACTGAAAGCCAAACAACCTAAAAGGAGAAAGGGAGATTTATTCAGCTTACGGTTGCAGAGGAGAGGTACGCCTTTCATGGCGCAAGCAGCAAGGCTGGTGGCAGAAGCTGGAGGCAGGTTAAGTCACGTGCACCCAGAATGCCGAGTGGATCTGAGAGCTGGGAGCTGCAGGACAGCCACTGCTAGAGCAGACCTCTCCCAGGGTAGGATGGGACTAATCCATCTCAAAGCCCACCCCCTGTGGCTGTCTTCCTTCTCTCACAAGGCTGCCCCTCCTAAAGGTGCCATGATCTCCCCAAACAACTAAAGATTCAAACACATGAATGGGGGACCACTCACATTCAAACCATGACATTTTCTTAGTCTAGTCTTGAGCACCACCAGGCCACAGGAGTAGGAAGCTGTCCATCACGGCTTTCTTCACACCCAGTTTGCCAGTGACCCCAAATTAGCTCTTGTCCTTTTCTCAAACAACCAGTGATAACCATCACACAGGGATGAACAGTTATCTCCAAAGCTGCATTAATTTCATCCCTTTCACATCCAAATAATGCCACTTGTGAGGGGACGCAAGATAAATTTAGCAGTGCTGACAGGAAACTGACAGACCCTGAACATCTAAACTGCAAAAAGTGCTTCTATATATAGCTTCCCAAAGTCCTTAGATACACTGACATAATATTGACCATCTGTATTTCATTCCCACTGAGAGATTATGATAAAATATGCACGCAGCAGCAGCATTAGGCTCGAGGAGATGTAAAAGAAAACTAATGACCAAGACTGAGCCTTGGCACTTGCTACCAGGAGAGCGCAAGACCAGTGGCGTAGTTACAATGACAACTGGGTTGCTAGGAATTCATCCTGTGACATCGCTCTGTCCTCTGATTCAGCAGCATGCTCTATGATCTGGTTCCTTAAAGAACAGGCCTTGAATATGTGCTGAGACCTGTTCTCTTAGGTTTGCTTAGAACCGTATAAATGAGAACAGAGTAGGGACATGAGAGGTGGTGTTGTCTGAACTAACAGAAAGCACAGCTCAAGGTCAGCAGTGAATTGCCAGTGATCAGCAGGTTAACGCCAGCGAACAGCTTTTGAATGAACAATGTCTATATACACAGAACTTGGGCCATAAACGTCATAGCTTCTTTTCCGGAGCACTCACGTGCTCTCTGATTTCACCTTTACACGAGTCCTGTGAACTCTCCCCATTTCTCAGAGGAGACTTTACAGAGGTTCAGAAAGCTTCAGTGACATGCCCAGGATTCCTTTGAGCATCAGGCTTAGCGCCGGAGACTGAATCCTAGAATCTGACACCTGGCTGGTTCTCCTTCCTGCAAAGCCCTCCTTCTTCTCAGAGACATTGTGTTACCTCCCAGGAAGTTCAATTTGATTTAAATGCTTTAAAGTGATCAAAACACCTCATTTGCCAACAGGTAGTATTCAGGGCCAGTAACTGCAACAGGATAAAATGGAGTCATTCTTGTTCAAGCTACTGAAATCATGTTTGTTTTCTAGCTTCAGCACAGAGAGAAACTATGCATTTTTATCACAGTGCTTGAGAAATAGCTATCAGCTCACTTCCAGTGTATTCATGGTATGCATTTATCTGCATTGAAAGCAGGGATCACCAGCAGGGGAAAAACGTAGTCTATTACTTGGCTGAACCAAAGACATCTGAATTTTGTAAAGGATGTCAACTATCTAGGGGTAGTATTATGCATTAAATTTTATTTCCAAAACTCTTGAAATGAAGGCAGTGGAACATGCTTCATTTTCATAAACCTTTCATTAAAAAGGTTTCTTCTGTATTTTGAATAGAATCTTATGCTGCCTTAAGGCACGTTTGACAGATGAAATAAAGTCCACATAGGCTCTGCTCCAGAGATATCTTCCCTTCCACACTGTAGGTGACTGTACATATCATAGTCATCCCTAGGGTTTGTTTACTGAGCACCTTTCTTTGAAAATAACTACATGGCAAACACTGTCTGTGGGCAGAATCAAGAGGTTTTCACAGTAGCACTTTAGTGTGATGGTGGCTTCTCTTTCCTCTTGTCAGGTGGCAGGGGAAATACATGCCTCCACCCTGTTGCTTCTGATCCATTTCATGTTTCTTCCCCCTTTTAAGTTGGAAGACTGTCTGTACTCTGACCATCCTCCCTGTCTGAGACAAACATTAGCAATTGCTGAAGATTTTGACCCTTTCTCCTCTTTCGGGATCTGATGGAACTCTCCTGCCTCCTTCCGAACTTATCATGAACAAAAAACTCCTCAGCCTAGAACTGGCCCAACGATTTGACCTCAACATCCCATGAATAACCCCAAGCTGTCCAAATCATACACTTCCAAAGGCTTTTTCATTTTTTTTGGTAACCATAATGAGAATTGTTCATTTCTGCACAATTCTACATGACCATGTATGTAATTTAAAAGAATAGGAGGCAGAATGGCCACCAAATATAGGTGCTCTGAGCGTAGTAGCATATTTGGGAATGGTGGCAAAGTCAGTGTCATCAGGAATTGTGTATTGAGCAGAACCACAGAGACCTCTGCCATATCAGGCTATCCACGAGAACTAAAATGCATCAGGGCTGCTCAGCTCATTGGTCCTAATGGAAGACTCAAGTGTTTCAGAGGCAGAATTAATTGATATGTTTTAGAATGATATATTTCTTCAAAATTATTCGTAGGGAATGTTTGTCAGTACTGGCATAAGTCTGGATGATTCAAAAAAAAAACATTTTCATTTTGTAAGAGACTTCATGACCATACAGACAAATGAACCATTAGCAAAATAACTAGTACTCTCCTGTCCTCATAAATATATATACACTCATCTGTTCTCTCTCTATTCTATTCAAATTAGTGAGTGAAGGTCATATAGTAGCCTGAAATTATATAAGTTTGCTTCTTATTTGAATTTCATATGCATGAGTATTATTGTTGAAGAAAGTTGTCTTTTGCAGACAAAAAATACCTTCACTTTTACTCTTGGTGTTAATCTTTCATTTGTTGATTGTGAAGTTGCCACCAGATAGAACGACTGCCTTCTATCCCCCTGGGTACCATGAGCAGAGTGTCTTCATCCAGAAATGAGAGAGAGAAGCAACTTCAAGAGTCTATCCAAAGGTATCAGAACAGACTTGCAGAGATGCAGTCACAGGTGAGCAGTGATTAATTCTTTCCAAATTCAATTGTGACCTTTGACCTGTGGATTTCCTATATGTAGCAATGACAACTAAAATATAAAGCCTCTTTTATTTCCTCTTTGTCACTTCTTATTTTTGGATGAAAGAATCATTCTAGAGTCCTGAGAAGGAGCAAAAATATTCCACAACATTGTGCGTACCTGTGTTATCTAAACTCATATAGGAACAAGAGCATTTATTTGTGCTGGTCAGTTGTACATGGAGCTTGTTTAAAGTCATATGATAGGACTGAAGATACGACTCAGGGGTTAAGACTCTGTCTCACAAGCAGAAGGTCCTGAGGTCACATCTCTTGTCCCACGTAAAAACTCAAGGTGGAAATGGGGGCGGACTGTACTTCTGGCCCTGGTGGGCAGAAATCCCAGAGCAAAGCAAGAGGGAGGTAGAAGCAATCCAGGATCATTCCCGAAGTCCTGGTCCTCCACAGGAACACACAGTGCCTCTCTGAGACACACACACACACACACACACACACACACTAAATAAATTGAAATTTGCTTAAAAAAGTCATGTGATACTAGTGGTATTAATGATGAATTTAGTAGTGCTGATGCTAATAATAGTGATGGTTGTGGTTATGTTGGTAACAGTAGTGGTAACGGTGATAATGATAAAATAGGGACCCAGGGGCCAATGGGTGCAGTGATTAGGCTACTTTTGTGTCATTAAACTTCTCAGAGACTGGACATTCTAAGTATCAAGTTTTTTAGTCAGTCCTAGTCTATGGATATAGAAAGTCGAAGCCATATTTCATTGTTAAGAAAACTCAATCAATGAAGCAGGCAATTATGGTAATTTCAGAGAAAATGTGGTGTATTGGAAATTATTAGAGCTTCTTTTCATTGGCACATGTTCATTGTACACAGTAGGAGCTTATTTTTGACATCTCCTTAATGCATGTAGTATATTGTGGTCAACTTTACTTCCTGTTACTCTCTTAATTCTTCTCTCTCTTCCTTTTTTCCCTTTTCCTCTGTCATAGTTAGATACAGGTGTCAACTTGATGGGTGAGGGTTTGAGCTCTGGGTGCATTTGTAGAGAATTAGTAGTTGGATTAAGCCTAGAGTGAACCTGTAGGAGATTGTTTAGCTGATGAAAGACCTACCCTTTGGTGGGTGGGACTAGTTCCCAGGCAGTTAAATTAGGTGGAGACAACTATTTGAGAGAGTTTGCACCCTTCCATGTACTTGGCCAGATATATCAGTCTGGCAAGTAAGGATCAGCCCTTTCTCATTTCATGATGTGATGTAGCCAGTTCCCTTGGCCCTTGGTGATGGTATATGCTTTCCTGCCAAGCTGGACAAGGACTGTAACTAGGAATCATAAGACAAAATAAACCCCTTGTTCTCCTAAACTGTTTTGTCATGTTTTTACCAGCAATCATGTAGGTTGACTGTAACACTCTCTCCTACAGCCCTAGTACTTCATTTTTTAATAAAAAAGGTAAATTTAATAAATGTATTTTAAAAAATTTTTGCATCAACATTTTCATAATAAATTATTGCAAAAATCTAAAAGTTTGTTAAAACGATTTTCATGAGACAGTCTCCTAGTCCTAGATAGGTTCTTTCTTTCCTGACATCTTCAGTTGCTCCCAGGGGCTGGAGCTTATTGAAACTTCTCTCTGGACTTTGGCTTAAGAAGGTTATAAGTAATATCTTTTTTTAAAAAAGTATTACTTTTTTGCCTAATCATACAAGCTCAATAAGTATCCCCTTCTCCTCTCTCCCCCTGCCTTCCCTGGTTGTCCCCCATTCCACTCTACCCCTATTCCTATCCCCCTCCTTCTCAACCCTTTTCCTACCCTTTCCTCTCTTGGTGCTTCCTGCTTTCTCCCTCCCATCCTCCAGAGCATCTGTTTTTGTGGGCGCTAAATTTCCCTCAGAATCGTTTATATTAGTGAGGGTTCAGGGCTTGGTCTGCCCGCTAGTATGGGAATACAATTATGACTGTTTAACGCCTTGCCTGTAAGGATCCTACTGCCTGAATATTCGTAATATTTAGCGCTACCTATCTCAGTGATTCAGTATCCAAGTCAGTATTTTTAAATTTCATGTGCAGCCTGTGAGTTTCCTGAAGTAGCATTTGAGAATGCGAGCAAATATTCAAGTGCCGACTCATCTGCAGATGTCAGGAAAACAAAAACTCATTAGAATAAAAAAAATCGGTGTTAACATGGGATCCCAGATGTAACGGTTACTCTTAACTATTGCTGTGAGAGAATACCCAAAGTCAATCAATTTAAGGGAGAAAGGGAGGTTTATTCGGCTTAAGGTTCCAGAGGGAAGGGACAGTCTCTCAAAGCAGAGGCGGCATGGCTGGCTGGCCAAAGCTGGAGGAGGCTAAGTCACTGCAGACATCTTGGAAGCTGAGAGCTGCAGACTGCTTTCTGCAAAGGCAGACTGCTCCTGGAGGTAGGGTGGGACTAATCCACCTCAAGGCCCACCCCTTGTGACTGCCTTCCTCCAGCAAGGTTCCACCTCTCAAGGTGACGTGACCTTGCCAAACACATGAGACTATGGGGGACACATTTCAAACCATGACACCAGATGTCTCAGGATTGAGACATTTCTTACAATATAAGACTTCTACCTTCTTATCTTCTTGGAGTGCCAGTCAGTCACCAACTGAGGTGAGCCTAAGTCTTAGTTTCTCTTGGAAAGATACTGAGGATCCCTTAGAAAACACATTTTCCTAAGCACAGTCCACCTTTCCATAGTTTGGATTTAAAAATAGTAATCACAAGTAAAGTATCAGAACCTGTGATTATTGTAACTTATTGGCAAGTACTAGGAGATCAATACAGATGTTTCTGTTCTAAATATATCAGTTTGTTTTATTGTTCCTTTTGTCATCTATTTTTTGCAGCTTTGCAAAGGCATTCAGAACACTGGAACCTGTTTGTCTTTTGTCTATTTTTGGATTTTTTTTCCTTCTTTGGAATTCAGAATTGACCCTTGTGTATTAACAGTGCCAATCACAGAGTCTTAATTACCTGATTGATTGTTTAGAATTGGATGTTTTACTCAGCCTCAAGACAGATATTTGAAAGGCAGCTGATGAAGCATTGATTCATCACTTACTCATCTTTCTTGGCCTTCCCTAGAAGTTTCTTTTCCCACAAACATCTTTAAAAAATCAGGGTCATACAGAACAGTAGAACTATTTACATAGAAATCTGGTTCAGCGATATAAGAAGGTTCTTTCTCCTTTCTTTTCCTTTACTGAACAGACAATTTGACAACATATCTGTGGAAGTAATTCAAGAATCTTTTACTGCACTTTAAAATACTTAGTGCCCTAAGTGACCTAACCACAGTTAATTGGTTAATTTTAAGATGGTCCTGGAGCACATTCTTGCCCTTGGATGTATTCCAAGCCACACCTGCCCAGAGTGTTAGTGCCACGAGAGACAGGGAGGTCTCGGTTTTCTTTACCATAGCTCGGTATTCGTTAAATCACTGCCTGGCACCCATCAGGCACTTAATAGATCACTGTTGAAACAATAAATAAAACACACCCTCAGATGATAGGATTGCTTTGTGGATCAAGTCTAGTAGCAATTTAAAAAGTAGAAGTCTTCTTCCTTGTTAAACACCAAATGGCGGATAACGCTGGTGCAGCGGGAGGGCCGGGAGGCCCTGGGGGCCCAGGCCTGGGAGGCCGAGGAGACTTTGGGAGCGGTCTCCAGGGCCACGGTCGAGCCGTGGTCTGGGCCGGGGCCGAGGCCGCCGGGCTCGTGGCGGCAAAGCTGAAGACAAGGAGTGGCTCCCTGTTACTAAGCTGGGCCGCCTGGTGAAGGACATGAAGATCAAGTCCCTGGAGGAGATCTATCTTTTCTCCCTGCCCATCAAGGAGTCTGAGATAATTGACTTCTTCCCAGGGGCCTCTCTTAAGGATGAAGTTTTGAAGATTATGCCTGTGCAGAAGCAGACATGGGCTGGGCAGCGTACCAGGTTCAAGGCTTTTGTTGCCATCGGGGACTACAACGGTCATGTCCGTCTTGGTGTTAAGTGCTCCAAGGAAGTAGCCACTGCCATCCTGGGGGCCATCATCTTGGCCAAGCTCTCCATTGTCTCCATTGATGGGGGAGTCAGCACAACAGCACAGTCTCCCTTCAGAGCCAGCAGCATGCGTTTGTCCATTCTCTCAGCATGACACCAGATGTTGCAGCTATTCTTTCTGCTACTGTGAGACAAAACTCATACACGACTTAAAGGAGAAAGCGAGATTTATTTGGCTTACGGTTCCCGAGTGTTTATAGTCCACCGCGGCAGGAATTGCAGAGTAGCAGAAGGCATGGCTGGAGGCAGAAGCAGGGAGCCAGTTCTCACCACAGCCATCCTCAGAAAGGCAGAGAGAGCAAGAGCAACCCGAGAGGAAGCAGGGCCAGTCTAGCAAACCTAATTTGCTAATCCAATCTGGGGAGCAAACAGAGATACAAACATAGATTAAATCTGCATGTTCAGTTTTCACCTTCTTCAATTCCAGCTTCAGTGGCAGCGGGCAGCCGGATCTAAAAGTGAAAGGGGTGGCCAGGTAAATCCAAGATCTTTCTGGATCTCCAGAAAGATCACCAACAACCAGAATAGAATGACAGAAGGTACATCAGTGAGAATGCAGCAGCTATGGTTTCTCCCCATTCTATACATTCCTATCAGTGCCAAGAGTGGCAAATTCTGAATTCTAGAAGCACCTATATAGGACACCCATGTTAAGAGAGGACCCACAGTTAATAGGAGAGTTATTTTGGTTAAAAAAACTAAAGGTAGTTCAACGGTTAGACTTTGTCCTCTGAGGCAGAGTGAGCAGGTAGATCTGAAGGCATTATTTCTACATAGTTTTTTCCTACAATATTTCAGCTATTTCTATACATCTCAACAAAGAGAAAAATGGAATTCAAAGAAGTCAAAAAACTTGAATCTTTTAGTAAAATTGCCTTTTTCCCCCTCACAGTCCTATAGGAAAAACACAGAAGGGAAGGACATAACAACAGTGACAACTCAACAAACAAAAATGTGGCAGATCAAATTTGTGAAAAGAATCCCTAAGTTCAGTGGACTTCAAGAGAGAACTCAGATTCACGATCTGTCACCTGTGGTTCATTTTGCAGGGTAAAAGGGTTGCCGTCTGTTGTAATTGATAAGCCGTGTCGACCAGCCAAGACCTTCGTTATAAATTGTGCGGCCAGAACAGTTCATCTTAGTATTTCTTCCCCCAATAGATAGATGAATAATCTGCCCAACTCCACATCAGCTTTTCTTCATTCCTTGCTTTCTATATTGAACCACAAGCGCCACCTGCCGGTCAAGGGAAGCATTTCACATTCCCTCGAGTAGGGATTGCTTGCGTGGCTGCTAATTGACAAATTAACTGGATAATTGTTACTCTGTTTTCCAGTACACCTGGATGACACTGCTAACAGCAATGAGTGATCAAAATCAAGTCCTCTGATTTGAGGGCTGTGTAGTCACCACATTTGCTCCGTCCTCGGCGTTAACTCACTGTTCTTCTGACTTCTGCTGCATGACAAGGACGACTGTAGGTGGAAATTACTTGTAGTTACATTTTATTCAGGGTTTGGGGATCACTTTAAAATCGACCTAGCACTGTCAGTCATCGATGAAGCATAATTCCCTCCCTCACTTACCCTACCTTGCATTTATCCTTTGTACTGAAGTGATTGATAATGGCAGTACATTTGCGTAGTCATGATTATACAAGGGATGGCTTTTGACTTACACATCTTCTAGGCTTCTGTGAATGATACGCATTCCTTGGCTAACAGTCGAGTCTCTCTGTAATTTACTTATCTTCCTGCCATCTCTTGCCTCCACACTGCATGGGGCTCCCACTGAGCTGCTTGGTATTCCTCCTTCTTGCTTACATGCTGCGCGCCGAGTGCCTTGTTCCTGCTGAACATCCTTGTCTGCAATGACCTCTGCCCTTCATAATCCAAAGCTAATGCCAAACCTTATGGGATGTCTTCTTCCATTTTCCTACTTGTAAAAAAAACACTTCCTTCCTGTCTAGCTTTTCTTACAGCATGTCTTCTGCTTTTTGCTTGATATTATAGTTATTTATACCTATGATCCATTTTATTCATTAAACTATAAGTCTTTGGAAAGAAAGACCATTTGTTTTTACTCTAGGCATGCCCTGCAATACTTAGAAAAGGACATAATGTGGTCTTTCATGAATAAATATTTACCAAACAATGGGTAAAAGATGGCAGGAATAACTGGATTTATGTGGAATTCTTCAACAAGGAAGTATCTTTTACATTTGGTTAGATTTAGAGGATCTATGCAGGCGAGACTTACTAACTAATGTGTATATTAGTAGAGACCAAATTTCTCTTCACTTGGTCAAAATAAAAAAGTGTATGATTACTAGAGTGCAGAATTGGCACTTGGGTTTCATTTGTCTTGTTCATAGCATGTCCGTGAAATGAATAGCCCTGATGAAATTCCATGCCTATTGAAAAGAAACTCTGGCAATATCCCTCTCTTCTCTTTGCTGAGCTCATATGGACACGCAAAAATGGAAAGGATAAAATCTAGCAATTCCCATATTGGTCATTTAAGCAGTAAACGTAGTGCCAAAAAGCTCTGCAGAACTCTGAGCTAGGTGTTTTGAAGTTCAAATGGCATATCTGAGAACAACTTTGTAATGAAGACTACGAACACATTTTCCCATTTAAAATTTAATCTTTTGAATGTGCCACTATTGTGTAGGATGCTGGAATTTTAAATCTGTGTAGCTACATTGATAGATGCCTCAGAAGGCATTGTCATTCATTAAGAGTATGTTTTGGCCTCTATACATAAGCTGCCATGATCTAAAATTTATGTCATCTAAAAGACCCTTGTTTTGCAGGAAGCCATTATATTCATTGTAGTTGAAACATTCCACTTTATTACTCTTGCCACAAAGATCTCATTTCTCTGTGGTGATACATTGCTTTTCCCAAAGGGGTAATGCATAATATATTCACACTTACAAATTCTGAATTCACGCATACTGAATGAGATGCTAAATTTGATTACAATTAAATAGCATGGAAGCCCCCTGAAAGCAGGTGCCATGTGTCCCCTTTCTTAGGCGTACCTGTCACTGTCACGCCTGGCTCCATGCCGAGTGCTGTAGATGTCAACAGAAGCTATTCAGCTTCTCTCACTTTCAGCTGTTCTTCCAAGTTGTCTTCCTTGCCATCCTTTCTATGGAAGTGGATGTTAATTCCCTGGCAAAACAGAACTTCTGTTCCTTTAGCTCAGAGAGAAGCAAGCAATAGCTAGAGGAAAGTTAACAGCCTGTTGCTGTGGTGTGATGTGGTCAACTGGGCCTGAGATAATGCTTGGTTTCTGGATACTATGATCAGAAGCCTGTTTTGTTTTGTTGTTTTTTTTTGTGTGTGTGTGTGTGTGTGTGTGTGTGTGCAGTGTGCGTGTGCGTGTGCGTGTATGTGTTCACACAGGACTAAGGAATCTGTTGTCTGCTCCTGGGTTTTACAGAAATGACCAGTGTTTCTCAAGGCCAAAATGGTTTCAATCCCAAGGGAAATGCATCTTCTCTCCAAGAAACAAACAACTTTGACTATGGCAGTCGGGCTGTCAGCTTACAGCCCTCTCTTTGCATGTCAGTCATATCTAAGCATATTCACAGAGATGGGGAGAAGGAGAGGATTCAGTGTGTAGCTTGACATAATTTCCCCTGCAGAAAACACCAACTCAAGTTATACCTCAAGTACAGCTATTTGGTCTCTGTCCTGCAAAACCTCCTTAAGCACCTGAACTGTATGCTACAGCCAGTTCTCAGTTAGCGTACTCAGAATTCAGAAGTATCAGAGTGTGCTTGTGTTCTGAATGCATTTCAGGGCCTGTGCCCCAACCCCAAGAGTAAAACGCAGGGATCTGACTTCCTTTCAAAGCAGACTCCACATGGCTGTTGCCTCCAGCGGCAGGAAGCCTGGGCCTCCAAGCTGCAGGTCTGGGCACCTCATGCCTTTGTTGACCCTATGATTAGAATCCTGGTTCTCATCATGTTTGGTTTAATCTCCACTCTTACACAGGGCCCTCCTTTACTGTTTGAATACAGTTTAGGGAGTACAACTTTAGGACTGTTGCTTTGACTTTGAACTCAACCCCAATACATGTCACTGACTTGTCTATTGTCATAGTCTGTCCTCTGTCCCAATCCATGGGCACAGTAACATTCAGACTGAATCTCTCTTGAATTCTCCTTTTATCTTGGGCTTTATCACCATGTGTATTTTAACCCTTCCCTTCTTTAGCCAGTTTTCTTCCCTGATTTATTCCAGGCTCCTACACAAGCTGTGGAGGCTGCTGACAATTCATGGCCTCTATCCATTCCTAGAAAACTAGCTGACCTTGGTCTAGAGTCTTCGTTTCTAATTATCTGGAATCATCTTTCTTCTTGCTCATGGGAATCTCCAGAAAGTCTCCAGATATGAGCCAAGACTATCAGTAATAATATTAGGCACTTAGAAAGAACAACATAATGTCCAACATTCGTCCAAATTGTGAGAAATCTATTCTAAGTTTTCTTTTTGCAGTGCTCCATCTGCTTGGGGGGGGGAAGCGATCACTTGCGGGATCTGTGTGGGAGAAGAGATGCTCAGCAGATTTTTAAAGAGGGAGCAGCAGGCGCGGTGCCAATCTAGCCTGGCATTAAGACCCCTGACTTCAGGTCCTGGCTGTGTGTATAAACTCAAGGAGATCAGGCTTGCTGGATGTCTCTAGTCCTCTATCCAAGAGTCCTCTGGGCCTGTAGAAAGAAGGGCATCATCATGGTTACATACAGATGTCCACTTGTTGGATGAGGGTTCAAGCTCTGGGCACATTTGTAGAGAATTAGTAGTTGAATTAAGCCCAGAATGAACTTGCAGGAGACTCTCTGGTGGATGAGGAAGGTCCAGCCTGTGGTGGGTAATGAATAAGATGGAGCAAACTGGCTGAGAAAGTTGGCATCTTTCTGTATTCTTGGCCAGACACGTTAGTCTGGCAAGCAAGGATGGTCTCTCTCTCTGTCTCAGCAATTAGTGCATATGGTGCGGTCAGTTCCTTCAGCTCTCGGTGTTGGTACGAACTCTCCTGCCAAGCTGCACAAAGAACTATAACTGGACAATTGTAAACTGAAATCAAACCCCTTGTTCCTCTTAAGCCCTTTTGTTATTTTTTTCAGCAATAATACAGGCTAACTGTGATGGGCATTAAGCTAGATATTTGGAAAGACCCGACCAAAATTACAGAACCTGTATTACTTACTCATTTACTATCACAAACTATTAATTTGCAAATACCTGTATTTTTTAATATGATTTTGAATATAAATAGAAGGCTTCTGGAGCAAAACAGAATAATATTTACTGGCGTAAAAAGTCGTGTGAGTACCAGTTTGCTCCAGTTCTACCCACAGGGCAGCAGATGTTTGGAGAGCTAGATCGATGGCACCCTACAACCCTACAGGTACTACAGTGCGTGATGAGCAGGAGACCCTGGAAGGAAAAGAAACTTGAACATCTGTATAGGATAGTATCAGCTCCTGCCCTCTGCCTCCCCACAAGGATTCTGGCTTCTTATTGTTATTGTTCGGAGTGTGAATAAATGTCTCCAGGAGCTTAGACCAGCATCTGCTACAGTCTTACATTCCGTGTTGTCTCTGTGGCCCAAGGTCCCTTCTTTCCTTTAGATACAAACGCATCCTTCAGCATTACCAGTGTTTCAGGAAGGGAATCTCTCCAGATACTCACTAACAACCATTCACTAATAAAATTTCAAGGTTATTTTAGTTCAGAATTCAAGTTCAGTTAATTTTTTTTTACTTTATTTTAAAGGAGGGAGGGAGAAGAAAAGGAAGGGAGGGAGGGAGAGAGGAAGGAAAAAGAAAGGGAAGGAAAAAGGGAAGAGGTAGAGGAAGGTGACATTAGGTAAAAATTTAGAAGGTCCCAACTGCAGGAATGAGAAAGCACTTTCTCTAATCCCCCATACAATACCACTACAAAATTAGCAGGAGCAGAAAAACAAGAGGCTGCCCTGTTTTCTGAGTCTAAAGTTAATGGGTACTCTATTTAAGGAAAACTTTCCATGTTTGCAGAAAGGCTGTTCCTGAACCTACAGCAAGTGAAAAAAATTCTCTGGAACCAGAGCCTGGGAATCTTCCTTTCTACCCAATTCCCCCATCCCACCCCCAAATTCTTATGCACCACGGATAATCACCATTTCATTCCTTTATAGGGAGTCCTCCATTTTTCTCTCTTAAAAAGTAATTCATCTGAGGCAGTTTTTACTGATTCCATTTGTGATTATCAGGACTTTCTGAACTTATAAAGAAATGCAGTCATCTTGCTGGGAGAGGTTCTGAGCACCATTTAAAAATAAATACTGGTATTTGCAAGATTTCTGGTGTAATTATTCTTTTTTAGAATCTGCAAAGAGGATGATGAGCCTGCAAAAGATGCTGTCATTAGTAACTAGCTACTCATTAGCACGCCCAGCCAGAGCTGGAAGTGGATGAACTGTGTGGACAGATTTCTATTTTATAGCAATGCAATCAAAGATGGAAAATGTGTTCCTCAAATTAAAAAAGAATATGAATGATTTAAAAACTATTCAAGAATTACAGGTCAACCTGAAAACTGGTGCTGGAAATCATCTACTAATAATATGTCAGTTAGTGGAAAACTGCTTGTTGTTCAAATCAAACTTCATTGGGCATAACGCATCAGACTTAGTTTAGTGCATTATTGCAGTTTCTTTGTTCTTTTTTAAAAATTTCATTCATAGACAGTTCCACACATGAATGTAATGAATTTAAATAATCTCCACCCCAATATTTCCTAATCCCATTATCTCTCTTTCTTATGTTGAAAACCTTCTTTCTAGCCAGTCTCCATCCTGCTTTCATGTCTTGTTGCATGTGTGGCTTACTGAATTCCATCAGAGTCACCTATTAGCAGGTGCTTGAACGATTGTTGGGACATGGATGATATATCAGTGGGTATACCACTGAAGAAAGTAGCTCCCCTTCCAGCAGCCAGTGTTTGTCTTCAGTAGTCCCTCAGGGGGGTATGGTGTCTCATGAGATCGTCCCTCTTTCATGATGAAATGCTGACAGGCCAAATCTCGTGCAAGTTGTGGATGTAAACACAGCTGCACTAAGTTCACGGTAGTTATTTCAGAAGAAGCTTCAATAAGAAAATTGATATATTATCCTACTTCTTTAGAAAACTTCCTCTTAATATGATATTTTTTATTATTTTTCTTTGTTATTTTCCCCTTAATTCTGTTGTATTACTAAAATTAAATGTACAGATTTGTCCTCTGAACAAACCTGTATTGTCCGGTCATTGTGCTGTGGCCATTGGATTTTGTGACTTAAAAGAATTGGCATGTGTCTGATGTAGATATGTACATAAAGATTATGGTAATCACTAGATGATTTCCTTCATAAAGAAAGGATCAAAAGTAACTACATGTTAATAGAATTCATAAAAATAAAAATGCTCCAAACATAAAAAAGAAAATAAAAAGAATTGCTGACCTCAGTGAAAGAAATTCTCTATAAGAGTCAGGTAGGGTGAGGGGATATGTCCGAAAGAACATAAAGAAATCAAGTGAATCTCAGTAAAGCTGAGAAGGTCAGGTTTGTAACTAAAGGGCTCTGGAGATTTGACAGGGTGATACTGTAGAAACTTAACACATGGGAGAATAGGGCACAGTGGAGAAAAGTTCAGCTGGGACAGAAAGGAGAATGTAAGGGCCAGCTAGAGGGTTTAAGTTTGGGTAAGAGGAGAGACATGTTTTTCTGAATTGAGGGAAGAAGTCGGGTATCTGCATGCATTTAAAACTTTAATTGTGTTTGCTTTGAAGAGGGAATAGGGGTATCTGACAGCAGTGAAAGTCAGGATTTGTATACAGGGCACAGGGGAGATTTGGAGCAGAAACTTTTAGGGACAAGTAAAAAGACTGTCCCAAAGAAAGTGCAAACCCATGTGTTGTGATATGGAATCAACAGTTACACAGATTTTGGCAGTATGAAATTTCTGAGCAGAAACGCAAAACTATCTGTGATAGAAAGATCTGAGACAGACTGGTCAGGGTGAGAGCCATGAAGAGTGTAGAGCTAGCTGACTGTTATCAGGCAGAATTAGAGCTGGAAGGAAAGTCAAGAAGGATATGAAGGTCTGGGGAGATGGTTAGGCCTCTGCCTTACAAGCAGAAGGTCCTGCGTTCAGATCCCAGATCCCACGTGCAAACACCAGGCAGAAATGGTGGTGACTGGCACTTCCAGTCTTGGAAGACAGAGCCTGGGAAACTCCAGAGCAAAGTAAAGTGGAGGTAGATCATTTCAGGATGATTCCAGAAGTCACCCTTGGGCCTCCACAGGTGCACACACAGTGTACTCTGATTTACACACACACACACACACACACACACACACAGAGAAAAGCACACACATCCACATACAAAAACAAAAAGAAGAAAAAGAAAAGCATGAAAATGAGAAGAGAAGAATGTGGGCAGGAGCAGGGGGAGGAGCGTCTGTGGCAAAAATTATAATCCTGACTGAACTGGGACTGTGTCCTAAGGAAGAGAAGAGGACTTCACAGTGCAATTTAGAAGATGAAAGTAATGGTGCAAATTATTAAAGTTGAGCCCTAATCAGACAATCCAAATCTCTCCCCATCCCAAGGCTCAGGGAATCTTGTGGAGGAGAGGGAGGTAAGACAGTAAGAGCCTCAAGATGTGTGTGTGTGTGTGTGTGTGTGGAGGTGTGTGTGTGGAGGTGTACTGCCAGCCACGACACTCTAGATGTGAAAAGACTGATGTATCAAGGAGCTCAAGGCAATGAAATCTATACCAGATCTACGCAGTGGCTGACACATCAACATTCCCCCACGAACCAGCGAAGATATCCAAGGAGAAACAACTACATTCAGTGGGAATCATAGGGGCAGGTGCTGGACGCATGAAGGGGAGCTTCCCCACCTGTGGGTTTACCACTGAAGGGCTGTTTATACTACCACAGAGGCCTGGTATCTTAGTACATACAGATGCCCAGAATGGAGCCCTGTGGATCACATGTAGAGAGACACGAAAGTGGGAGGGACAGGAACAGATGCGTGCAGAGAGGCAGGGTAGAAAAGGGGGGGAAGGAGTGGGGAGGGTGTGGGGAGAACCTCATTTGGTTTGTATATAAAAAAGTCTTAATAAAAAAGGAGGAAAAAAGTAAAAATAAAGTTGAACCACCCTGGAGTTTCAGGGTGACAGAAAAAAGATGACAGAATCAAGGATGAAAATGAGCAAAAATCAGAACGATAGGAGGGATGAAACTCCAAATTCTTTCTTTTTATTAATTAAAAAAATTCTCTGAAAATTTCATGTATGTCTATAATCCACTCTGATTCCTCCCACCCCCTCAGATTCCTCCTACTCGTGTTAACCTCCTCCTTTCTACAAACATCTTTCCCACATTCACGTCTTTTTGTTTTTGTGATCTACTAAGTTTAACGAGGGTCATCTGTGTGAACGTGGGCGTGGAGGGCTAACCAGTGGGCACACACCTGAAGTCAATGCCTGCCCACCCCTCCCAGCATCTGCCAGTAGTCAACGGCTGAGCAACAAGGGTAGAGTCACAAGCACCCTTCCTGGATCCATGACTCACTATCGATGGGACCAACCTCCTGGAGACCCGTTCAAGCAACCTCGGTCGCTATACAGTCATGACTAACTGCTGCGTCATGGCTAGAAGAATGGCATTTCATTCACTAGAAAAATGGTATCTCATGGCCACTTTTAAGGATATATAATGTACCTAATGACCCTTAATAAAATATACACAAATTATAGCTGTTTATTGACTATAATCACACCTTCGAGTGCAGAGCTAGGGACAAAAGGTGTTCCCTGCAGCTGCCTTCTTCTGTGTTTTCCTTCCCGTTACTTTCGTTATTCACAGAGAACATTGCCGAATCTGCTTTTGGCTTCCATGGTGTTTTAACGTTGTTCTGGTTAACTATAATCACCAACCCTTTCTTTTTTTTTTTTTTTTTTTACTCAAAATGTGGTTGAGAAATCTTTGCTATGTTTTTCCTATAATGCCTCATGTTCTTTTGTAAAGTAATCCTGAAGGCAAATGAAAAGGCAAAATTTATGGAACTTACAAAAATTTTTACTTACAACTCTAGTGATATAATTAGTAGTTTAGGTCAAGACCCGTTACAATAAAGCTATATAGCAAAAATAAACTATCTGTAATCTAGCTTTAAAAATGTCAGCTCAAATAATAAGACTTAATCATCTATTGTTAAACTCAGTGAATTTTACTGTCGGGAATGATACCCATCTGAATGATACAGACACTCACTAAAAAAGAATATGCGCTGGAATCGTGGAATGTTTCTGAAAGGTGATACAGCCTAGCAGAGAGTAAAGATTCCTGCATTATGAATGCAGAGGAGACTTAAAGTAGTGGTTCAATCGTAGAGAGAAAAGCAATAGATTCAGAGAGTTTATTCTATGCTCATTAAACTATGATTGTCTGTAAACCTCCCATTTTTGTTGTTGTCATTTCATGTAGCCTAGGCTGCACTTAAATTCACTGTGCAGTGGGCAGTGACCTTCAACTTAGATCTGATCTTCCTGCCTCCATCTCCCATGTGCTGGAATTATCATGCCAACTACGTTGTGCACAGGCAGACAAGGTGTGCAGTAGAATCCATGCTCCAGAACTCCTTAAGGCTAAGGGTGAAGCTGGACAGACAGAAAAAAACACCCTAAATATTGTGCTTGGTACTTCAGACAAAAGGAATGAGTTTGAACATTGTTCACATCTATCTGTATGGAAGTATGATACATACAATGACGAGATTGGTGAAGTATGATAGGGAATTTATGTGTAAACGCGACATAAATACAGCATATTCCATTTTTCCTGAAAGTCTTTAAAGAGTCACAAGCATGAAGCCCAGAGCAGGCCACAGATATGTGATGTCAAGTGATGAGGAGACAGGGAAGGGCTAGTTTACCCTGATCAGGTCTTTGGCCTTCAGTCAGGATCCCCTGAGCTCTGCAGGTGGAAGAGAGAGGCCACAGAGAGAAGGGACGCAAGGGATGCAGAAACTGACCAAGTCTGGGTTTGATAAGCGCTTCCTTGAAGTTGCTCCTCAGACCTGTGATCTTTGGTGCTTTGGCAAAATGTTGGCCACTTTCCACCAAGCAGCCACCACCAGACCACCGCTGCAGCATAACTAAAGAACGAGGGTGAGGTGCCATCCTGAACAAAAGAAAAACATAGTAATCTGCAAATTGAAAGTTATTTTTGCTTATTGAATTTGCTTCAATATTTTTTTCTTCTAGAAGGCGCAGGTCATAGCAATGAACAAGATCCCTCTGTTCACGTCCTCCTGCCTCCCTTCAGCAGCTAAGGTGAGTAATTGAGGAGGATCCAACCCTTCGTGATTCATTTCAAACAGGAAGAACAAGCCTTGGCAAGGGCCAAGGGCCGCAGCAACTTTCAGGTGTGTCAAAGTGAGACACCAACAGGTTTTAACTGCCATGTTCATTGGGGAAAATTAAAAATATAGCATAAATGATATTAAAATTGCCCATTATCTTACTGTTTGAACATGGTTTTCAGTATTTTTATATTATTTCCTATATATTCCATGAGAAAGATGTTGATGTTTTTTATTTGCCTAAGTATTTGTCCTATGCACTCTTATGCTTGCTGAATGTAATATAACGTTATGTTTTTTAAATGTCCTTTTATCTAAGTTTTAAAATTTATGACCACACATGATGCACATTCCTGTAATCCCAGCACCTGTCAGGCGAGAGACAGGAGGATCCCCGCAAGTTTGAGATTAGCTTAGTTTGTTTAAGAAGTTCCAGTGAGGAAAGAGGACATAGTTCTCCTTCTCTTTCTGTCTGTCTCTCTCTCTCTCTCTCTCTCTTGCTGACTCACCCACACTCTCTCTTTAAGCCTGAAGTAAAATTTGAACATTAGAGAACATTTCAGGAGTGGAGAGATGGTTCAGGGGTAAGACTATGCCTCGCAAGAAGAAGGTTCTGAGTTTGGATCTTGGGTGCCACTTAAAACTACTAGGGAGAAACAGCAGTGGCCTGCAATTCAGGACATAGTGGGCGGAGCCTGGGAAATCCCAGAGTGAAGCAAAAAGTAAGTAGAAACAATCCAGGATGATTCTGGAAATCATCCTTGCTCCTCCACAGGAGCACGCACACATACACACACGTGCACATACGCGTGCACAAGAAAACATTGTAAATGAAGTTTAGAAAAAAGAGATCATTTCAGGCCTTTCAATGTTTTTTACAGTGATATTTTAAAAATTTTATTTCATTTTTATTTTTCTACTTGTACAAGCGTATTGGGTATTCATCCCAGCTTCCCTCCCTCCAACCTCCCCTCCATCCCCTCCCTTCTCTTCACCATTCTGCCTGTGTGCTGCTTTCAATGTTCTTTAAGACGGAGCAGTTGTTCAGAATACCGTACAACTTAAGTTAGTCCCATGTTTTCTGAGCCAGAGACTATATATTTCACATCCTTGGCATTAACTATTTATCTTAAATGTTGAAGTATTTGTTTTAAGTGTGTATCTGCTTTACTCTGTGTTGTCTTCTCCCCCCACACACACTTCGACTACTGTATCAATGAATTGGGAATTGATAGTAATATCAAGTGGGAGTGCATATGATTTCACAATCTGACCCTCTCCCACAGTAATTTTCTTCAGGTCACCACATATTCCATTGTGGAGTCAAGCATAGAGCTTCATATTTAATTTTATTAAGACATCCGAGGGTAGATCAGGAATCAGGAAAGGGAAGCCCTGGGATGGAGAGCAGCTGCCACCTGTAACCAGCTTCAGAACACTGAAGTATCCCACACACACCACCCTAAGGTCACCTACTTACATCTGTTACTCTCTAGCTCATGAGAACAGGACACTAATAGCATGAATGCCCTTTATTGAAGTAGCTAGCATCTGGAATGGGGACTGGCTAGGGAAAATGGAGGACTCTGCACCAGGGATTCAAAGGCAAGTGAACCTCTGTCAGGAGGCAGACAAGATGCACAGTGTGTTCTGAGTTTGGGGGTTTCTGACCCTCAAAGTCAGACCTTATGATTCACCTTAACCCTGCAATTATTTTTGAATCAGTCTCTTAATAAACCATGCATGCTCTCAGTCCGCATTCACTAAGTGGATGTTCTAACCTTTGGCTTTAGGAGTTATCTTCAGTATTAAGAAATATGACCTAGCCCAGACCAGCAGAGGCAGCAGCCAGAGCAGCCGCAGCCTGCGCCCTCTCCCGCCCGCCTGCCGCTGCCCTCCACCCGCCCCGGGGTCTCTTTCCCCCTTCCTCCTCCTCCTCCTCCACCCCCCCCTCCTCCGCCAGCCAGCGGGGCCCCCCTCACCTTCCCGCCCGCCCCTATTGTTCCGCCCCCGGCCTCCCGCCCTTCCCCTTCCCGCCCGCTCCCCTTTTCCCCTCAGTCGCCTCGAGCCTGCAGTTTTTGGCTTTCACCCCCACCAGAGACCAAAGACTTGACCACTCAAAGTCCAGCTCCCTGTAACTCTGCTAGACATGGACACCAGTGTGATTGAAGGTGGATTAAATGTCACTCTCACCATCCGGCTACTTATGCATGGAAAGGAAGTTGGCAGTATCATTGGAAAGAAAGGAGAATCTGTTAAGAAGATGCGCGAGGAGAGTGGTGCCCGCATCAACATCTCAGAAGGGAATTGTCCAGAGAGAATTATCACTTTGGCTGGACCCACTAATGCCATCTTCAAAGCCTTTGCTATGATCATTGACAAACTGGAAGAGGATATTAGCAGCTCTATAACTAATAGCACAGCTGCCAGTAGACCCCCAGTTACTCTAAGGCTGGTGGTCCCTGCTAGTCAGTGTGGTTCTCTCATTGGAAAAGGTGGTTGCAAGATCAAGGAAATCAGAGAGAGTACAGGGGCTCAGGTGCAGGTGGCAGGGGATATGCTTCCTAACTCAACTGAGCGAGCCATCACTATTGCTGGCATTCCGCAATCCATCATTGAATGTGTCAAACAGATCTGCGTGGTCATGTTGGAGTCCCCTCCGAAGGGCGTGACCATCCCGTACCGGCCCAAGCCCTCAAGTTCTCCAGTCATCTTTGCAGGTGGTCAGGACAGGTACAGCACAGGCAGCGACAGTGTGAGCTTTCCCCACACCACCCCGTCCATGTGCCTCAACCCTGACCTGGAGGGACCACCTCTAGAGGCCTATACCATTCAAGGACAGTATGCCATTCCACAGCCAGATTTGACCAAGCTGCATCAGTTGGCAATGCAACAGTCTCATTTTCCCATGACGCATGGCAACACCGGATTCAGTGGCATTGAATCCAGCTCTCCAGAGGTGAAAGGCTATTGGGCAGGTTTGGATGCATCTGCTCAGACTACTTCTCATGAACTCACCATTCCAAACGATTTGATTGGCTGCATAATCGGGCGTCAAGGCGCCAAAATCAATGAGATCCGTCAGATGTCTGGGGCGCAGATCAAAATTGCAAACCCAGTGGAAGGATCTACTGATAGGCAGGTTACCATCACTGGATCTGCTGCCAGCATTAGCCTGGCTCAATATCTTATCAATGTCAGGCTTTCCTCGGAGACGGGTGGCATGGGGAGCAGCTAGAACAGTACAGAGTCATCCATAATCCCTTTCTGCTGTTCACCACCACCACACTACCACCACCCATGTTCCATCTGTGTAGTTTCTGAACAGTCAGCGATTCCAGGTTTTAAATAGTTTGTAAATTTTCAGTTTCTACACACTTTATCATCCACTCGTGATTTTTTAATTAAAGCGTTTTAATTCCTTTCTCTACTCAGCTGTTAATGCTGAGATCCATATTTAGTTTTATAAGCCCTCCCTCCCCCTTTTTTTTTGTTTTTGGCCTCATGAATTTTTGTTTGTCATGGAAATGTAAGAGTGGAATATTAATACATTTCAGTTTAGTTCTGTAATGTCAGGAATTTTTCAAAAAAAATTAAAAGATGGACTGGAGCTTTTTCTTTGTGAATAGAAACTGGATGCCACAGTGATTCATGTGGGTTTTATTCCTGTTGTCTTGCTTTTAGTTTTTGTACTTTAACACTCACAGGACCCTAATTGGGTTTGAATAGAAGACTTTATTCCAATTAAAAAAAAAAAAAGAAATATGACCTAATATAATGAGATAAATGGTAATTCATTAGAAATAACTCAGCTGCAAACCATTAACATAGTTTTTGTTGCTTTTAATTCAGGAAAATAACCAAATTCAGAGCCTCAGGCCTGCCAGGGATGAGGTGACACGTGGGTCTCTTTCCTCCTCTGAGCTTTCTGGTAGCCACAAAGTTCACAGAAGAAACCTGGAAGATGCTGACTCTGATGTCGAGTTGGTTTCAGTGACTAGAGTTTTGAAGAAGTCGGTGAAGAGGAGAATGATGGGCCCACCCGGGGCAGCTCCTACTCCCAGCCTCCCGGCGGCTGACAGGGCTCAGGTATGTCCTTTCCTTTCTCTTATTCTCAAAATGTGTAACAATTCCCTTGCTCTGGAAATAGCCTCTGGGAAAGGTTTTGCCTCATCTACCCAGTTTTAAAGCACTCTAATTATAGGCTGTATATGGCAATCTGTGTTTCCCAACTTCTATTTTTTCCCGGTGCTCTCTATTTTGGAAGAAAAACTAGATTGCTAATATCAGCACTGTGCAGAGAGCTCAACTATGGACCCCCCAAAGAACAGGTGGGAAAAAGATTTTTAAATCTTCATTCAAGAGTGTAATATTAATTAGGAGAAGCTTGTAATCTTTGGGAATTTGCATTCAATAAATATTCCACTTAAGCATCCATAGGCTGTTACCCTAGAGTTGAAGTTTTGAAATTTAAATACATCCACACCTCTCTAAGAGACTTTTGAGGGTTAATAACAGGTGGAGAACGGAGAGGGAAGAGGAGTTATGTTCCTTAGTTGTATTCACACTGACATATCATTCGTACTCCAGCAAGTGCTCCGGAAACCCAGATGAATCTCAGTGGACCACACATGAGAAGGACATGAAAGTAGGAAGGAACTGCTGGGAAAGAAGGATTGCAGTAGGGAAAGGAGGAGGGATGGAACTTGGAATTAAGAGGAGGAAATGGCAGACATTCATCATATTCATGTCTGAAGTTCTAGAAAAATAAAAATAAAATTTAAAAAACCTACTGAGGAACACAAATTCGCACATATTTATAAATATACTGCTAAATGTTGATACTGTCTTCATATATGTGTGCATGTGGGCATGTTTATGTGAACGTGTACATGTGTATATATGTATGTCTATGTATGTGAGTGCACGCTATGTTTGCAAAGGTAGAGGTAATGTGTTGTTTCTCACGTTTCTAGGAATCTAGGATGATTCTTGATATCTGTCTCAGACCTTTGCATGCATGCAGTTGATCATATTCACTCAAGCACATGAAACATGCATATACATAAAAGTGGAAAAAAATCCTAAATTGAATTTTCCCTGCCCTTAATTATCTTGCTGTTATAGAGGTCACATGAAACTATAAGTGAAGGTAATTTAATGTGTACCATGGGTTGCTACTAATGCTTGTGTAATTTTTGTCAATACTTTAGTTCTCCTCTTGGGATCTGAAAAGAAGGCAGAGTACAAACCTTGCTCAAGAGTGTCAGCCTATATTAAGCAAAGTTGAAACTAACAGCAAAGATCCAGATGTAATCCTGGTAAGAACAATATCAATAATGAATGGCACTTTGATAAAGACTACAGGATCCTTTAGATCTCCAAGTAGTCAAAGAATATGGTTGAATCACCTAGGTTTGGAATGAAGAAATGCTGTAGAGACATTAGCTGTCACCTGAGGTTGCGTGACCCTGTTCCCCCTCCATGACTCCTTTCTTCTCAGGTGTCAGGGTGAGAGAGTGTCCATATACATGTAAATGTAAAAGAAATTACTCATAAAATTTGACAGTTGTACCCACATCCAAACATACACAACTTTCTTTTATTTGTAATATGGACTATTGCCAGAAATTTGTTGTGTACCATCTATATATCTACCTGTCTGTCTGTCTATCTATCTTCATCATCATTATCATCTATCTATTTTTGCTTGCAGTATTGGGATTTGAGCCCAAGTCATTGCACATGCTAGGCAAACACTCTAGCACTGAGCTACATGCTCAGTCCTCAAAAGTATAATTTTGGAATCAGCTTAAATTAGGCCACTCCCCAAAGCCCTGTTGAGAGAAGTCTGTTTAAGAACAAGGTCCTATTTCTTACTGGCACAATTAGATGGTGCATCCTGACTCTGGTCATGTGTATGGTGTATAACAGAGTTTCATCTGTCAGCTGTAAAGGTGAGGAACAGTGTCTGGTTTGTCCTACACCTCTGCAAGCGTGGCAAATGTAGTCACAAAGTGACTCCACTGAGGTCACTTTGACGTTACTAAGTGCCATAATTGGTATTCGGGAAGAATTGATTCAAGAACTGTCCATACAACAATACTTGAAAAGTCATGTTAAGACATTTTCCATTATGCTGTATAGCTTCCTTTGGATTCCAATGAAAACAGTGAAATTTCATCTAGACATCAGAATTTAATGTCCAGGAAAACCTTATTTGTCATTTTCTTTTATCAGAGTGTAAATATTATTGCTTACTATTCTTTCTTTTTACTCTGATTTCCAAGTGCCTTAAAAGTAAATAAACCTAAAAATGACTATAGTCATGTGGATGGGCATTTCTGGAGGGATAATGCAAGCCAGTGTTCTGGAATACTCATTTCCACTATTTAAAATTATGAATTAGATTTAAAATATACTTGACCCAATGGGGAACAATTTTATTCTAGTTTTAGTTTGTATTCCCTTTACCAAAATATGATAGGTTTATAAAGAACACTGATAGGTTTTCTTTTGAATATAACTCAATACAGAAATTTCAGTGTTCCAACCCAACATGGGCACCGATTTCCCATCTGTAGCAGTGATCAACTTGTGACTTGTCTCATTTCATTCCCCGTTTCAGTCCAATGCCCATTATCCCTGACATCACATGATTCCATCTGTAAATGATAATTGTTTTAAGAAGCCATTTGAAGGAACATTGAAACACTCATGTATGTATGGAAGCAGAAAAGCAAATGAACAATATGGACAATAAGGGACATCTAAATCCAGGAAGTTTCAAAATCTCTGTGTGATTTGTACATGCCTATGTATGTCACCTCTCTAAGCTTTACATAGAGTTTTCAATGTTTATTCACAAATTACTGTGACATACAATTTTTTTTATGTATTTCTCAAGTCCTTATGTCACTTGTGGTATGGAAGTAGTGTAGGATTCGTTTGTGACTTTCCGATCTTAGCAGAATATCTGTTTTCAAACTTACAGCATAGAGTTAATTTGTACAATATACATTAGCAAGATATATATGAATTTCTGTTTGGCTATAATTGGAAAAGTTCAACTGGGGAATAATTAACTTCTGAAAGCTTCTCTGTCAATTCTTTGTTAAAGCCAGAAAAAGTTTTAAAAAAATTCTTAACCCATGTGATCTTTTGCAATTATCTTCTAATTAGTGTGTGTGTGTGTGTGTGTGTATGTGTGTGTGTAAGCACATGAACATTTGGTTTCATTTGGATGCTATATCTGCTGAACCTAAAAGGAGACAACAAAAAATACAAATTAAATAAAAAGGAAAAACAGTGCTACTGATGGTACAAGAGGGGCTGCCTCAGGAAGAAATCAGCAACAGCATGTGACACATCCTCCCTTCACCTGCCATGTTGGTGGTTATTTTTTTGGTGACCTTACTTTGGTGTATGACCGAGGACCCTATTTTGAAGTAAATTGACTGAGAGATGTGGTGTGTGAACACCCACTGAAGATAATCTCACAGAAAAATCTTCATGTTATCCCAACTAATGAGACTATTGTGTAACATCAGGTTGGTTGTTTGAAAGACAAGACAGCCTCAGTTCACCTGGATGGCTCATGTCTTTCCTATGCCAGTCAGCATGAGCCTACCACTTGCAAATGGCACTAGCCACTGACTTACACCTCTGAATGTGTGCAAAACTTCCAACCAAGACAACCCACTCTCACATTTAAAATAAATGATAAAAAAAGATGTTGCCACTATGTCTATAACTAAAAAGGGGGGACCATTGCCTCATAGCTGGCTGTTCCTCATGTTGCCTGAGGAACAATCCCATTCTGATTGGCCTATTTTTCTTTGGCTGTGTTACTAACATCTACCTCTGTCTTTTAAATGGATATGGTTTTCACATCAGGGCACCTAATTTCCCTGTCTTCTAAACTTTGAACCCCTTACTGGCTCATGCATAGACAGGTTGTCCAATGTCAAGTGAACTGATGATGAGAACGCTGATTACTTTGCATATATAATCTCGCCATTGCTTGTCATTTCAGTCATGTGATCCTGAATTCTCCAAATTCACTGCACTGCTATAGCTCAGTATTATAACATTTTGATCTATTACCCCACTTTTTACTTCTCCCCTTCCTCAAGTTCTTGATTGAATGCTTTTACTCCAAGATCTGTAGTCTGAAAAGCTACTTTAAAAACTGTTCTTTTGTCCCAGCAGGACAATCCTTGTTCTCAGATCATCTTGACGCCCACCCCTTTTCTCTGTACTCCACATCACACTGAACATGATCCCAAGACACTTGTGTGGTACTGGGCTCATTTACCTTTTCTCCACTTGCTGCTGGCCGTACAGACTGGTGTTATCCTTTCCATGGCATTTTCCATCCGTGACATTAATCTATGCTTGGCATTTTATTACACAGTGTAGGCCATTCTTTTTCAAAGTCCATACAGCGTGAGTGTTCTTGGTAAGACCTTCACGTCATCTGGAGCTGCGGAGATTTCCAGCTGGGATTCAATAAGCTTTAGGCGTTTTCTTGAGATTAAAAACCTGTCGTGAAAATAATGAGCAGTGTTGAAGAAGACATCTTAATCATTTCATGATGTACTAGTCTCTCAGTTGGATCTTTGAAATATTTGGTGTGGAATCTGTACATCAGGAAGCTTCTTCCATGATTTTTTATATTCTTGTTATTTTAGTTCCCATCCTCTCTACCACTGGCAGGTAACTAGTATGATCCAGATTTATTATCTCTGTCTCTGTAATCTCTGTAAAACTAGATTTTTTTCACATTCTGGTATGTGTGTGTGTGTGTGTGTGTGTGTGTGTGTGTGTGTGTGTGTGTTTATGTGTAAGTATGAATGTGAATTCCCTCTGTATGGCCATAGTGAAATCCAGATGCTGTACATCCCATCTTCTTAGTAACCCAAGAAGTAAGGATTTTTTCCCTTACTGTTGTATAGGTGTGAAAAGAAAAAAATTGGTGAAGGTCACACTGACAGGTAGAGGTCACTTTCAATCCCACCTAACTGTCTTCAATTCCAACTTCCTTACCCACAATTTTCTGTAATTTTTTCAACCCCTTCTCATTATAACTCACTCCTTCATCTTCCTCCTCCGTCAGCTGAAGCATATCAACTTACTCTACTCAAGCACAAGGACTCCAAGAAAATGTGCATGTACTTCATTGAATAACATAAGAACTTTGGAGTAGACAGTTTCCATGGATGGGCATCTCCACCCAAAAATCTAGATCCAGTGTCTCAATGAATGTGGAACATATGTTCAAGGGAATATTATTCAGTCAGCAGAGAATGACATCCTGCCATTTTCAATAATATATAGATGGAACTGGAGGACATTATGTAACATGAAATTAGACAGCCCAGACAACAAATACTTCACGTTCTCCCATATTTCTGAAAGCTGAAAAAGGGGTCCACACATCAGTAGTCAGCATGACAGTATAATAGAGGGTAGGACAAGTGGAAGATAGTGAGAGGGGTACAGAAGGGACATGAAAACGCATCTCCAGGAAGAGACGTTGTTCTGCGGTTACATAATGAGGAGGCAAAAGGTACAATCTGCAGCAAATGCACAGTTCAAAATAACCGGAGAAGGATTATATTATGGGTCACCAACCGATAACATTTGAGGAGATGAAAGTGCTAATTACCTTAATGTGGCCATTGCACATTGTATCCATATAAGGAAGCTCAGTGTCACACCCATAAATATACACAAGTACTTATATGCCAGTTAAAAAGTTGAAAACCACAGCACTATTGACCTCTTGTCCCGGTTAAGAAGCCACTGCTTAGCGCACCTCCCTTCAGGCTCCTGAAGTCTGACTTGCACAGTAGGCTTCTCTCTGCTCTGCTCTCGAGTGAGACTTCAAGCCCGAGTCATCATCAGGATCACTCTCCCTGCGTCACTGCCCACCTCAGCTTCTAGAATAAAGCCCCTTTTCTTCCATTTTAGAAATGTGACTAACCTTTCCCATGAACTAGAGTTCTTCTACCTCTGACCTACAGAAAAATCTATCATTTCCAATTTGTCGTGTTGAAAACCCATGTGTTGCCTTCTCTTTTAATGAATGCTTGATGTTCTGACCTGTTTTCTGTCTCGGGTATTTCCAAATTTATGTGTAAAGTTCAAATTGGTCCCAGTGGATTCCAGAAGGGAAGGAAGTAGAGACTGTTTCATTGTCCTTCTTACCAGTGTGCCAGCTCTGTCTGCAGAATCGATGTCTGAGTAAATGTTACTGTAGTTTCATTGTTACTAGAGCAGTGCCCTTTCCAACTCTGGTAAGGATTTGTCTAAACTCAGTTTTAAAACTTTTCTATGTAATAAAGCTGGAAATTGATCTCCAAACTCTAGGAACAAGTTTTGAATTTGGATTTTATACCACCCCAGCAGTAAGTTGCAATCTGTTTTCTCTCAGTCTCCTAAAATGTGATGCAGTTGGATCAGCCATTACTGCATCACTCTTAAAGAAGCAGGAGAAGTAAAGATTCAGCAATGAGAGTAGGTGTCAAACATGCCGTCAAAGGGGTGACATCTCAGGAGAAGTGCAAGAGGAAGTTGCACAGATTAACATCCTAGAGACTCTGTTCTTAAAGCCAACTGGGAGAACAGGATTGTCAGACCTAAGCAGATGGTTATAAAAACAAATGATAAGTCTGAAAGAAGCTCACTTTGAGAAAAGTCAACTCTGAGAAGCAGAGTAAGAATAATTTGCAGAGACACAAATGCAAATGAAATGAATGCCAACTGCCAAATGTACATATGCATGTACATTTATTTTGTATCGATCTGAATTTATGTACAAATTTCCTGATTCTAATATGAAGCACTGTTTGTTCTTTTATTCTATATGCTGATTTTGTCATACTTGATAAAGCTATAATATTTCATTTGCTATTCTGAGTGTAAGCAGAAAATCCAGGCTGCTAAAACATGATCTGCTATCTGTACTGTACTTACATAAGGATAGGTTCATTCTGCCTGGTCGATTGTCAGGAATATTAAGATTTGTAATTGGAATGACTTCAACCCTTTTGTGCTTTGTGGATTGTTTTCCTTGAATGTGTCCTTGAGATCAGACTGGCAGATAGTTTTATTTCATTTTCCAATTCTGTTGACATTTTTCAAATTCTGATAGCCTGATCACTCATATCAGAAACATTTTATAAATTTGGCAATGGAGTCCGAGATAATTTTGTCAGAGTTGTGTCCTCCAGTGTGTAAGAGCTGAACATTTCTAGGGTCCAAGAAAGACATGTGAACAAAGGAACAAGTGACAGTGGCGTCTGTGTCTCAGAACTGGGCCAGACTTACCAGAGGCACTGGGAAGCTCCCTTTGCAGGAGTCCTTTCAAAGGGGAGAATTCCAACTCCAAGAAAGCCTAGTGCTCTGCATCTAGAATCACTGACAGAATGAATCTCCATGGTGTGTTGTAAAAGCAGAAAACATCTGTGTGAGCCGAGGTGTTTTCGAGATTTTATGTTTATCATGATTAAAAACAAACCAACAATCAATAATCAAAAAAGCAACTACAGCTAGTCAGTTTGGGCATCAGGATTACATGACACTCTCAATGAAAAGGGGACCAAGTAACATAAAATTGGGCAAAGAGAAAGAATGGCAAATAGCTTGCTTATCAAGACTCTAAATCAAGCACTCACCTATCCATATATGCTTTTTCAGATTCCCCAACCAATCTTTCACAGGTAACTGCACTGGTACAGCAGTAGCATATATCAGATGTTGCAACAAGATTCCAGAATATGGAGGCTGCCTTCGTTTCAAAAACATATCATTTCTCAGTCTAGCTGCCTCCTTGAGAATCTGTGCAGTGCTGTGATTGTTGTCAATGATTCCAACAATCTCACAGGCATCCTCTTTACAGGATGCACACAAGAGCTTCCCCTGAGACTTTGAGGAAAAATGATCTATATTCCGCCTCCAAGCATCATCCCCAGACTACCGAACGATATGTGAAACAGTCTCTGACATAAGGAAATGCCTCATGGGTGACTTATAATGAATCTAGATATCAACAGCCAGGGTTTGAACAACCAGTAACCATGAGCCAAATAATAAAGACAAGTGAACTAAGTAAGCAATATTATGTTAGAGATCGCGAGGGGCAGCAGAATGATAAAGTATGCCATCATAACCCTGAAGAAACAGGAAAATTGAAGACAATTTCATCCCATCCCATGAGTAGCATTATATAAGAGGAAAAGGCTTTCTACACCCAGACAGAATGACCCAGTTTCAAAGTCAGATCTACATGCTACTTGCCAAGTTTATCAAATTTTGATCTGCTGTTTTCTTACAAATAAGGTGAGAATAATGATGTCACCTATGTCAAGGCCATTTTAGGAATTAATTGGTTGTGATATAAAATAATCCAACACATAATGAAAAGTATCTAAACTATCTCCTGTAATTCCAAGGAAGGCAGATTCAAACTGTATCGTATGACCCAGGAGAAGGAAAAAAAATGAAATTGCTTTAAGGAGAAAAAAATGTGAACATGAATTGTTATTTCAGGCTAGAGGGAAGTATGAAGCCCTGAAGCTGAAAACCAAAGAGTCTAGATGGGGAAAGTGTACAGATAGGGATAAAGTAAATGTTTAGTGACAACTTTTTAAAATACAAATTTAAATATTTTTCATACATAACATAATTCTCAGTATTCTAAGGTAGAGTTAAAATTGTTCTGGAGAGATACAATCAAAAGAAGAATTCGCACTTGAAGTGTCATTAGCAAGAACAAAAAGAATCATGTACAATAGTAAAAAAAAAATCAAGGCTAGGAAAATGGCTACCAGTTAAAAATGTTTTCCATGTAGACAAACAGACTGGTGTTTGATCCCCCAGAACCCATATAAATGCCAGGTGGATATGGCAGCCTCTTCTCTTTAACTCCAGAATTCCCAGAGAGAGCTGGTCAGCAAGACGAGCCCTGTACATGAACTCTGAGTTTAATGAGACCCAGCGTCAAAGAATAAGGTGAAAGAATGATCAAAGAAGATTCTCCAGTTCAACCTTGTGTTTCCACACACATGTACCTTCATACAAGGGAACATATGTACATATGGAAATAAAAAAGAATCAATGTCACTGTAAGGTCATAGTGCTCTCTAAGTCACAGAGACAAGATATATGGCTGTTGTCCCAGCAGAGAGTAAATAGCATGCAGTTCACTATAGATAATTGCTCACAAAAAGAAATAATTGTATGTGCTAATAATGGGAAGCACATTTGGAAAAAGCAGGACTTCTGCTTGTCTTTGATGATGGATAAAACTTTAAAAAAGGAAGAGAGGCGACAGGCAGTGCAGGTAGAAGCTCTAGATTTGCAAAAATGCTGAAACCAAAATACTTGTGATCCTTCTAGGGCATTCTGGAACAAGCCTTTAGATTATAGCAGAAGACATCTGTTGCAAATTACTGACAATATAGCACTACTTAGAACTACATTGAGTTTACAAAGGTAGACAGAGTTTGTGCTAATGATAAGAAGACACGACCTTCAGGAAGTTTTTGTTCATGGAACATTTTTTAATTATAGATATTTTGTTTCAAAGTGTAACCAGAGTATGATAATGATTTGGGTTGAAAACAGAATACATTAAAGAAAATTAAATAAAACAAACAAAAATATAAGTAGGAGTGCCTGAATAAGAAAAAAGACAAAGTAAAACTTTTGAGAGAAAAATTGTACAACCTGGAAGAGAGCATGGGAGAGTAAATAAGGATAGCACTATTGAGATGCAGTCTGGAAAAAAAAACAGAGTCAAAGGTAAGAAAATGACTGAGGATCTGACTTAGTAGGCAAAGATAAGGCTGAAGATTTGACGTTTCAGCAATTCATTGCATGCATGTGACATGAGGCCAGTTGGAAATAACCAGAGTAACAGGGAAATTCTAAGGGTGATGGTGCTGATAAATTCACTGTTTGTGTAAGGCACAATAGCATAACCCCATGTATTTTTAATAGTTTCATGGATATAATTAAACAAAAAATAAATTGCCATGTCAAATTGAGACATAGAGAGTTACAGAAATCAAGAGAGGAAAGAGCTCTAGGAGAAGTTTCTGGCCGAGCCAACTCACCATCTCTTATCAGGCACCCATGGAGGCCTCCTGGATGATCTCACTATTTCCCTTGGCTTCCACAGTTTCTGAGGAAGGTCCCACTTGACCTGGGACACATACCAAGCCATTTCCTTGCTCCAAATCCTCCAAAAACTTCTCATTCTAAGATAGAATCTGGTGTCCTTACTGTGGTCCCTAACCACCCCCCTATCCCCAAACCTGAGCTGTAATCTTTTGCTTTCTCTACTACTCTACTTAATTCATCATTTGTCTTCCAACATGCTAATAGATATTGAATAAATAGATAAAATAATATAAGATCAGGTAACATATTCTGTGAAAAAAAATAACACAAGAAAACAATCAACCTAAGCTTCCTTTGTGGCTTCTTCTTCCTGGACTTCACTTCCCGCACCAGTCCCAACCACAGCCACCATGAAGAGCATGAGTGCCTTCATGACTGGCTCCTTATTTTATCTTACCTGTGTGCTGTCGGCTGTGGTCCTAGAGGTTGGAGGTCCAGCAAAGGAAAGCACAACCAACAATTAACCTTCTCTTGTGAACGTTTCCTCTTGTAGAGTCAAGGGTCAGGCAATAGACAAGGTGAATGAATGGAATATCTTGCTTGGTAGTACATTGTCATAGTTAGGCTCAGATGTCAACTTGACAGTTGAGGGTTTGAGCTCTGGTCACATTTGTGGAAAATTAGTGGTTGAGTTAAGCCCAGAGCAAACCCAGGAGATTGTCTAGCTGATGGAGAAGACTCAGTCCATGGTGGGTGGGATTAGACCCTAGAATAAAATACAGAAAGCTGGTTGAAAGAATCAGCATCCTTGTATACACATGGCCAGACATGCTGTTCTGGCAAGTAAGGATTGTCCCTCTCTCAGCCGCTATGTGGAGATGGTGTGGCCAGTTCCCTTGGCCCTGGTGTTGGTGTGAGCTCTCCTGCAAAGTTAGAGGAGGAACCATAAGCAATCTTCATAAGAGAATAAACCCTTTATTCCCTTAAGCTGTTTGCTGGTGATCTATCAGCAACCATGCAGACTGACTACAACAAACATGGCAAACATGAGCAGAAGATTAGACAAAGGATGGATAGAGTAGGCTGAATCAGGGTACATAATTAATTTTACTGACCAAGGATGGCTCCAGAAAGGGGATGCTAGGGAAAGAATGGGTGATAGAGGGACAATTAAGTATTTAGCACAGAGTAAGCCAGTACCCCTGAGAGAATGGCTAGCATGGTAGTGGAAAAGTACGAGAAGAAAACTAAGGAGTAAGGATAGCTAGGGCGCATTGAACAGAAACCTTCATGACTCTTTCCTGTCTGGTATATTTCCTCACAGAATTGATAGCAGCTTATATTTTGTAGCATAGTTATCTTTTTCATTGAAAATCTTTCTCCTACACTAGAAACTAGGGTTTGGTCCACACTAGAAACTGAATTTTGGCAGAGAAATTAATGCGTAAAGGTGAGGGACCTGTGACGTAGTGTTAACTGTAAAAGAGGGAGAAAAGCAAGGGTTGTTGAATTTTGGAGAAGGCAATTTACTTGTCTAGTAGTCTCAACAATAATATGCACTTGGTGAGGGTCAAAGGGAAGAGAAGAAAAGAAATCAGATGAAGTGATGCTGTTAGATAGGTATGTCCCTTTTCTGTTTTAGTGTGTTAAAGGGATGTTGTCTTTTTACTTAGAAACTTCACAAATGAGCAGGTTTTTCCTGACCCTCTGCAGCCCTTGGAGAATCACAAGTCCTGCCCTGCTTAGTGCTGCCACACTTGGTAGTCTAGCCTCGTCTCCTGCAGGGGGGGGGTGCGACCCGTTTCATGGTTTAAGTGGATTCCCAAACTACAGAGTACAAGCCACAGCTAGCCAAAGAGACCTAAGAAGGAAAGAAAATGTTATCTGAGAAATAGCTTTCTAAGGTTTAAAAAATTGCACAAATAAGGTCAATGAAAAGACAGCTGGATGTCTTGTCTCACTTTGAACACATTCAGACTCTCAAATGCCCCTCCATTTTGCTAAATCAGATATTCACAGTGTTACTTAGAAGAAAGTATTTTAGGCAGTGAATTTACTCAAAAAATATCGTTAAAGATTTTACACTTTAAATATGACAAAGGGAAAGGAAATCGCTCCTGTCAAAGACAAAGTGAGTCTTTATACAAGTAATATCTGTGGGGTGGAAGGACAGATAGATACAGATGGCGTTCTAATGGAAATGCCTTCAATGACTAAGACTCAAAGCAGGGAACTGAATAACAGAGCATGGAAATAATCAATTCTGTGAGACTGGGTCAAGAACACCAAGAAAGATTCTTTTCCTGGAATACTGCAATTCTTAAAAAATACTTCATATTTTTTTTGGAAGGGAGAGAGAGAGAGAGAGAGAGAGAGAGATGCATGTCATGGCATACAGAGCAAGGACAGAGGACAAATGTAACATTTCAAAGTTACTTCTTTCTCTTCATCATGTGAAGGTCCAAGGATTGAACTCAGGTCGCTGCTCTGTTTGAGAGCAGGTGCCTTACCCTCTGCTGTTCTAGTCACTCCAAAGCTGTCATGACTGTTAACGTTGGAAATTCCCACTGGGAAAAGTCTTATCTTATTTCATCATAAATGGATAAGAAATAAGGTGAGAGGCATCATGGCACAGTGGTTATAACTAAAGACAGAAACAGTCTACTCATGTATTCTCTTGTGGGAACCGTTAACTGTTGTAAAAGTAATCTGTTCTCATGAACTGCTCAAAAACTATGAGGTCCAAAGGTAAAGACATTTAACACCATGAAGGTTTTCTTAAATTTTATATGATGTCAGAAATAAGTAAGGCATATGTTTTAAAGCCACTTTCAAGGGTTTTTGCAAAATGAACCTTGAGAAATAGGCATTTTTATTTTTTTCCTGACTAATGCACACAGTTGAAATGAACAATAGTAGCTTAAAAGCAGCTTGCTTGCCTCCCTCTACTAGCAAGGCTTTTCTTTCTGTCGTGGTGAAATGGAAATGGCAGCAATGAGCAGCTCCAGATACTCAGTTCCTAGGCTGTGTGTGTGCTCAGATTATCTACTTCCAGACAGCAGTTTCCACATGCTACACCCTTGTTTCCTGGGTAGGGGGAGAGAGGCAGTGGCTTGACATACTCTCTCTGCTCTGTTTCGTTAGCAGGTGAGCAGGGGCAGAAAAGGCAAAGGAAGGGCATAAGCCAGAAACAGCCAGGCACAATGCCATACCTCAGGTGTCAGGATGGGGTCACAGTTAAGTCTCAGCATGCATTCAGGGGGTCTTTGGAACAGAGAGTACATGGTGCTTTGCTTTGTGTCCGAGGTTCATTTTCCTTGCGGATATGAATAGATATGACTGAACAATTAAGGAAACAAGGGGGTTTTATTCCATCTTACAGTTCTCTAGGCTTCACACCATTATGACGGCAAGAGAGTTCACACCAACATCTGGTGCTGATGGAACTGGCATACTGAAGACTGGAAGACTGAAGAGAAAGGCATACTTTCTACCTTGAAAGTCTGCCAAAGACAACCAATTTCCTCTCCATCTTATCCATCTGCCCAGGAAATGTTCCCAAACACACTATAGATGGAATCTTCCTACATCAGTGAGATAACCCCCAAGTCTTTATCAGAGTCTTGCCCTAGCTTATTCTTCATTTGTGTGTCCAAAGATTCATTTCTCAGTTTTTAAGTTAATACTTGTATCTGACATACTTTGCCTCTCCTTTCTCTATTTTTTTAAAATTAAATTAACCTTTAAACTGTCCATTTCTCTAAAAACCTCATCACAGATTTAAAACATACTGAAGGGAATATGCTGGGATTCTTTCCGTGAAGGAGTCATGTATATATCTTTTCTCTACTCCTTCCTTCCTTTGTTGTAGGGGCCCTACAGGAATTTGTCATTCTGACACTGAATACATTTTCAAAAGGGGGAGAGGCTTTATTGAAGCTGGTACCAGTGACCACACTAAGGACCACAAGTCCTCAGGTGTGGCTGGGAACTCTTTGTGTTCAGCCCGTTTAAAGGCAAATGACCACAAAATTCAAATGCCCAAGCAAACAAGCATTTTACGGAAGCAGAAAAAAGTGGTTAGCATAGGAAAAAGAAAAAAACAAAAAACCAAAAACCCGTTAGCTTATCTTATGTACAGGTTTGGAATCCTCAGGATAGTCCTAAGCTTTAAAACATAGGATAAATCATGATACACAGAGACTCATGAACCTTACCTTCTACGAATTTGCTTCTTTTTGGTCATTCATCTTAGTATTTTAAATTAGATTATCACACCTCCCTTTTCCTTTCCCTTTTCTTTCCCCTCCCTCCTCTCTCTACCTGCACCCTCCTCTTTCTTCCTCATCTAAATGTAAGTTTGTTTCCTATAAATCTCATGATGTTGATCTTAGTGTGCTCTCCATATAACAATAGACATGATTTATGAATGAATGAATGCCCTCACATATCCCCCCACCCTCTTACCATATGCTCCCCACTACACATACATAGGACCTTTTGTGCGGTTCCACCAGCCCCAGGCTCCTATACTCAATACACGACGGCTTGGAAGCCCCCTAGAGGAATGTTCCAGTGGACTATGTCAGTGGATGAGACGCTGTCTCCCAACATTCTAAATTAGCTCCTAATCCCCCATCTGCTTACGCATAGTGCTCTGCAGCTCCAGAATCCAACTGAAACTTCCCCAAATGTTTCTGGCTCCTCTTTGAGCTCTCCCCTATCTCTGTGAGTTGTCGTGCCATCAACCCCCCACGTGTGGAAGACAACAGGCTTCCTGTCTATTCCTGTCTATTCCTGGTGACTGATTTGTTGGAGACATTACATCCATACAAAATGCCGTTATTGGGAATAAATAAAGTCCTTTCCTAGAAGTAAGAGAAAAAAATGGAAAAATGCAGTCTGAGTCGTGCTGAGGGCACACACCCCCATGTCCTTCTCTGCGTGTGCCACTGGCTCCCTTGGGAATATACACAAAGCTTTGTTGCTGACAGCCTTGTGATCTGCCTTCTCTGTGCTGTTTTTTTTCTTAATTTTACAAAGATACTGAGTATTCATCCCAGCTTCCCTCTCTCCCCCCTCCCTTCCATTTCCTCCCTTTCCTTCACCTTTCTGCCTGTATGCTTCTATGAATTCCTGGGTTCACTCTTGTGTTTATATAGTTTAAATAAAGACTTTGTTTTTCAGATTGGGAATAAAAACAGGACTGCCATTTTGCCGAAACAAGAAAGACAGGAAGCTCCTCTCATTCACAAAGGTAAAAAACAGATTGGATCTAGTGCTGGCATCGTTTTCAATAGCACTTCATTTGACAGCTGGAGATACGGATCAGGCACTAGTCAGCAATTTGAGCTTAGAGGAAACAGAAGAGGTAGAGAGAGAATATGCCTTTGACAGGGCAGAAAGACGCTTCCGGGCTGGGAGCAGTGACCCACAAATTTCCGCCCTGCCTGAAACTCCGGTTCTCCTGGGCCTCTCTCCACAGCGAATTCTGTTTGGAATTTAGGAAAGGATTGATATCAGGTCGATAATTTCTAAGCGTATTTCAAGAGTCATAATAGGGTTCCCTAGTTTTCAGTCTTTAGTCCCTTTCCTGCTTTCCACAATTCTGCTGAGATCCCTTCTTTTCTTTAAAAAGAAAATGCATTTATTAGCTTCTTCATTCACAGAATGAAATGTATTTTAGGTAAGATTTGCACTTAGTAAATTAGAAAGCTGTCACCTTACAAGATTCAAGCCAAAGGTGATCTCCCTAAATAGAGAAATTGGAGGAGACCTAGATGAAGGTATTCCAGCTTCCTGGCAGCCAGTCATTACTACTGTAATGGTTTTATCACATACTGCAATGCTACTATGCACTCTTCTCCTTTAAGAGTCCATCATTGGGCCCCAGATACACCTGCCATTTTCATCATCCTTGTCCTTATTCTAAAATAAACTTCAGTATTCTGTTGAGTCGTCTCCATGATTCATTTGTTTGCTTTGTCATTCCTGTCAATCCACGCCATCATTTTGTGGCAGGAACCTCTTCCTTCCAGAATACTTTGCAATCTTTCCAGCTGTGCATTCACCACCTCACATTTGAATCCATTAGCAAGCTTCCTAAGAAATAGTTTTGCTTTTACATCTCAATTAAGATAATTGGCAGTTCCACGGTCTGTACTTTTTTTAGTTACGGTCTCTCAATTTTAAAGCCAACCTCTCAGTTTTAAAGCCAGTCTTGCTTAGAGGTTTCCAATTACTACCTTGTCATCAAGTATGGCTCCAATTTGTGATAGAAGAATTATTAATATAATTTTGATCCTAAAATTAATATTTGACTTCAAATACTCATTCTGGGTTTGGCAGGAGGAAATTGTGGAATATTTTCAAATGATTATAATTACGAATTAGTTGAGTTAAAATATTTTACTTTGAATGCAAGTCAGCAATTAAAGCAAGCAGTGCCAGACCCTCTGTCCAAATTATTCCTTTTTCTGTTTCCCTTAAAGGTCCTTGGCAGGTCCTCAGTCATTACTGCATCTCCTTGCAGCCTGTTCTACCTGACTTTTGGTAGCATTACATTTGATACTATAACAAAGAGCTGCAGAGATAGATAGATGAAGGACATACTGACTTATTGTTTACACTGTCTGCAGGACACAGCTAACCCAATAACTGCCATCCCACACAGGGACTGTGCACTCAAAACAAGCCATTGACCTCTAGAGACCTGTATTATTATGCTAAGGTTTCCTGGGTGAGAGGACTAACTAGATGTTTGGAGTTGTTTCTGGCTTTGACAGTCAGCTCTCCACTGGAGATGAGTTTCCATCAGAATATATCAGAACACTTTTGAACCTGAACCTGAATCCATAAGAGTTAGTTGGATGTTAAAGAGAAGACAGGTGGTTTTCTTAGCAGAAGTTGGAAAGAGTAGGAAATGTGAACAGTTCATCTCAGACATCCCTGTCCTTGTAAGAATAAGTGAAAAAAAATCCCAGAAAGGATGTTACAGAGGCTTTTAGATTGTTATGTATCCTGTGTTCAACTTACTAAAATTATTTTAAATTACCTTAAAAATATATAGCAAATTACCTTAGATTGATATCTCCACAAATTGATATTTAATATTGATCCAAAGATCTACAGATAGCATTTCTTTTAACAAAATTTATTGTGTCATCACTACAATATGATTTTCTTGGCTTTTTGTTCATGTTCTTTTGAAGGCAATCAGGATGCCCCAATAATAAAAAGAAATTTGCCAGCACTTAATAGACAAAGGTGAGTATGCTATAATAATACAAAATCCTAGCAAAAACAATTATGCTTTGGAAATGTAATTACCAATGTTTTAATATAAAAAGCAAGAAAACAATGCCCACAATGGCTGTTAAGAATGATTCTGGATTTTACAACAGTCTGGAAAGGATGGAGACTCACGTTTGCTGCAAACCTTTTCATTTCTTTTGCGAGGATTTGGAATAATTAAAGGAAGCAGGCATAGCTTCTTCCTCACAGCAGGCTACCAATTCAAGTTACTGTCACTTAGCCAAAGAACTGAGAGTCTACAAAGTAGGACTGTGAAATCACAGGGATGATTATTTTTTTCTTGTGTACTTCATTAACTTACTGTATTACACAATAATTACCATAGCCTTTGAATTCCAGAATACCCTCCACATGAAAATCTAACCACTGTTTAAACAAACTGGATATTTTAGGTATACACTGTTATCAAAACGATGTTTTCAAGGAAACAGACTCTTTCATCTGCAACTGCAAACTTACCCAAGCTGTTTCCCAAGCATTCAGACTCAGTTTCTCTGAATCTAACGCCTCTCCTTTTCACTAGTTGAATAGTGAATTAAGGGCAAGAAAAACAGAATCGTTCAGTCTTGCATTTGCTGAGGGTGTGGCTGTGCACACACTCAAGTCTAACGTTACCTTCTGCCCTAAAGTCTTTCAATGCCTCACCACTTTCAAGTTGAAGTACAAACTCTGCGGCAAGCACAGCCCTCTTCATTCCTTTTGGCCTACTTTGCTTCCCAGAGTTGACCAATTACTTGATTTTATCATCTCCTCCACTCTGCCTGCACAGGGGTCATGGTTGGTTGCTGAGCTCATCAGACACGATGTTACCCTGAAGGACTGTATGGGATTGTATGGGCAGGTTCTATTTATATTTAGCAGTCTACCCACTGATGAGCCTTTTGCAACCTGATGAGTGCTCAAGCACTAACTAGTACAGGCATCTAGAGGTGACCCATAGAAAAGGATGGGAGGATGAAATGGGAAGGGTGGAAAGTGATGTAGGGTGGGGGTAGGTGATAGGCAATGAATTACATTGTTAATGTAATTTCAAAATTAAGTTAATAAAAAATAAAAAGAAGAGAAACATCCCACTTTATATTTCTTAAGGTACCCATTGTTTTAAAGTATCTCATCCATTCATCAATTTTTGCCATTTTCATTTTAGCTTGCTTATTTATTTCCTGTACTTTTGATGAGAAACTTTTTCAGTCCATAATAATGTAGTATGTTTTGTTCATTCTTATGTCCCTAGTAGCCAGAATGGCATTTTACTCTAAGCGAAACTCAGTCCTATATGTTGGTATAATTCTCCACAGTCCTATTGCAAGACCTTTCCATGGACAAAGCTTCAATTTCACATTATTTATTAAAGTGTGATTTAAAATTTTAAAAATTCATCCAGACCTTAAAACACAATTATTTCATATATTATTTCTATGTCTTCATGGATTTTTTAACACTGTTGACTTAAACATAATATGAAAGTAGAACTATGATTCAATTAAAACAATATTATATTAATGGAAGAAGTTGGTCAAATGCAATGTTAGGGGTAGTGATGATAAAGATGATTATCATGATAAGATTAGACAGTGTTTATGAGCACATACTAGTACTAAGCATTAAGCTAAATTTCTCTTAGTCCTTAGTACAAGTCTATGAGATAGGCCCATTATTATTCATTTTCTCATTGTACTTACAGATACTAGGCAAACGTTCTCTCATCAAGCCAACCTTATTATTATTTGGCAGAAGAAACACAGGAATCCCCTTTGCTGGGATGCAGCACATTTTACCCTACATTTCCAACACCATAGAGGATTTCTAGGATCTTTATTGTGGTTAAAAAAAAATCCTTACCAACATTTCAGCACAAGGAGGTTATAATTAATGAGCATTCAGACATTGTGTAACTATTCTTTAACAGATGATTAAGCGTTAGTTTATGTAATGTTCTTAATCTTAAAACAGCCAGCTGAAGTTAGACAGTATAATTAATGCGAAAAAGCTGTTGACATTGGAAGCATACCATGTAATAAAAAAACACTACCCAGTTTCTAAAGGCCTTCCCAGTATGAACATACAAAACTCTCAGGAGTTATGATTTTCATTTGTGGATATCAGCTTGAAAGGATTACAAAAATCTTCTGTTGCTTGAAAATAAAACCTGCTTCATCTGATCTTTGACCTCTCTGACTTCTATTTTCATCTTCCTTATTTCAACACTTTCAGCCTCTTGGACTTTTCCCCAAAGCTTTGATCTCATTACACACCACATTCTTCTATACCTCCTCACTATGACTTATCTTACATACTGTAGCCAAGTACTCCTTTAAAATTTGTATCACAGCTCGTGAGAAGGCTTAGTGGTTAAGTGCACATGTGTACAAACCTGGAGAATTGAATTAATTCAATCCCCAGAGCCCACAAGGTGGAAGACGATGTGCCAAAAGTTACCTTTTGCCATTCACAGGTTGTGGCCTGTGCTTGTGTCAGATTGACCTCACTGGTATACATGAACCTTCCCATGGTCATGCCCACTCCATTTACAAGAAGCTTAGTTTCTTCCCAAGGTCACACACCATCTGTCTCTCCACAGGACTTCTCTCCTGTTTCCTGTTTACTCCACTGACCCAGCTGCTCATTCCCATTCTTCCTTGACAGCCCTCTGCTTGAACCTCAGAATCATGACCCTTCACCTGAGGATCGTCCTCCAGATCCTCACTGAGGGTTACTCTTCCATTTCTCTGCATTTCTGCAAGTCAAAAATACACTTAAATCTTTTTCAAAAAAGAGGCAAGTGGCATGTGATCACTGTTGCTAAAAATAAATTATTACTGATAAGGAACTAACATAGCTCTCTAATGTTAGCACTTGAGCCAATACTTAAAGAGGTGGGGGTAAAAAGATCAATAGTTCAAGACCATCTTTGGTTACCTACTAAGTTCAAGGCCAGTCTGGGCTATACCAGATCCTGTCTCAAAAATTATGAAACAATAATACAATAAATTATCATCAATTCTCTTTTTAATTGTGGCAGCCCTTAAACCATGAAGCAGAATCTGAGAAAAATATTAATGGTAATTATTCTAAGAATTTGTTTTGTAACTATGTTATGTAGAAATTTTTAGCATTTCAGTTGATTCCCTCACTTTCATTCCTTGTATATTAACATTTTCTATGTGTGCATGTTTCTGAAATGATTAATATCCAATATGATTGTTCTTTCAAAACTGCAACCCTCAGCTTGCCTAGGGTGGAAATAGAAGATGTCAGTCTAAGTTTTAAACACGAAGTCAGTTCTGTAAGTGGCAGTTGTAAAGTTCCTTCTTCGTCGATGATATCTTCTCAGAGCTCATCTGTCCAGGACACAGTGAGAAAACTGATGTATAATTTAAGGTAAGTGAAAAATGACAGCCCTCTTTTGTTTGCTTTCTTTTAGAGTTATTAACTAAATTTAGGAGAATGAGTTTTTGATCTATATTCTAACCATATTCAACTAGATGTACCACACATTAAAAGTCTCTTGAAATTGATGGGTGTTGACTAGCTGCTTCTCCTTAGGTGGTCCAGCAGTATAGTGGATGGTAGTTCCTTTCCTTTTAATGCAATAAAATTTTTGCTTGGTAGTTGTTTCTCTCACAAAGACATGGCATTTGCATGACCTTTTAAAAATTCTACTTTTGTAGTTTTAGATACTAAGCTTATTGAGAGAAACTGAGGTTTACTTTTTTGTTGACTCTTGACATTTGTAGTCAAGGTTACATAAGGAATATGGATGTCTAGATCTTAGCTCTCAAAGGAGGAGCTCCAGAAGGGAGTGAATCCCAGGGTTTTTCTAACTGGGGACTCTTATGGTCAAGTCCATGAAGGCTGTGTTCAGAAGGGTACTGTCAGATAGCATCAGAGAGGAGGACAAGGGACCCCACTAAATTACTGTGCCTCATTGATTTTGTTGTGTTCAAACACATGTAAAGTGAGAGATGCTGGAAAAGGAGGGCATAAATCAAATCTTGTCCTACCTGGAGTGCTATTCCCTGGAGGGTCTGATCTTCTTGGTGAGTGACAGAGTCCTCCTGCAGATGAGAGTCCTCAAAGAGAGCTAGGAAGAAAGAAAGGCAAAGCTGGGCTTTCAGTTCCTCCTTAGCCTCAGGGGGATACTGTTTTTGAAAAGAGGACAGCTGGCCACATAGACAACCTCAGTTGGGCATCTGCTACAGCTGTAGGGCTGTTTACACATGGGCAAGAAGGTCCTAATACCATTCTACCATTCTTCAAGATTCAAGTCTAAAACCATTCCACCTCAAGAGGAAAGACGTTTGGCTTTACATAGTGGGATAGGTAGTGGATGGAGCAGTAAAAACAGAGCACTGTGTTCCTCATCAAGAAGGAGACAGAAATAGGACACATCTTAACCTTAAGCAAATATGTTACAAGGATGTGAACGGAACCTGGTTCAATGACATGGGCACCATACTGATGTATCCTGAAGAACTGTGTTCTACAATAGTTTCTTCCTTTATCATGATTTTCTCAAGGTGAGGAAGTATTTGACTCCTAAGCTTTGAAGTTGAATGACTCTAAATTACACTTGGTTTACATACTGATTTTAAGATTCATTCATATCAATTGGTCACTATACTTGTAATCAGTATGCAATCAACTATATTTACATCTATTTATATTCATGTGTACACTTGCAATATCTGAATAAACCTGTGAATATCATTGAAAACACATAAATACTAAGATTATGTCGGATATTATCCAATGAGTGGGCCAATTACTAAAAATAAAGCAGACTTTCTTAATAATAGCAGTTAATTAGTTTTAGGTCTTTATTATACTTCAGCTATTCAATAGAATATTTTTATTATTTTTAACTTCTTATGTCATTTTCTTCTGTCATCTTCACTCCATCCATATTACCTTGTCCCATCCCCTTCTTTTCTTATTGAAGGCTTTCTTCTTCCCAACCATCCTTCCTCCTACTTGCATGTCTTTTTGCACATGTCAGCCATGTACAACAAGCTTCATCAAGGATGTAGAGCATGTACCTGAGCACATGCTGAGAATGGACAACATGCCAGTCAGTAATCACTGAGGGAGGTACTTTCCCATCCCCCATCTGTCATGAACCCTCCTTGATCCCTCAGAGAAATGTGATGCCTCACAGATCTTCCCCCTTCTGCAGCAAAATGTTGGCAGGTCAAACCTTGTGCAGGTCTTATTAAAATAAACACTGCAGGTCTTATTAAAGTAAACACTGCAGTTCTTATTAAAATAAACACTGCAGTGTCTTTCAAGTATTTGATTCGTTTCTCCTATGAACTGAGGAGGTTTGTGTTATTTCTATACTTCTTGAGTGGATATGGAATGTGAAGTTTAGGGAAATAAGTTCTATATTAAATATTACATGACCAGTTACTGAGCTCCTACAGACAGGACTGAGATAATTCCAGGGTCGCTGAGCTCCTACAGACAGTACTGAGATAATTCCAGGGTCGCTGACTTGGAATGCCATGCTCTTAAACATGAAGAGATATCTTTCCAAACCCTGTACACTTGAAACCTGCAGAACTGTGTTGCAACAGAGTTAAATGTATAGTACCTTAAAATTATTTTCTAGGTGTATTATTCAATTTGCCAATATGTGTTTTTCATATAAGTATAGCATTGTATATAAGTGTAATTATAGCTTTAATGAATTACAAGTGATCAGAGATTTAATTGGTGCCAAGACTATAAAATGCACTCACTTCCATCCTTAGGCACCAATGGAGTGTGAAAATTTCCAGAAACCACTTCCCTGTTGAGCACAGAGTTGTCAGTACTCAGAATCATCACACTGTCTTCAGCTGAGCATTCTGAAACCAAATGTGTTGATAAATCAGCTCCACTCTATGCCAACTTCTATTTTCTATGATGATCATTTTATTAAAAAAATTCCTTAGTTAAAAAAAAAGTAGAAAATAGAAGACCTTAACAGGAGCAAAATGAACTTCTTGCTCATATATTTTCTCTTCTGCCTTTTGCAACACCTAGTTTTTTCTCACATTCCTCCAGTGCAAATGGATTTCATGTTTATTTGGAAGGTATTTGTTTTGTTTAATTTTTTCCACACTATTATATAACTGGTCTCACATTATTTCTTGACTTCGTCTGCAAAGAGAGAATGTGGCTGGATGTAGAAGGTGTGTACACACGCAGCATAGTCCCCTTGCCCACCCCATCTTGTAGAGTGGCTCAGGACTTTTGCAGCGTATGCCCTCTGCCTAATTCACTTTGCAGTTCCCATCCCACACTACTACAGGAGAGTCAGTTCTCTTCAGTTAATGCTAACTGATAATTTAACTGAAGATGCAGTCTTATTTTCTGTTATCATTACCGGATAACGCTCAGTTATCACCTTCCTATATTGTGTACTTCGAATGAATTTATTTAATTTTCAATTACAGCAACTTCTTTGAAGCCATCAGGTGTTCCCATATTTTATCTAACATTATATTAGTATATGTTCAAAGAACAGTTTTTAAAAATTGAAAGAGATGGATGGAGAAATGCAATGCTATTTCCTGTCAAGATGCTTTCAAATAATAGGATGGGTTGAATGATTTTAAGAGATTAATTAGATGAAACTGGAACCCAAATCATTAATTATTAAGAAATACTCCTGAATGTTACTATAAAATATCAAATTATTTTTAGTAGCAGGAAGGTGAATGTATTAACAAAGATATGTTTCATTAAGTAACTTTTCTGAGCATCTACACATCAATACTTACAAGAGGCTGATAGCTAGATATGTTTACAGTCTTCATTTTGCAAATAGAAAAATTGAGGCAAGTAGAGAAGAAATAAATTCTCTGATAATCTATAACATTTAATTTTTGATAGACAGACAAAATAGAGATATAGAAGATTTTTAGAGATGACAGATTTATGGATGTTATATATAACAGATTATAGATATATGATGGATAGATAGATAAGTAAGTAGATAGGTAGATAGATAGATAGATAGATAGATAGATAGATAGATAGATAGACAGATAGACAGATAGACAGATAGGTAATATTTGACTCTTGGAGCATCCAGTCTCATAGTTCTTGTTTTTAACTGCTGTATGCTAAAACCTTGTTTGATTTATTAGAGTATGCCTGAACCTGAAAAGACAAACTTCACATTCTTCTGCTCTGTGTAAGCATAATTTTGTGCTCCCTTGAATTTTAAAAATACCTAAACAGAGCTTTACAAGCAAAGTTACTTATTAAGATTGCTGCCAATTGCCAAAACAAAACAAAAGGTCCCTAAGGTAAATGCACCAGCACTGAATTCTATGAAAATCATCCCTGGATTCCTTGCTTTTTAAGGTTGAACTGTGTCATGGCCATTTCCTCCCATCCTCATTGGGTCAACAAAGGTAGTTTTGGTCAGTTGCAAGTAGGAAACTTGCCCTTCTTCTTAGCCAAACCTAAACTAATGGGTTGAGTTTTTAAAAAATTATTATTAAGAAGAACAGTTGGGTTCACATATTTCAAGATATCCCTGACCATGTTTTCTGTGTCTTAGAAAAAGTAGAGTTCCACTAATGCCTGTCAGAGGACACTCAACATGTTTCTAAGAATGAGAACAGTTACTCTGTTGAGAAAAGGATGTGACTGTGGAGCAAAAGGGATGTGACCTCAGCTAGAACTTTCTGAAGCTTGGACATCATTTAAAGACATGGTGCTGATGATGTATTTTTAACTCTTTTACTTACTTAAATCCTATAGAAACTTCCAGTTCAGACTTGCAGGTGTGGATAGGAGCTGTAGAAATTCATCTGAATTTCTACGTAGCTAAGACCTAGAAGCAGTAATAACTCTGCAAGTGGTATTTGCAGTATTGATTTCTTGGATTCCTGCAGAAAAAGAATTTTAAGCAATGATAATTTCATGACTTTATTACCAAGTTTTGTCATAAATTCATGAGTGAATAACCCGAGGGGAAGGATGGGTTGGGAGGGACAAAAAATCCCCTTGACTGGCAGCCCTTGATTCCAAAGTCCCAAAATGCACAGCTTCTACTTGATAAAGTGGCATCAGTGAAAGGACACTGTTGATTCCTGTAGCTTTTCACTGCATGCTTCCTGCTTCACCTCCTTTAAGGGCACTTCACAGATAGCAGGATAGTGTAGAGAGACATTTCATATGATATAGTCTTTGAAACTAAATAAAACATCATTAGCAAATCACATAGAAGAAAAGACTCATGCCAGTTAATTTTTAATGAATCATTCAACAACCAAAGACTCTACATTAATCACCTGGAACCAGACTAGCCAAATCTCTCCCTATCCTTTTAAAGCTCAGGGAACCTTGTGGAAGAGGGGGCAGCAAGATTGTAAGAACCTAAAAATAGGGAGAACTAACAATATGCAAGATACCTCACACAAGTTAGGGCTGCAGCAGCCAGAATTGGACTTTGCATACCTGTGCAATGGCTGACATATCAACCACCTTCCAAAGTCTAGCATGGATCACAGGGGAGAAGGCTCCAGGCAGTGGGATCCTTAGAGGCAAGGCATTAACAACTATAACAGAGTTCCCATACTAACAGGGAGTCCAAGAAAGGGCTCCAGGCTATGCCACTGAGTCCTTAGACCTCACTAATGTGGAGGACTCACAGGAGGTTTGGCATTCACATCAAAAGATTCTCCAGGGGATGGGAGGGAGGAAGGGGGAGGCACTGGGAGAAGGGGAAGGAGGGAGGTGAAAGGAAGGGGAAAAGAAGGGGGGAGAGTGCAAGGGGGGACTGGGGAAGGGAGGAGGGAGGGAGAGGACAGGGTACTTATTGAGCTTGTATGATTGGGAAAAAAATAAAATGTGGGAGGAAAATAAAAGAATTGTTCAACAATTACAATCAGATCTTCCATGAGTAAAATTTTTGTTATCTTATTGTCACTTTTTAGTGTTTAATTGCTTTGTGAACTTGCTATGCAGGAAAACTAGCTCTGCATGTATATGTTTAGGGACCTTAAACTGCTGGATAATTTGTGTTCTGCTTAATTCAGTCTTGTGGGACAGCATCCTCAGGGAAAGAGCGATTTAGCTACTGTTCTGTTTACAGGATCACAAAGGGCTAAATACTGAGAGTCCTAGAGGGAGGCGATGAAGAATTGTACAGGGAGCCTGCTTGAGCATGATTGTAGGGTAATGCTCAGAAACTAGAGCGCCTCATAGGAGGTGCTCCTTCCTCAAAGGTTTTCAACAGAGTTTATATGAAACGATGTACACAAAATATATTATTGCTCCAAAGGTCTTGGGTATTAATATTGTAGTGCAAGAGGCTCCTTCACATGCCCCACCTACACCTAAACAGGAACTCCTGCTTTAGCTTTGGAGTTCCTCATAAAGATGCTGGAGTTACTCCTCTTAGTGGCCAGGGTGCTTCATTATTTGTCTCCTCCGAGTGATGTGTCTTTGCTTCCTTGTCCATGCTCCTCAGAAGGGTGAATCTCTGCAGTGCAAATGGATTTGGTTTCTACTTTTGGGATGTGAATTCAGCGTCCTCATAGTACTAAGAAGCAAAGACTACATCCAAATGGGGATTCAAGAAATTAAATGAGACTGAGAAAAACACAATTATAACATGCTAGTGTAAAACCTTTAGAGGAAAATGTATCTAATTTAAAAAGGCATCCTAACAGACTGGAGAGACGGCTCAAGGGTGAAGACTCTGCTTTGCAAGCACATGGTCCTGAGTTCAGATCCCAGGTCCAATGGAAAAACGACAGGTGGAAACTGCAGCAACCTGCACTTCTGGCCCTGGTGGACAGAGCCTGGGAAATCCCAGAGCCAAACAAGAAGGAGGTAGAAGCAATCCAGGTTCTCCACATGGACACACAGTGTCCTCTCTCTCTCTCTCTCTCTCTCTCTCTCTCTCACAACACACACACACACATACACACACACACACACACACAAAGCATCCTATCAATCACATACCTATGCACAGAAACAGTAGCATGTGTGTGACACATTCTTCAGAATGTGGTCTTTGAAGTAGAGATATCACAGATCAAGAATGATATTTCAAAAATGAATCATTTTGAAACTATGAGTTAGTGTAAGTATAAGCAATTTACCAAAAATATTCAGAGTATAATTGTTATAAGAGCTGCACAGTGCATACTGAGAGGATGTGTTAAGGATGTAAGAGGCAGAAGTGAAGAGGAGTACTTACCAGATAGTGTCTCCTGGATATGACAGGACTGTTATATCCTTGCACTCACTGCACCTGTGTGTTCCACAACACATGCAAAAGATCTGGCTTGTCAATATTTGCTATGGAAGGGGAAAGATCTAACAAGGCCCACACTACCCTGAAGGACGACTGAGGCTTAATTCTGACTGTGGGAAGGAAAGCTACTTTCTTCATTGGTATATTCACTGACATCTTCCATGCTCCAGCAAGTATTCCGACTCATGCCAATGCAGTCAACCCAGATGAAACTCAGTAAGTCACACACAAGAAAGTGACATCAAAGAAAGAGAGAGACTGGTTGGTAAGAAGAAGGTCTCCAATGGGAGAAAAGGGGGAGTGGGACTAGATAATATGGGACAAAAATGACTTAAATTCATTATATTCTTATATGCAACTGTCAGAGAATAAAAAATGGAGAATAAAATCATACACTCCTCCCTCCAAAGAAGGAGCTATGTCATCATTGACATATATATTATTTACATGGAAAAAGTTTTGTAAATCCTTTAGTCCACATAAATTTTGAGGAGCCCGTCACCGTGAAAACATTGCACAATTTGAAGAAAGTGTCTATAAATGTCTAGATTCCATACCTACAGGGAATGGAATATGAGTCATTTGGACAATTAAATCCCCAAAAGATATCACACTATTGCTTTTTGGTTGAGACAGGATCTGATTACACAACCTATAGAATTGAATTCAGTCCTTCTGCCCCAGCATATACCACCAGAGTTAACTCTGCAGAGTTAAATTCCTCTGCTTCTGTCCTATCTACCCAGATTCCAACTGTGTTCTTCACATTGCCATTTCAATGTTTATTTATCTTTGATTTCTTTCTTTTGAATGTGTATTTATCGTTTACTTTTCTTTCACCTTAATTTAACTCTGCAGAGTTAAATTCCTTTGTTCTTGGGACAAGAAGGAACATGGTAATCTTGTAGTCTGTCTGTTTCTCTCGCTATCCCTCCCTCCTCCCTATCCCTCCCTCCCCCTGCCCCAGGAGACTTTCAATGTTGAGTTCTCTTTACAAATGGACACTGACCTCTCCTGGAAAAACCTGCTATGGGTTGCAAACATTCAAGTGCACTTTCTTTCTCCTTTTTCTTCTCTTTTGTTCTTTTCCCTAACCTCTGCTTTCCTCTTATTTTCCTTTCTCTTTTTTCTTTCAATCAACTTTTTATTTGGAAATAGGCATTAAAATTAATAGTGTTTTAAGAAACAATGCAAAAATAAGATTGTTCCTTCACTCAGTCTATCTCAGTCACAGAGTTTTGCAAAACAGAGCAAGGATGAAGACGTTCATATTGATACACTCAAGATGCAATGGCAACGATCCCCTCTGGTTGTTCTTTTATAGCCACACCGAAGTCCCTTAGCAATCTGTTTCCTTAAGGGTATTTTGCTGTCAAGCTAAAAGCAAAGTATTTTTGGAGGAACAACTTTGCCATAAGGTTTAACACTGAATAGAAGAAGGAGGTAAATCCCATTCTAACAGGTGAGGGAGTGATGTATCTCTTGTGCAGGTAGATTTCAATGTCTGTTTATCTCTTCTTAGGGAGATTCTTCTATATTTTCTTCCTGAGCTTCATGTATCATCAGAATCTAACCATACGTCAATGGAAAAAATCATAGCAAGCCTTGAGGTAAGCATGTTATTTTGAAATTTCAAATGATTGATAGAATGTGTAATTGTCACTGCCTGCGAGTGAGACAACCTAGCCAGGCTTTAAGTGAATGAAGACAGATCTCCATACCACCAGGCCGACTTGGAGGGGTGACTCAGAGTCAAAGATTTCTGAGGGTCACAGTGGTGACCCTGGCCAAAGTCAAACAGAAACAATAGAAACAACCTTATAGATTTCGAACAGTCACTTTCAGGGACTTCCCTCTCTCCCACTAAAATAGAATTTCTGATCTTTGGATTCACTTCCTCAGCCTCCTGTAATGAGATACTTACTGAGGTTTGCTACATTAAAGGTTCAGAGCACGACTCTTACGAAGCATCGTGAGAGATCTCCTCTTAGAAACACCATGTATGATTGGAAGAAAAACTTGGGCCAACTACCTGGGGTGCAAAGGGTCAACCTCACATTTACTAGATGTAGTAAAGTCAAAAAAGTCCCTACAGTGCTTCATCTTGCATCTTGCTGAGTGAGAAGCACATGCTTAAGGCAGGTGGAGTTATTCCAGAGTGAGAGAAAGTCACCCAGAGCAGGAGTATGGGAGGCCCCTCTCATTCATTCATTCATTCATTCTTTCTTTCTCACTGCCACTTGTACAATCCATGGACAAGGAAAGACTCAGTAAACAGAGCAGACATTGTCAGCAGGACAAAGATGCTGTGTGCCTCCAACGACACTGGCTGATTTGTCTAGCCTCCTAGCCTAGCATTGTTTCTATTTCTCTACCCTCTTCTCTTACCTCTGCTTCTCCCTTGGGGTTTCCATCAAGTCACTTCACTGGAGCCCTCCTTGTCAGGGTCCCCAATGAGCTGTGCGTTGGCAGATGCAGTAGTCGCTGCTCTTCTCACCTGACCTTCCAGAGTCCTTCAACCAGTTGTCCTTTTTCCTGTTGCAGCGCTTTCTCCATACAGCCTCTATGACCACCCTCTTGAGGCTTGCTGGCTTTCTGTCCTCCCATCTTCTCCACAGCAACTGCTTTCTAACTTGAGTTCTGGATGTTCTTGTACTCGGGGGTTTGCTCCTGGGCGCCACTGCCTCCTCCTGTACGTGTGATTTCTAGGTCCCTGTGCAATTTCTCCTACTCTGCTTCTGTCCTATCTACCCAGATTCCAACTGTGTTCTTCACATTGCCATTTCAATGTTTATTTATCATTTGATTTCTTTCTTTTGAATGTGTATTTATCGTTTACTTTTGTTTCACCTTAATGATTTTATCTGAACATTTTTAAGCACTTCTGTGTTTACATATGTGGGCTATTTTAATTCCTTTTTTTAAAAAATAAAACTAGGCATACTTTAGCTAATTAACTTAATTGAGCCCACACTTAAAGATCCACAGCAACAATGCTGATAAGGTTTAAGCTTTCATGCCTCTTTATACTAGATATTTTGTATTTCACACCTCTGTTCCAGACAGATCATTCTCTTAAGTTACGCCTTTTTCTATTATCATTTATGAAACCAGATGGAGCAATGCCAAGAGCAGATAAACCAAAAGCTGAAAACATGTCTCAACCAGGTAAGCATCCTTTCAATAGGGTTGTTTATATTCTAAAATCTAAATGACCTTGCGTTCCAAAGGAAAAATAATATGTATTTCCAAATGTTAAGCGTAGAAGGAAATCAGACTTGCATTTACTTATCAAGACTTAAAGTGTAATATGTCATATGTCATAGCACAACATCTCTGAATTTTAAATGCAGATGTTCCTACAGCATAAAGCTTACAAAGCACTGGAGGAAGACTTTATTTTGAAGAAGAAATAGGACATTGTCAGTGTTTTAGAACATATTCTGGGTTGAGGGGATGATTCAGTAGGTCCAATACTTGCTGTGCAAGCATAAGGATTATTATTTGAATGGCCAGAACCCACATACAAGTTGGGTGGGCATGGCAGTCACTTGCCATTGCATGCTCGGAAGGTAGAGACAGAAATCCCTAGAGCAAACTGACAGCTCCCTCTAGTGACCTCAGGTTCTGTGAGAGAGACCCTGTCTCAGTGAATGAAGTGGAGAAACAAAAGATTAAGACACCCAGCCTCACAGCACATTAAAGGATTCTCCAGGGATTGGGGGGGGAGGCACTGGGGGATGGGGAGGGAGGGGTGAGGGGAGGGAGAGTAGGGAGGTCTGGGGGAGGAGGAGGGAGGGAGGGAACCGGTATACCTACTAAGTTTGTATGAGCGGAAATAATAATAAAAAATGTTAAAAAAAAAAAGACACCCAGCCTCAGCCTCAGGCTTCTGTGTATATCGGCACACACGTGTACAGTTTCCATACATATCTACACATGCCAACAATGTGGAACTATATCCTTGAATCCTTGAAACACTAGATAGGAACATAAGTTTCCCATTAAGATCATAAATTATTTCAGACAATTTGACATCTCTCTGGATTTTTTCCCCCTGATAATGTCTCAACTGGTTTTAATTATGATTTTTCTATCATAAAAGTAATTCATTCTGGGCTGGAGAGGTGGCTCAGGGGTTAAGCCTCTGCCTTGCAGGCGGAAGATACCGAGTTCGGATCCTAGACCCTACGTATAGACACCAGGCAGAAGCAGGGACGGCCTGCGTTTCTGGTCCTGGTAGGGCAGAGCCTGTGAATTCTGGGGCACAGTAAACAAAGAGGAGGTGGAGGCGGTCCATGGTGGTTCCCGAATTTGTCCGTGGTTCTACACACACACATACATACACATACATACATACATACGCACACACACAATTGAATAAATAATAAAATAATTTTTAAAAAGTAATTCATTCTAGCAGAAGGAAGGAATTCATAGTCCCCAATCAATCCAAGTTTATAGATACTAACAATTTGGGGTACTTTACTATAATCTTTCTCTCTAAGTAAATTTAAGAGAACAGTAGCTAAATAATACAAAGTATTTACTTTCTAAAGATTTCTTCAGGAGGGAGAAATAGAGCCCACAGTGTCCTGTAGTTACATACAGTAGATGCTCAAAGAATTCCAAGTCCTAGATTTCTTTATTTTGTCCTGAGGAAAATGGACACCAGTCAGTAAATTCAGAACATAGAACATTAATATTTGAGCTGGGTTGATGCTGAGGTTCTCATGCCCAGTAGCCAGACTTTTCTCAGGTACTATACTAGCCTAGGACTTCTGGTGGCACCAGGCTGGATAGTGAGATGCTATCCACTATACACTTCTGAGTTGCTCCATTACTAGCTTGAACACTAGCTCATGCTGCCATGTCTCTGGAAGACCACTGCAGTAACATTCGAGTACGTGGAAATGAGCAGCTGAAGGACACGTGGCAAGCTGTGTTTTTTTGTTGTTGTTGATAATGGTGTGCATGTAAATATTTTTATTTTATAAGCAAAAAAGTATAAACTCTCAGATCTCTGACTAGGCATATTTGTGAAAAACTGAAAATTAACAAGATTCCTTCTTAGGAAGGCAATATCATAAAATATTGAAACTTTGGAGTATTAAATTTAACAACTCTGCTTGATACATTTGCTTGTGAATTTTTTACTGCATGCCTTGTGGGCTGTCACAACAATTTGAACTATAGTTAGTTTACAATTGATGCTCAACTGAAAAGGGATTGTTGTTCTGGAAAATCAGTTAAAAACTATAAATATTTTCAGTTTGAACACTTTCTTGTCAGTATTTCTTATCAGAATATAAAGCCAAGCCTACTTTTCAGTATTTTCTAAATCTTTTTTTTATTATTATTATTTATTCAACTGTGTGCATGTGCGTGTGCATGTGCGCGTGCGTGTGTGTGTCTGTGTGTGTGTGTGTGTCTGTGTATGTGTAGAACCACGGATGAATTCGCGAACCACCATGGACACCTCCACTCCCTTTTGCCCCGGGATTCACAAGCTCCGCCCTACCAGGACCAGAAGCGCAGGCCGCCCCCGCTTCCGCCTGGCGCCTGGCGTCTATACGTGGGATCTGGGATCCGAACTCAGGACTTTCCACCTGCAAGGCGGAGGCTTAACCCCTGAGCCACCTCTCCAGCCCAGTATTTTCTAAATCTTATTAGAATATTAATACCATTATAGTCAACTAATATAAAACTCTTGGTGAGTAATACCTGCTGTACTCAGGCAGTAAAACAGGTCATTAATACTTGTTGCTTCATGAAACATTCACAGTTTAGAGAACTAAGTACTACTCTCTCCATTTCAGTAACGAGGAAATAGAAATTTAGAACAGTGATATACCTAGTGCAGGTATCATATCTGATACTTCAACCCATGTTAGTACTATTTTGAAGCTCGTTTCATACCATTTTTTAACCTTATCTCCTTATAATGACTTTGGCCCTTTGCTGGGGCGATTCCCCCAGGCATATACTGTGACGGCTCCAGGCCGTCGGGGCAGAGAAAGGCAAATATGCTGCAGGCCCCTTAGCCTCACCCAAATCCAGGGGACTCCAGACACAGCAGGGAGTCTGTCACTCACTCATTCACTCACTCAGTTACACAGCGCCTAGCTGTAATGACAAAGATAAGTAAAGCCTGACTTCCCACACCTCCGCCTCTGCCCTCCAGAGACTGAGCCCCAGACGGGGAGTTTGTCAAAGCAAGATCTCAGTTTATTGGGGGTAACAAATCAGCTTATATATACAAAGAATCCAAGCACGCGAAACAGGCAGCCAATTACCTTGATGGTCAGTAAAGCACATACTCTGCATAGGTCAGACTAAACATAAATCTATGTTGGCTCCTATAAGCCAATTAAGACTCTGTAATGTGATCAGGGTTACGCCTAGGACACTAGCTTCCAGCGCCATCTTTGGCCCCATGTGCTAAGCCATGCCCTGCTCACTCCCTCCCAGACCGTTATCCCTGGGTGGGCCCAACAGCCCTTTTTCCTTGGGGATGGAGTTTGTACATACTATTTGCAGTGTGCATATTTCAACTTTGCAATCTTTCGGTATAGAAGAATTGCTTTGAACTTACCAGAAACCAGACATTATAGCATGTGATTTGTGTAGTGGAGATGCTGGCTGTGAAATCTTCAACTATGGAGTGTGTATCTGGTAGGCAGAAGTACTTAGTACTCCAGTGATGATTGGTTGTCTAAAATGAGAGTGTGAATCTTAGTTAGATGCCTGCAAGATTCTAGAACAATTTATAGCATCCCTGTGCATTCCTGTTTATTACTACACCAGAAAATGTAACCAGGGTAGAGGTTTATCAAAAGATGAATAGATAAGGAATTACATTTACAAGAAAATGGATGAAACGGAAATTCATTATGTTAATAAAAGTAAATACCATGTTTTCATATGTATAACCTGAAATTATGTGTTATGATTTCTATATATGTATGTGCATGTGCGTATGTGTGTATTTGTGTATGTATATGCATGTGTGTCATGATATTAGAAAGGGGATCTTGAGAAATTGGGGAGATCCAGTCAGAGCAGGGGAGGAAAAGAACATGAAGGAAGGAGAGCCATGGCAGAAGGGAATTATTGAGAACAAAGTATAACGTCACATGTATGTGGATGCCATGATGAAACTCATAACTTTGTATTCTAACCTAAAAATTAATTAAATTAATAATTTATTAAAATTTAACAATCAGTATTTATTGATTTATTAATAATTATTAATAAAGATTAATTAAAATTTGGAAAAAATGAGAATGTGAGTGAGTCATCTTGAAAAATTACTACAATGCCTAGATCTTCCCACAAGCCTCCATCTACTGGTAGGAATTCCAGTTGAAAAGCTTATACTATAAACCTTGGAAATCTGCTAAAAATGTGACTACAATATATTTAAATCTATCTAAGTTTATGTATGCCTTTTCATATCTGTTTCTAAATAACATATTTGCACTGTTTACACTATTAGTAATAGAGCCAGGTTGCTGGATACTGGAATACAAAGTGAAGGTTAAGTGTTTGTTTAGGGTGAACAGTGTTAGCACAGATGATGAACAGAATATCCTTGATATTCAGGGCCAGGGTGGGGATGGAGTCTCAAGGAATCAAAGGAAAATTAAGTGAGGTCAGGATTGGTTGTTGAACCTGAGAAAATGAGCAATTGGATATGTGGCATATCTAGCAATGAAGATATTTGGTCTAAAGGACTGTGTACATAGTCATTAGCTTTAGGTGGAGGACTATAAAATCTATAGAAAGCACTTCTTGAAATCCATGCAGAGGATAAATCAATGTGATTTGCTTTAAGGTTAACCTTTCAATAAGAAGAGCCACGTCAAATCGAGGCAACCCTGAATACATGAATGGATTTATAACTACTGTCATAGTTTCACAATGGCATTGGTAGCTTGGCCCACATGACCACTATCACTTTTTCTTTCTTCTCATAAACCGTTTGTCTGCTTCATGCACTATTCCAGCCTAGGTAGTACCTCTGAGTCTTTCCTTTTCCCCCCAGGACACTCTCATCTACCCTTCCAGTTCACAGGGAGCCTCTTGAAGACTTTATACAGAGCTTGGTCAATATAATTTTATACATAAAACTTCCTTGTATCTCTCCATATGAAATTAATCTTGACTTCTCACAGTTCCATTTTATTGATAATATTTCTACTTATTATATTAGTTTCTTTTCTTTCACTTTTTCCTCCTCATTCATAATTCATAGTCACTATGGCCTATCAAACTCTGTTCCAGTGATATTCAGTAAGTATTTTTGGATACATCTGGATGTATGCTGGGTCAAAGGTGATTGATTGGTCATTACTGTTATAGTGCCTTCCATATAAACACTTGCATATATTTCCTGATTTGCATGACACACAATCTGTAGCTCTCATGGTCCTTTCTTGTGTTATACTCACTCGTTAAAATTTGAGAGCTGCAAAACTGCCAAAGCTAAACTAAGTTCAAGGGAGAAATTGAAAATCTCACTTGAATATCCCTTCCCTTTCAAATCCTAATTCTGTTCTGAATTACTAGAGTTTGGAAAGATTTCCTTTTCTGATCTGCCAAAAACACCTCTGGGAGAGTAGGTTTAACGGGCAGAACTAAGCTTCTCAACTTGTTCCAATTTTCTTTTCACCTTAATTAAAGTGTTTATGCAACTAGGTGTCCTTTCTACATTGTGTTTCAAATGTAGTCAGAGCTATTACCATTTACAGGTGCTAGCCAGGGTGAAGGAGAATAAATCATGGAGCTGGATTGCAGCATTTCAAGGGACTTACAGTTTGCCTGTATAAGATGGTGAACTTAGAAAGACTGAGAATGACTGTGAATGTCACATGTTGCCACACACACTCTGAGATCGCACTCACAAGCAGTGTGTGTTCTTTCCTTTTTTATTTTGCCTTTAATTATGAAAAACAATCGTAGATTCATAATTAACATGAAGTTACAAATCTTACAGAGCCCACATACCTCTAATGTTCACATTTCTCATAGTGATGGGACAGGATGAAAACCAGGAAACTGAAATTAAAATTGTATGTGTGTGTGTGTGTGTGCGCGCACACACGCACACGCACACACTCATGTCATTTTGTTATCTGGGCATATTTGGATGACCTCCAGTAAAATCAGATGCAGAATTCCTATCACTGCAAGCAGCTTCCTTCTGCCTCCCTTTATATGGTCCCCACCCTCATCACCACAGACACCACCCGCTTCTGGCACCACTTTGCATTTCAGAAGTTACAGAATGGTTTCGTATTGTCTGCCCTCTCACAATTGGCTCCATTTATTCAGCATCACGTCTAGCCCAGGATAATGTCTACAACTTGTTACTTTCCATAGCTGATGAGCAGCTCCATTTCCAAATAATGATTTCTTATATGTTATATTTTTCCCAATTTTATTTATTTGAATTTTTTATTATATCTTCTAATTTTGTTTTAAAGGAAATATTTTTCAGCTGTTGCTATCCAAGATGAAAAAAATATATAAAAATCTAGAGCTTTGAAAACCAAGCACTGTAAATGCTGATGACATATAAACTGTCAATGACTTTGCTTCCTTACCCAACCCACCTTCAAACAGAGTCACTGCTGGCCTTGCGTGAAGCCTCCATAAAAAGCATCAGAGATGTCCAGAGGAAGTCTGTTGCTAATTGCTGACTTCTTATAGGTCAGACTGAACACATTCAAAGAAATGAACAACAGTGATTATGCTTTACACAGCGGTTGCATTCTAAGAGGGAGAGGCAGATAACACACCAACATGACAGATGATAAACGTGTGAATAAGAAAGCATGATGTGTCATATGTGTCATAAGTCATTGTTAGTGCCACAGACTTCAGTGTTGATGTGCTGGGGAGGAGGCAGGCAGCTTCAAGTCGAGTAGGCAATATTCCCACAGACCTAAGCAAAGAGGGCGCTTTGTGAAAGTCTTGGGCTTCTTTATGAGAACACATCAAGAGCAAAGGGCCTGAGGTAGGAATGAAGTTGGAATATGCCTAAAAGAATTAGGCCTGTAACTCAGGAAATAAAATTAGGGAGGCTGGAACTTAGGAAATAAGGTAGGAATTAGACAAAGCCAAGTCGATATTCTCACTTTAATTCTTGGTGTACCATGCAAACGTCCAGACAAAGATTCTGAAAAATCTCAAGTATTTATGCAGCAATCTAGAGCCCTTACCTTTACACTCTTCTTTGACATGCTTTCTTAAACACACACTCATGTAGACATAAATTTCTGATATGAAGTGCTGTTTTGGTCATGGTTTCCAAGTAATCTTTTCAATTAATTTATATGAAAAGTATAGTTACTAAATTAAACTACAGATCAAGCAGTATAGTTCATGACTTCAATATTCCTTATTAATTTGTTATAGCTTATTTTTATTTTTGCCATTAGCTTACAAATTAGCAGATTGCCATTTTGATCAATTCCCCCAACTTGTGCTCCCTCTCATTTCCCTGGCCCCCTACTGTTCTCTTTCATCCCAAGGCTGCCCCTCATACTTCATTGTATTATATTCCACATCCCCCAGTCTCTTGAACCCATTCCTAGTTTCCCATCTTTTACCTATACTTACTCCCAATTGGATATTCAACTCTAGGATCAGCATATGAGAGAAAATGTATGTTACTTGTCTTGCTGAGCCTGGGTTATCCACTTAATAAGTGTTCCAGTTCCACCCAGTTTCTGCAAAGTTTATTTTGCTTTGTGACTGAGTAAAACTGCATATATGTACTGCATTGTCATTATCCATGTATCTGTTGATGTGAAAAGTAATGTTCTTTAATTAAACAGAGACTCCTTATCCTCTTCACTGCAGCATCAGAGCCCAAATGGTGGCATCAACCCCTTTAACTTGCATTATCTCTATATAGCGTTTTCTCTGTGCTTGGAGGCAAAAACTGCTTTATACATCTTTGTATCACTATTAAGCTTCTTGATTGACTTAGGAAGTAGTAAATGTTTGTCAAAGAAAGTTACAGATAGGTAAGGTTTTGCTCATTTGTTTGTGTGAAGGATTTTATAGATAGAAGAGGAACTTATGAGAGCCAAGTGGCTTAGTGCTTAGTATGGCCACTATGTGCACTTTAGTGAACATGACCAAGGGCCTGGGGAGGTAGAACAGGCCAGGCATAACAGTCGAATCAGCCTGACTTGCAGTCTCCAGCTACATTGGAACATAACTATCACTCTCTGACAGAAATAGTTAAGTGTTTATCAAATTGGGTTTTGCCATGTATTTCTTTTCTCAGAATTTCCCTTGTTTCTCTCAAAGTGTGGATACAGCTAAGTTACACAGTTTTTAAACTGTGGTTTTGACCTCTCCACTACATTTTTTCTTCTTCATGAGAGCCTCAGGGATAATATGTCATCTTGGAAGAACAAACAGAGCTCTTAAATTCTATATGAGTTTTTGGGGCTTCGACCCTACGTTATTATATCAGTATAAAGAACCCAGTAAGAGTGCGTGAGCTAAACCTCTTGTCATGCAATGCCTGTGCTTTATGAACACCATAAAACTGATACCATATAAATAAAACCACATCAGCTTCAAGACAGCCCAAGTGGCCAGCCATCTACAGATGCCTGGTGCTTATTCATGGAGAAAGAAATCATGGTCAGTGGGAGAAGAAATTCATCCCCCCCCCTCTTTCCAAAGCAAAGTCAACAAGCTTCTTTGATGTGTCGCTCCCCTTCTATGATAATTGCCGCAACCTGCTCTGTTTTTCTTATTTTTGTTCCTCTCCATCAGAGAGCTAAGTTCCAATAATTTGGGTCACTGTCAAGTTTTTTTTTTATTATGCAGTGATAGTTGGCACACAAGAACGTGAAGTTGCCTGGTGGCATTAGGGGAAACAGTCATGTGTTAAAAATATTACTAAGATCTTTTTTTTTTAAAATTCCCAGATCCAGAGTACTTACATGGTCCAATATGAAAAACAACTCAAGAGAAAAATGCAGTCCATCATCTACGAAGCAAATAGAAGAGGAATTCTTAATGAAGTTTTTCTGGGGCAGTGTGAGCAAAAGAGAAAGAAAGTAGAGCAAAAGCTGAACAGTCTCCGTGCCAAACTGGCAGTGTTGCTGCAGAAACTTCAGCTGGTGAGTGACACTGTATATAAAAAAGCATAAATGAGAGGAACATGCTGTATAGTAAAAACTTGGGGTAAGATTCCTCTTCTAAATTGTGGTTTGCTTGCTGTCTTTGGACAACCACCAAGTTGTTCTGGACTTGCTGAACCAATAAAGATATTAAAATCATAAATAAATGTGCTAGGAAGATACATATCAGGGTATCTATTTTTTCTGTATTTTTTCCTTAATATCAGTGTTCTTTGCTTATGAAGTCTATTGGTTATTGATCTGGACTCAATCATATGTGTCCAGAATGAGTTTCTGACTTTTTCAGAAAGTGAGATATTTTAATTCTGCTTTACTTTCATACATAAATTAAATGAAATCTACCTGATCTTAGAGGAGAAATTGTAGAGGCCAGGAAACATCACATAAATGTGAATCCTAGCAGTTTTTTTGTTTATATTTTAATGCACAAGCAATTAAGCTTTGTTAACAGGCAATTAAACTAATAAGAATGGTTCATCTTTTTTATTGAAGTATACTCATTGTCCATAGTCAATAAGTTTCATAGAGATACCTTCTTTCAAGGATATCACTTGTTTTGACCATCTGGAAACACTGAAAACACTGAAAATTAAAATATGGTAGCCAAAGCTAACATGGCTTCCTAAAGATTCTAGAAGTATAAGCAGAACAGTTTAAGGAGCACATGACTCCTTATATCTTTAGATAAAAAATGACACAGGTTCTTCAAAGGCTGTGTTGCATGACATGGCAGATGCTGAGGCCCTATAGAAAACCTGGAGGACTGGAAGAAGCTTCATTCATGAAGGAACTAAGTGTAGGAAGAACAAGCAAACTTGTTGCATATCACAACAGAATAATGCATGTGCATTTGAAGACAAACTGTCTAAATTTCTGTCCCAGCTGTGAACACTTAAAGTGGGAGTCTATTTTCCCTTCAAATAACTGCAACTTTGACTTATCTGAATTCTTCTCATGTCAAAACAAAATGAGATGAGTAAATATTTCTGATTAATATTCATTATTCTGCCAGAAGAGTGACCCCCTCCCCCATTACCTTTGGTCAGCAAGAAGGCAACAATTAAAATGCTATATTAAAGTGTAAAAAGATGATTAATGTTAATTGTTCTCACTTTATGGTAATTATGTTTGCGCTTCTATTAGCAATATCACGTTAGTCAATCTTTGAAACAGTAAATTATTTCTGTGAAAGTGGGATTTGAGTGGACTTGGTTCTTGTGGCTGTGAATGTTCATGCATATCAATGCTTTTTACATGTAAAAGGTTTGATAGGAAACCTGGCAAGTGGTAGAGTCTCAATAATTGCTTTAGTACAAAACAAAAGCTAGAAACACTAAAGAGATTTATATCACAGAAATTGAGTATCACTTTCTATTAAAAATGTAGGCTCTATGAAGCACTATTCATAATAGCTAAGTTATGGAGCCAACTTAGAAGTTTATCTTCAGATGCACAGATAAAAATGTGGCATGTATACACATCGTAGATTTCTTATGCACAAAGATGAGCAAAGTTACAGCATTTGCACCAAACAGATGAAACTGAAGATGATCATATTAATTGAATTGTTCAGTCTTAGAAAAATATCACATTTTCTTTCATTCATGATTTCCAGATTTTATATAAATACATTAAATTGTGTATGAATAAATGAAACCAAAGTAGAAGCAGAACTGTCTGAGGGAACAAAGGAGACAAACGGGGGGGGGGCTCAGAAAAGAAGAATACACTGTACTTCAATGAAAATTTCCTTAATGATCGACCATAAAAAAAGGAAATACCTAAGTATGAGTCTAACCACAGAAGGGAGAGACCTTTATAATGAAATATTTAAAACTTTAAAGAAAGAAATTACAGAAGACACCAGAAGGTGGAAAGACCTCCCATGTTCCTGGATCAGCAGAATCAACATCATAAAAATGACCATTCTACCAAAAGCAATATACAAATTCAATGCTATATCAAGCAAAATTCCCAGGCAACTCTTTAAAGAAATTGACCAAACAATCTCAAAATTCATATAGAAGCACAAAAGGCCCAGGATAGCAAAAACAATCCTGGAGTAACAAAAACACTGCTGGAGATATCACCATAGTTATAAAAACAGCCTGGTACTGGCTCCAAAATAGATATGTAGATCAATGGATAAGGGTTAAAGACCCACATATAAGTTCACACAATTACAGCCGTTTGATCTTTGACAAAGAACCCAAAAAATTCGATGGAAAAAGAATTAAAACTGGACCCGTACTTGTCACCATGCACAAAAATTAATTCCAAATGGATCAAGGACCTCAATATTAAGCCAGAGACTATAAAAATCCTAGTTGAAAGGGTAGGGAACTCAAGCTGATTGGGTTAGGCCAACAGTTCCTAAACAGAAATCCAACACTGAACAAATGGGATATTATGAAATTAAAAAGCTTTTGTTCAGATAAAGAGATTGTAAATCAAGCAAAAAGGCAACTCACAGAATGGGAGAAAATCTTCACTAACCACATATTTAATAGAGCTCTATTATCCAGAGTGCATAAAGAACTTAAAAAACTAAACACCAAGGAAATAAATGGCCCAATTAAAAATGGGCCTTAGCCAGAACTTCAGAGACTCTATATCAACCACATAGAACTAGGCCACCCTAATCTCTCCCCATCCTGAAGCTCAGGGACATTTGCGGAAGAGGGGGAGGTAAGATTGTAAGAGCAAAAGGATGGGAGGAGCAATGATTTGCAAGATTCTCCACACTAGTTAGGGCCGAAGCAGTCATAATAGGACTTTGCATGCCCTGCGCAATGTCCAACACATTATTGACCTCACAAAGTCTAGCATCAGCTAAAGGCACCAAGATCCTTGGAGGCAAGGGATTGACAGCCACAGTAGTGTTCCTGTGCTTAAGGGGAACACGGGAAAGGGTTCAGGGAAATGCCACTGGGTCCTTGTACGTCATCGGAGAGGAGGACCCAGAGGAGAGTTAGGCATACACAATAAAGTACTCTCTGGGAATTGGGGGGGAGGCACTGGGGGATGGGGAGGGGGGGAGCAGGGGATTCGGGGGGAGGAGGAGGGAGGGAGGGAACTGGTGTACCTATTAAGTTTGTATGAGCGGTAATAATAAAAAATGTATTAAAAATTAATAAAAATGTTAAAATAAAAAAAAATGGGCCTTGGAACTAAAAGAAACTTTTTCCAGGGACGAAATTGACATGTGTAACAAATATCTTAAAAAATGCTCCACATCCTTAGCCATCCGGGAAATGTAAATCAAAACTTCCTGAGATATCATCTCACCCCAGTCAGGATGCAAAGATCCACAATACAAAGAATACCAAATGCTGGAGAGGATGTGGTAAGAAGGGAACTCACCTACATTGCTGGTGGGAATGCAGGCTTATACAACCACTCTGGTGATTAGTTTGGCAATTTCTAAAAAAAGTTAAAGATTGAAATGCCATATGACCCTGCTATACCACTTCTGGGAATCATCCCCCATAGTGCAAAAATTCACTGTGATGAAACAGGCATAATCATATTCATAGCAGCACTATTTGTAATAGCAAAAATATGGAATCAACCCAAATGCCCAACAGTTAATGAATGGATAATGAAAATGTGGTTCATTTATATAATGGAATACTACTCAGCCATCAAAAAAGATGAATTAATAAAATTTGCCTGGAAATGGATAGAATTAGAAAAAATTGTATTGAGTGAAGTATCCCAGACACAGAAAGTTAGACACTGTATGCACTCCCTAATAGGTGGATTCCAGTATCAAACCCACTTAATGACATATTCAAAGATAAATCTCTGTAATACCTACTGTAATCACAAAGATTATAAACAGGAAAGAAGGGGAAGAAGCCCCCCCCAGAAAAAAAGAGAGGGGATCATGCTTCAGTAGAGAAAATAGGTCACCATCAAGTATTCCATGTAAGTAGCAAGACATCTAGTAAAGCTCATTCTCACTTCCTTTTCTGGTCACCTGTGACTGATGATGTTTGATCTCAACAGTCAGGGAGGGTATAGGGACTGGCAGATAGATGGTAACCATCCTGCAAATGGGACACTGACCCCTCCTCACTGCGGTATTCCATCTATCTTTGAGTCTCCTCTTATATTACAATCTTCATTTAAACAGTCTTTTATCTTTGGTTAGGAGGTGATCTTCAATACCCATCAGGATGCAGCCAAGCATTATGCAGGAAAAGCAAAACTGAAAACAATAACAAACCATAATTCAGAACATCAAAGACCATACATTATTCACCTGGATCCAGATCAGCCAAATCTCTCCGCATCCTAAAACTCAGGGAACCTTGCAGAAAGAGGGTCAACAAGATTGTAAGAGCTTAAAGATGGGGAGGACCAACGAGATGTAAGGTACTCCACACAAGTTAGAGCTGCAGTAGCCATAATCAGACTTTGTATGACCTGCTCAATAGCTGACATGTCAACGACCCCCCCAAAGTCTAGCATGGAACACTGGCAGTAGGATCCTTAGAGGCAAGGGATTAACAGTCATAATAGAGTTCCCATACTAACAGGGAGCCCAAGAAAGGGCCCCGGGCTATGCCACTGAGTCCTTACACCTCACTAGGGTGGAGGACTCACAGGGAGGTTTGGCATTCATACCAAAAGATTCTTCAGGGGATGGGAAGGGGAAATGGGGAGGCACTGGGAGAAGGAGAGCGAGGGAGGAGGGTGAAAGAAAGGGGAAGGGGGGGAGAGCATAAAGGGGGACTGGGTAGGGGTGCAGGGAGGGAGAGGACAGGGGAACCTATTGAGTTTGTATGATCTGGAAAAAAATAAAATGTGGGAAAACAAAAGAAGATTTCCTCAATGAATAAATTTCCATGTGCAATGAAAATATACCAATGAAAAAATTTTTAAATTTAGGGATGCTCATAATAGAAAGGAAAATGATAGGAAAAAATGGACAGACAATAATTTCCTAAATTGAAAAGAATTTGACACGTATGCCAAAATCCTGGATTTCCTCAGAGTAGCCAGAGTCATTATATTAATATAATTTGTCTTATTCCACAAGTTTTCCAGCAAACTGAAGGACTGTAACCAGCAAAATATGAAACTTTTCACTGGTATCATGGAGAATTGTTCAAAGGGCTGTGGAACAAATTCATTATCAGTGTTCTCCCAACTTGAAATTTCTATTTTCATTTTTTCCAATTGCTAGTGGCAGTAAGACAGATCAGAGACTCAAGACAATGACCCACACCTCCTCTCCCAAAGCCCAGAGAGTGGGGTAGACATTTGAGAACTGAGCATAAAGTCAACCTAAAGTCCTAGGAGCATAGTCTTCCAGACAGAAAGTATTGGCCAAGATATTATACTGTACTTAATAGACTAATATCTGCCTGAGAATATGGGTAAATATCAGCACCATGTGTGCCGATCTGGAAGAACAAAATCCTACTGAAGAGCTGGGACTCTAGCTAAAGGATGGAACAAATTAATGGTAGTAGTGTATCTAGCAACCCACATTTAATGCCAGCAGATAGAGGAAGGAGAGACTAGGTATGGGGATTCTTTTGAGCAATTCTCTGATCCATTTGTCCTGCTGGAGATTTAGCTAACCCCATGGTTGGGCTTAAGGAAATGAGATTTAGATCTCCTTCTATAACAGAGCCTGCCTATGAGTTAAGAAATCCAGGGAAGGAAATAAAATGACAAAGACCTTGAGGAAAGGAAGAGAGGAGGATGGAGTTAAAGGGACAAAGCAGGGCAGCAAGCCACGCGAGAAAGATGTTGCAGCACAGAAAAGAAAGACTGGATAGAATTTGCCTGCTCATCTTTTTATGCTGACAGAGCTAATAATTCATTATCTTTAAAAATGAGAAATACAAGGGAGTAACAGAGAAGGATGGTACCGAGGGACAGTGCTTCGCCAATATGACAAGTAATTTTTTCAAAAGAGGAAAATACACATGGAACTAACATTGACTGAAGAAGGAAACATTATTCAAAATCTTAACCACTCATAAGCATAAAATGAGATTAAATGAGAAGACATTTGGAGAAGTTAAGAGCATTGCTCAAACACAGACAGGGGTTGTAGCTACGTGATGCACTGCGAAGACTCTAGGAGGCCACCAGGTGACAAGGGTTAACACTGAAGTCTCCTCCCTGGAGTAACTCTGTGGCTTCTCTCTTCCAGGGTGTTCCACCAGCTGATCTGAAGCAGATTGATGCTTATCTGGAAGATTTGCTTAAAGAAGATAATCTCCTTCTACAGACCAGGTTAGGTGATGGCACTGTCTAAATGGAGGGCATGGTCTCCCTTCATAGAGCAACAAAAGGACTTCTCAAAATTAAAAGTTAGGAAAGGTGTTTACTCTTCAAAATGATGAGAAAAAAATGAGAGGATTCTTCTAAAATTTTTCCTTTCTATTGTTACTGTAAAATTTAGCCTCTTTAAATTTACTCTACTTTTCTCATTAAAAAATCTGTATACTGTAGAGATGATGAGTGACTTGCCATTTTGCTATTTCCAGTCATATTTCTTAACTTCTCATTCTCTTGAAAATTATCTCTGGAATTCTCTAATTACCATCTTAACTACTGAGAGAAATGAAAATATCATTTTTGCTTAAATTTTGCTTTAATCTAAATAATTATAAAAACTGAAAATGATGGTTTTCAAAATCCAAAAATCACTGTGTAAAGAACTACAGAATCATGGCTTCTTGAACTTGTACCCTTTCTCTACTACAGTCAGTTTTAAAACAGGAAATATAAATCTCCCTGAAACTTTATTTAGGTTATATTCTGATTTCAATATTTAGGCAGAATAAAAGAATAAATCGCTATGCATAACATATATGTATCTCACACATGCAAAAATTATGTTCCTGCATTTATATATACACAAATAATTACGTTTTATACTTTAATAATTTTTGTTTTGTAAATGTTGTTTACAAATATCTACAGCTTTGGAAAAATAAAGCATTAAAAATCAGAGTATTGTTTGATTTTAATTTAAGCAATGAACATGGTACAAATTTTGAAATATGTGAAATGGCAACAATGAGAAGGCTTCATTTGATTTGTGTTGTTAGCCATAGTTATTATTCCCAAGAGGCAGGCTTCTGTCAATTTACTCATTAAAATCTATATTCATGTGTTTCATCAAATGTTTGTGAGTCTATTGCACTTTGCCTTCATCTTGCAAATAAAATCACAACCCAGGACCTTAGGAGAACAAGGGGGTTTTATTTATCTTTCAGTGATCCTCAGTTGCAGTTCTTAATCCAAATATTCAAGAGAATTCACAGCAATACCAGGACACTTAAGAAAATGGTCACATTATAGCTAAAGAAGTTACTGAGAGAAGTGCTAGACAGCCAGTCTACCAAATTTTGCTGAAGAATGCCAAAGCACTGAACCAGCATCCTGCATCTTATCCACCTGACCAAGGAATGGTCCCACCCTGTGTGGGCTGTGTCCTCCACACAAGTCAGACAATCTCCTTCAGGCTTGCTCGAGGACTTGTCCTAATCACTTATTCTTCCCAAATGTGCCTGATCTTAGCCCTCAGTTATCAGGTTGGCACATACATAGCTAATTACCACCGAGTCCATCACCCATCAATGTATGTAAAAAACATTGATAATTACCTAGGTGAAAATGGGTATAACAACACCTGTAACAGTTACTCTTAACTATTGCTGTGAGAGAGCACCCAAAGTCAAGCAACTTAAAGGAGAAAAGGAGATTTATTCATCTTACGGTTCCAGAGGGGAGGCACAGTTTTTCATGTCAGAGGTGGAGTGGCTGGCTGGCCACAGTTGGAGGAGGCTAAGTCACTGTACACATCTTGGAAGCTGAGAGCTGCAAGGGCAGACTTCTCCTGGAGGTAGTGTGGAACTAATCCACCTCAAGGCCCACCTCTTGTGACTGCCTTCCTCCAGCAAAGCTCCACCTTTCAAGGTGCCATGACCTTGCCAAACACATGAGACTGTGAGGGACACATTTCAAATCATGACAACATCCAAAGATGCTATTGTTTTATTCTCTTAAAGAACATTCAGAGTCATAAATGCAATAATGAATATGCACTAAGATAATTAGTGATATCCCTAATCTTTAAGAGTTCTTTATTATTCTTCTTCATAAACACCCCAATTTGCTTTATCAGTAGGCATTCGATGTTTGTTACTGTTGCTTGCTCTTTGTATTTGGTTATATTTATATGAATATCACTGCAAATATCTTGTATTTGTCTTCATTTCATATATGTTAAATTGTACCTGTCAAGTCTCAGAAGGTGATGTCGGGGTCAAAGGAGGGCTAATCATCATCATCTTGACTGGATGGGGACTCTTCTGGGAGACACACCTCTAGGCCTGTCTGGGAAGGAGGTTCCAGAGACGTTTACCTGAAGAGGGTAGACCTATTCTGAACATAGATGGCGCCATGTCAGAGACTTGAGTTCAGAGCCGAATAATAAGGGAAAGAAAGGAGAAAGTCAGCAGAGCATCAGCATCACGTCTTTTGCTTCCAGATTTCAGAGACCATGTGATCAAATGTCTCATTCTCCCACTGCCAAGCCTTCCCTACCATATGGACTGTTTCCTCTTAAACTTAGTCAAGATAAATTCCTCTTTCCTTAAGTTTTTCTTGTTAGATATTTTATCACAGCAGTGAGAAAAGTAATATGGAAGAGTGCATTTCATTATTAATAAATCATCCATTAGCACTCCGTTAAAATGTATTGGTATGTACTCCTACATGTTAGCATGCATCTCCTCATACCTCTATTGTGTTACTGAGTGCATAACTTGCTAAGTGGTGTATTGTCATGTTTAATACCTTTCTCCTACAGTACCAATGTAACTGAGCATCTTTTTAAGTTTTCGTAGCACTTAAATAGCAATGGTTGGTATATTTCTCATTTATAAAATTTTAAAATCAGGGAAATTACATTTTTCTTTTTATGTATTAAAATATTGTCTCAATTTTTCAATGTTTAAATGTTTTCCATGAGTTTTGAGTCCTTTGGGATACAACTTTTCAGTTTAATATCCTTTTATTTAATTCCATTTAGAGAGAATTTTCTCATACTGATTTTTAAATTATTTTATCATACTTTTATTAATTATATTAAATTATTGATTCATTTAGTGTAATATGTAAGTTAGCAGTCATGCTTTGTATATATGCATATATATGTGTGCATATGTGCATGCATGTGAATACGTTTGCATATATATCTGTATGTGTGTTGTGTATGTGTATGTGAGGGTATCTGCATGTGTATGTTGTATGTGTGTGTATGTGTGTGCATGTTTCCACATAGTCATGGCATTGTTCTATTATTAACTAGCTAATCTCTTTCCCCACTGATCTGCAATACCACTGTTTTACTATCTAGTAAATTCTTTGTATTTGAGTCAGCTTTTAAGAAAATTACTTTTTAAAAAAATTATTTTTGCACTGGTGTGTATATGTGTGTGTGTGTGTGTGTGTGTGGTGTGTATGTATCAGAGGGCAATGTATGTCCCTGTGGAGGACCAAGGGTGATTTTGAGAATTATCTTGGGTTTTTTCTACTTCTTTGCTTGCTCTGAGTTTCCCGGTTCTGCCCACCAGGACCAGAAGCCATTTCTGCCTGGCATTATGTGAGACTTGGTATCTGAGCCCAGGACCTTCTGCTTGTGAGGCAGAGTCTTAACTCCTGAGCCATCTTTCTAGCACTTCAAAATTTTCTTACATATATTTGTCCACTCTATTGTCAAACTTAGAATAAGCTTTTCTGCCCTATAAATTTTATTTTTCTTTCCTTGGGTTTGCAGGAATAATAGAATATATATAATTGCTGTTTTGAAATTAAGCTTTATAACTCCAAAACAACATATACTTTTCTGTGTGCTTCCAGTCTTGATGTACAACAATGTCATTTAAATTTTTATGAATATTTTGTGCATTTATAGCTACATTTGTTGAAATTAGTTATATTTCTTCTTTGACTTATTAAAAATGAAGGCATTTTCCCTTTCTTTTAGAACTGGAAGATATTTTATACAGAAAGACTATTGATTTTTGGATATTGATAGTTTGTCTGTTATAAAATTCTCTAGACTGAAGAGATAATTTAGGGGTTAAGATTCTGCCTTGCAAATAGAAGGCCTTGAGTTCAGATCTCAGTTCCTATGGAAAAACACCAGTGGCAGCCTGCACTTTTGTCCCTTGTGGGAGGAACTTGGGAATCCAGAACGAAGCAAAAAGGAGGTAGAAGCAATACAGGATAATTCCCAAAGTCACTTCTGGTCCTCTACAGGGACATACAGTGCCCCCTGAGACACATAAACACATAGGCACACTCACATAAGCACTAAATAAAATAAATAAATAAATAAATGTTAAAATTTTTCATGCAAGAAATAGTTTGAAATGTTTGAATCAGGAATCATTCATTATACAGATTTTACTATGCATAATTTATAATTAATAGGATATGAATAATATATAAAGAAATACAACTTCTCTACCTCAGATTCTTTTTTTATTTGTTTTTTGTTTTTTTGCTTGTTTGTTTTTGTTTGTTTAATTTATTTTTCTTCAATCATACAAGCTCAATAGGTACCCCAGTAGTCTTCCTCCCTCTACCCCTCCCCAGTCCCCCTTGCACTCTCCCCCACTTCCCCTTCCTTTCACCTCCCTTTTCCCCCCCTTCTAGTGCCTCTCCCTTCCTTCCTCCCATCCCTTGGAGCATCCTTTTGTGTGAATGCCAAACCTCCCTCTGAGTCCTCCACTCCGGTGAGGTGTAAGGACTCAGTTGCATAACCCAGAGTTGTCCCCCCCCCATTCCCTCTTAATATGGGAACACTATTATGACTGTAATCCTTTGCCTCTAAAGATCCTACTGCCTGTGATCCATGCTAGACCCTGGGGGGTCGTCGACACATCAGTCATTGTGCAAGTCATGCAAAGTCCCACTATGGCTCTTGTGGCCCTAACATGTGGAGCATCTTACATATCATTGGTCCTCCCCATCTTTAGGTTCTTACAATTTTACTGCCCCTTCTTCCACAAATTTCCTTGAGCTTTAGGATGGGGAGAGATTTGGCTGGTCTGGTTCGAGGTGATCAATGTAGTCTTTGGTGTTCTAAGCTATGGTTTTGTTGTTTTCAGTCTTGCTATTCCTGCACCACCCTTGGCTCCATCCTTTTGGTATTGGAGGTCACCTCCTAACCAAAGCTAAAAAGCTGTTTAAATGAAGATCTTATAAGAGGAGATTCTTGCATTCCTAATCTATCCAAACTTTTTTAAATATGTGATAGCTTTACTCCCTTGAAAAATAGTTACCTTTTTCTGATGCTGTCAATGTCTGTTTTTCCTTGAATGCAAGATTTGTGGTTAATAGACGTGAAGCATGGTAAAAAGATAATTTCCTGAGCCGCCTCCTGGCAGATGTTCAGGAAGACCCTGGGGAGGGACTTCCCCAGAGCATTCTGGGTTCCTGACTCACTTGTCTGCAAGGCAAAGTTCTCAGGAGCTCATTGCCCTTCCTTTCACTCTGCCTCAGAAATCACATCTACTCAGTGGTTTCAAGTAATACAATGAATGAGATTCAAAAATCTGTGATCTTATTAAACAACTGAACACCTATTATTTCACTCTAGGAAGAAAGTTGAGTGCCAAAAAATTGTGCTACCATGTCTATTAACAAAGGAACAAATTAGCTTCCTACTCACATGTTAACCCAAGGTTCTCATGAGTGTTATATAAACATGGAATTTGGGCTCTTTTTCACTAGGTATCAGTGGAAAATTCATTTTTCCCATTGGAGGGAATCCAGGAGCCTGAGATCTCACTGGTCCCCCTCAGAGGGGCTTGACTCTTGGGTTCTGGGGTTTGGGGGCAAACCTTCCTCATTGGAAAATCCCACAGTAAGGACTTGGGCCACATGGAGGCTTTTTGTGCTTGGGATGGTCTCTTTTGGAAGTGCCCATCTTGGTAGCATTTAATGCATTTTTTCCTTACTCCCTCCCCCACGCCAGAAGGGATTTTGGGTTGTCTGCTTTTTTTTTTTTATTAAAAATTTAATTATATATTTTAAAATTTTTTACCAGTTCCCTCCCTCCCCCCTACTCCCCCTCCCCTTCCCCCAGTGCCTCCCCCCCAATTCCCAGAGAGTCCTTTATTGTATACGCCTAACTCTCCATTGGGTCTTCCTCTCCGATGACATATAAGGACCCAGTGGCATTTCCATAAGCCCTTTCTCTTGTTCCCCTTAAGCATAAGATCACTACTATGGCTGTCAATCCCTTGCCTCCAGGGGTCTCGGTGCCCTTAACAGATGCTAGACTTTATGAGGGCAACAGTGCGCTGGACATTGCGCAGGGCATGCAAAGTCCCATTATGATTGCTTTGGCCCCAACTATTGTTGAGAATCTTGCAAATCGTTGCTCCTCCCATCCTTTTGCTCTTACAATCTTACCGCCCCCTCTTCCGCAAATGTCCCTGAGCTCCAGGATGGGGAGAGATTAGGCTGTCCTAGTTCTATGTGATTGATATAGTCTCTGAAGTTCTGGATTGTGGTTTGTTGATTTTCTTTTGCAGTTTTGCTGCTCCTGCAATTCCCTTCACTCCATTCTGCTGGGCACTGTATGTCAACCCCTGGCCAGAGACAAAAAGCTGTTAAACTGGAGTCTTGTTGTAATAGCACATTCAAGGGTAGATGTAATAAGAGTAGGAAACCTCCCTGAGGGAGGGGTCCATCACCCATTTGCAAAATGATTACTTTTTATCTGCTAGACTATATGCCCTCCCCTTCTGGTGAGATCAGGAAAGAACGTCTGTGAACTTAACCAGGTTTCTCATCACTTACTTCCAGACCTTGATGGAGGCCTATTTTCTCTGCTGTAACATGGTCCCCTCTCTTCTTGTTTCTGGTGTGGTGCTCCTACCCCATCTCTCTTGTTCATAATCCTTATGGTTAGTTTAGCTAGGGGTGTATCAATCTTGTTGATTTTTTCAAAGAACCAGCTTTTTGATTGGTTGATTTTTTCTATCGTTTTCTTAGTCTCGATTTCAGATATTTCTCCCCTTATTTTGCTAATCTCTTCTCTTCTACTGCTTTTGGGATCAGATTGCTCTAGTTTCTCTAAAGCTTTAAGCTGCATTGTTAAGTTGTTTATTTCTGATGTTTCCATTTTTTTGACGTGGGCATTAAGAGCTATGAACTTACCTCTTAGAACAGCTTTCATTGTGTCCCAGAGATTTTGGTAAGTTGTATTTTCGTTATCATTCACTTTCAGGAAATCTTGAATTTCCTTTTTAATTTCTTCCTGAATCCAGTTCTCATTCAGCATCATAGTGTTAAGTTTCCAGGAGTTAGTGTATTTTCTCTTGTTTGATGTGTTGTGGATGTCCAGCTTTAGGCCGTGGTGGTCTGATAGGGCACAGGTTAGAATTTCAACTTTCTTGTATATGTGTAGATTCATTTTGTGGCCCAGTATGTGATCTATTTTGGAGAAAGTTCCGTGTGCTGCTGAGAAAAATGTGTATTCTTTGGTGCGTGGGTGAAAAGTTCGATAGAGATCTGTGAGGTCCATTTCTTTCAGGGTTTGATTAAGTTCCAAAGTGTCTCTGTTAAGCTTTTGACCTGTTGATCTATCCCATGTAGAGAGGGCGGTGTTGAAGTCCCCAAGAATTATCGTTTGGGGGTTGATTTCATGCTTTAGACGCTGTAGGGTTTTCTTAATGAATGTGGAGGGGCCCGTATTGGGTGCATATATGTTCAGTATTGTGAAATCTTCCTGGTGAATTGTACCTGTGACTAAAATGTAGTATCCATCCGTGTCTCTTATAATTTTTTTTGGTTTGAAATCCACTTTGTCTGATATCATAATGGCTACCCCTGCCTGTTTTCTGCTTCCATTTGCTTGTAGAATTGTTGACCAGCCTTTTATTTTTAGAGCGTGCCTATCTTTTGTGGTGAGATGGGTTTCCTGCAGGCAACAGATTGATTGATTGTGATTTTTAATCCAAGTTTGTAATCTGTGTCTCTTGATCGGTGAATTAAGTCCATTAACATTTAGTGTTATAATGGAGAAACTATTGTTAATTCCAGACATTTATTATGTTTAGTAGCTTTTATAAGTATATTGCTTCGCTTTTAATGGTGTTATATTTGCCTTCTGTTCTCCTGGATATGCCTGTTTTTTTCTTCACGCTTGAGTATCATTTCTAGCAGTTTTTGAAGGCCTGGTTTGGCGGCCATGTATCCCTTAAAGTTGTCTTTGTGCTGGAAAATTTTTCTTTCTCCCTCGATCATGACTGATAGTTTTGCCGGGTAAATCAGCCTGGGTTGACATTTTTGCTCATTCAATACTTGAAGTATGTCTCTCCAAGCTCTTCTTGCTTTTACTGTTTCGACTGAGAAGTCATTTGTTATTTTAATAGGTTTGCCTTTAAAAGTGACTTGTTTTTTCTCCCTTGAAGCTCTCAGCACCAGTTCTTTATCTTGAATGTGGAGTGTTTTAACTATTATTTGCCGTGGTGTGCTTCTATTTTGGTCGTATCTGTTTGGGGTGCGGAATGCCTCTTGTATATGAATGGGCCTCTCTTTTTTTAGATGAGGAAAGTTTTCCTTGATGATCGTTTGAAAAATTTCCTCAGGGGTGGTATTTTGAGATTCTTGCTCCGGTATTCCATGAATACGCATGTTAGGCTTCTTCAGGGTGTCCCATATCTCTTGGATATTTCTCTCAAGTATCTTTTTGGCTTTAACAACCTCTTCCATTGAGCTGGCTAGTACTCCCACTTTATCTTCAAGGTCTGAAATTCTGTTTTCTGCTTCATTAGTTCTGTTGATAAGACTCTCTGTGGCGTTCTGGGTTGAAGATAACTTGTCTTTAGCTCAGTTTTAAACTCTGCTTGAGTTTGTTTTAACTGCTCTATGCCACTTTTTGTTTCTTGCACTGTTTTTCTCAACTCCTCCAGATGTCTGTTGTGTTCCTCTTCAAAGCGATTGATTCGATTATGTAATTCCTCCCGGATTTCCTCTTTCATAGTATTGAACATGGTAATGATCATATTGTGAAAGTCGTTATCCTGGGTCAGGCTTTCTTGGCCTTTTTCCGCGGGTTTGTTCTTGTTGGAATCTAACATTATGGGATTAATTTCTTCAGTGGGAAATTTGTTTACTTGAGTGTTGCTTCTCATGGATTTGCACTTTGACTTTGGCATTGTCATTTTAACTCTTAAGATCTCTCAATTTCACTAAACTGAATTATTTGGCCTGGGGTACTGGTGGGCGGGGCCCGAACGGGGACTCACCTAGGGCGTGGGGTGAGGCCCGGGTGGACAGCGCGTGTGTCCCGACCGGCGCAGTGGGGTGGGGTGAAAAGGGACGATGGGCGAGTCGGAGTGGAGCTATTTAACCCGAGGGCAGCTGGGGCGGGGCCGGGCGCAGGGGGAGGTCCTCCTCGTCCCTCGGCCCCCGCGCGGCTCTGGCTGGATGGCGGGAGTCGGAACCGGGTCTCTGTGGGCTGACCTGGGGTCCTCGAGCGCGCGGTGAGAGCCCGGCTGGATCTCGCGTACGCGTCCCGACCGGCGGAGCGGGGGGGGGGGGGGGGGTGGCGAAAGGGGACCGGTTGTCTGCTTTTGTGTGTAAGCTTGTTCTTATTGTTTTCCAATTCACTTAAAGCCAATATCAAACTTCAATTTTTTTTCTTTCCAAATTCTTTCTCTTTCCTCCCATTCAGCTTCTCTATTATAAAAAAATATAGCTACTTTAACTATGTCATTTAGTTTGTTATAATTTATAGGCTTTTGTCTTGCTCTCTCGAGCCCTTTAATAGCCATACATTGGAAATGATTCTTCCTCCATTCCCCATTCTCAGATTCAGGACTCCATTGTGGATCATATCAAGGGACTGCTTCATTTCTCGTAAGAGGAAAGGAGGTGTTATCTCCTTTTCTCCTAGATACTTTTTTTCTCTTTGATAATATTCCTCCCTGCCTGTTCTGCAGCATTGAGAACTGCTTCCTTTTCTAAAGAAAAGAGGGCTTGTGTTAGAAGCAAAATTATGTCCATATAGGTCAGTGTAAATACCTGACAAACAGTTTGGAAAACATCTATGAATTTATCTGGGTCCTCAGAGAAACTTCCTAAGGCCTTTTTAATTTGGGCCAGAACTTGTAAGGAAAAGAGAACATGGACCCAGGTTGACCCAAATTTACTTGGCATCTCTTGAAGAGGACAGACCAATGCTGTTCAGATTACACAGACCCTGTTTAGTTTCAAAGGAAGGGGGTTTGGCTGAGGTGGAAGCTCTTAGATAGGTGAGATCAAATTCCTGTTCTGCCTTAGTTTTGAGTGCATCTCTATTAGGAGACAAAGTTTTTTTTTCCAGACCATCTAGCTAGTACTTTTAGTAGAGATCTCCATGGTCTCTTAGATAAAAGAAAATTTGAATGTAGGGAGCTTCCTGCCATTTCTTTGCCCCTCAGCAGAATAAATCTAGTTGGAGGATGATATTATAACTTAAAGATACTCCTGAGAACCATCTTTCCCCCTCATCTAAGATGTACTGAGGCCATGTCTGAGAACAGAATATTATAAGTTGGCTCTTTTTTCCGGTTAGTAGAATTAAATATTCTCCAGTTATTGAGGATGCATTTGAGGGGGGACTCCTTTGAGGAATGGAACTAAAGTTCCCATCTGAATCAGAGGATATCATACCTGTCACTAAATTATTATCTGGATATAGGATGGGGAGACTTCTCCTCAGCTAGAGTCTAGGAGCCTTGGATTTGGGGAAAGGCGCATGGCTCAGCAAGGCCCCACCAAGCACAATAACCTGGTGGTCAGCTTGGGTCAGTTTGGCCAGTTGTTGCTGTAACCTGGCAACTGACCACATGGCCAGTGCCATAACCCAGCCGTCAGCTTGGCCAACTGACACCATAAATGCCTGAGAGAGGAGGCTCCTCCTTGCCAGTGCTAAAAGAGTACAGGATCCATGGTCTACCCATGACTGAAGCTTCCTGAGTTTCCTATTCTATTTCAACAGATGCATGACCGTCATCCAAGACAAGAAACACTTATTCCTTAGAGCAAAGGTCACTAGGAATTTCCCTCCTTTAACAAGACATGAAGCCAAAATGAATCCCCACCATCTGATGCAGACAGACAAAGGTTGGGTCTCCTTCTTGGAGAGATCATACGCATTCTAGTCTGGCCGTGCCCTGGGGCTGTTGAGTGTCGCTTAGTGGGTTCAGCTGTTTGTGACTTGTGATTGGATTCTGATCTGATCCCACCCTAGGCATATGCCATCATTACGAAACCAGAGAACTGGCTCATTTGAATCCTGTGGTTATGAAGATCTTAAGGACTTTGCTATGGTGCTACAGCACTGATGTGCTGCAGGTCTCCCACCTCAGGCCGGCATTCACTCACACATTCACACAGAGTTTAAAACATTCCCTCCCCCATTTCTGAAGTAACCTTCTCCTCCCCTCCCTGAAGAAGCCTGTTTGGAGAGGTGAACAGAGGTAGACCCAGACTTTTTCTTACCTGAGCCCCCAAATGTTGTGGGGGTCACTCTCTAGGAGTCTGTACGTATCTAGGTTTTTGTGTTTGGGGTTAAAGACTGAAACCAGAACATGTGTAGAGGATTAATGTAGAGATTATTAGAGGAGAGAAAGAACAGAACTCAGACCTAGGGCACCCTGGAGAACTCATGGACTCCATCCAGGCATGGAATTTCATGAGGGCCATGGAGCTGGAAAAGAACTCACGGACTCTAGACGTGGAGTGCCACGAGGGGCAGGTTCCCAGACCAGTCCACCATTTAAACCTACTTAACACTGGTGGCATGGAAATAATTGGGAAATAGCCTCTCCGCCCTTGGAAAGATTCTTCATGTAGGGAGTTATTTTAAACCAAATTAAGTCTTGGCATGGAATTCTAATGCTGTTGTTTAAATAAATCTAATAAGTGCAATTCAATAAGCAATGGACACAGTCTAGAACCCAATTTGTTGGAAAGAAGAATCAATGGATGTTAACGTTAAGTTGAAGAGGGTAAATGAAAAGGGATGAAAATGATAAAAATATTTTATATACCTGCATGACGTCAAAGAACAAAAAAATGGCAAAGTCTAGAACTAATACTCCCACAGTTGTGATTCAGAAGACTTCTCAACCGCTTGCTCCCTTCACTAAAGTATTAGGTTCTCGAGTCCCCATCTGTAAAGCAGTAAGAAGCAGTAAGAACAGTATCTGCCTTTCCTCAATTGAAAAGTTTCTCTCACCAGGCCTGCATGTGCCATTCGATGGGTACAGCAACACATACATGTACTACATGTGCCACTCGATGTACACATAATGGGAGCCAGCAACATGACCAGGAGTGCACCCAGCCCACTCCTTAGCAGGAAACTGCACCTCGGGATGGCTGTGATCTTGACCTAAAAACTGCTCAAATGAGTTATTTCTGCTCTTATTTAACCCTTATCCCAAAACTCTAAGAGATTTAGAGCAGCTTTTCCAAGAACGTGTGTAATCCCGAGGTGGTAAGGACGAGGGAGAATCAACAGAGAACCTACACAAAAACAGCCTGAGCCAAAGGTTGTGGACTGAGAACCACACGGGGAACCAGGAAGCTACAGTTAGTGGTCAGAGGGCAATTCCTGCACAAGACCCATCTGTGATGAGAACATCTAACCATCAAGCTTGTGCACATTGCTTGAACTCAAGCCGCTTCGGGATTTGCAGGGTCTGAATCACAAACCCAGTCAAGTTTACAATATCTTTGAACTTACACTTTTTCTGTGGCTTTGACTTCATTTTTTCTCTTCTGTCCCTCCAAATGAGCCTTAGGTAATATATGCATCTACTGGACGATGCGTCTCAGACAACCTACAGCTTGCAGATAAGTCCACCATTTAAACTACTTAGCACTGGTGGCATGGAAATAATTGGGAAACTAGCCTTCTCCGCCCTTGGAAAGATTCTGCATGTAGGGAGTTATTTTAAACCAAATTAAGTCTCTGCATGGAATTCTAATGCTGTCGTTTAAATAAATCTAATAAGTGCAAATTGATTTGCAAAGACTGTTTTCAAAGTATTTAATGCACTGGTGACATTTTATAGAAAAGCAAATTGTAGAAATTGGCTTTTAAAAGTGTGATTGCATCTAGATTGGCGGGTAAAATCAATGTAAATTAACCAATGTGTTGTCCACACTCAAATGAAAAGCTAGAATACTTTGTGTTGCTTTTTCTCATAGCTAGCCAATTCAGTTTGGGGAAAATCAAAACAATTTACAATTTTTAATTCAGAGAAACCTTAGTTTCTAAAGATTGTTACTTGGCTTTAAAATTACCCATTTGTGAGGAACTTCAATATGTTTTCTCAGTGACTCTGAGAAAAGGCAATTATATGAAATAGATAAGACAAAAAGTAGCAACCTGAAGAATCAGACTCAAGTTCCACCCCCTTTGACATTGTGAATTATTACCTTAGATGCACATAATTGAGAAGGTAGAGATGCCAAGTACATTCAAAGGGAAGGGAAGTAAAACTAAAAGAAAAGTGAGTGAATTTATAAAACTATACTAGTGATAATAAAAGGGAGAGAAATATAAACAAATAAAATTGAAAACAAGAGGCTAAAATTAGGATCCCTGAATGTTAGCATCTCCCTTTGATTTCCAAAGCCGAGAAACAAGTGACTAGACATTTGAGGAAACTAAACCTGTGCTAAATGATCAACTCTTCCTTGTAGCAGTTTCTTAGCTTTTGTAGGTTGTTTCTCCAGCAGTGGGAAAGCACTACTTATGTAGCAAGGTGAACTCTTGACTTCTTCATATATTTTATTTAGTGTGGACATGAGCCAAGGAAATTCTGCTCCCAAGGACATGAATCAGGGACAGGAGCCACATCCTGCCTTTTCTTTGCTAAACTTGAAATCTGCTGCAGATTGGACAAGGACATTGGCACGTCTCTTAGCCTCCGTCTGTGTATATGTCTCCCTCTTTCTCACTTTTGAATCTCCCCACCCCTTTAGCTGCTGCTCTCCCTGTCAGCCTGCTACAAGTGACCCCACGCCAGGCTGTTGCTCTAGACAGCAACTCCTCTGGTTTTGACAATGCTTCTGAGGGTAGAAAATGAGCTGTCATCGAGTTCCACAGACGCTCCAATGCCATGGATGTGGCATCCCATGCCAGCAATGGTGTTGTTGGACCAGTGAGTGTGATTACGCCGTATGTGATTCCCATGCAAGAGTAGCAACATGTGAACAGACGGGCCGGATGAAAGCAAGGAGCTATGGTCTGAGGATAGTGCTGTCAAGGAAGGAGGGTATGTTGCCTTCATTTTCCCATTGATGAATGAATACAGGACTCAAATAGCTTAGGGGAACAAAAGGTTTACAGTTGTATATTGCAGTACATTATGAGGAAAGACTAGTTCATACCAACATGAGAAGCCGAGGGAGCTATCCACAACATATTCACATAAAGAGCTGAGTGACAGACAAACTTTCCCAGTTGCCAGAACTCCCTTATCCCAAATTACTGAAGTATGCCAATACTAAAAGAACTAAACTAGTTCTTTCTAACTTATCCACCTGTCCAGCAAATGGTCCCACATTGTATGAGATGGGTCCCTTACATCCATTACATAATCTCTGACAAACTTGTTCAGGGTTTGCCTTAACTACTAATTTATCATAGATGTGTCTAAAAGTTTATTCGTCAGTTGTCAAGTTGGTATCTACCACCAACTCCCAAACCAAGAAATGGTCCTATCCACATCAACTGGGACATCTTCCACAGGTTTGCTTAGGACTTCCCTTAACTAAATAATTCTTCATAGGCGTTCCTAAATGCTCAGCTCTCAGCTGAGACATCTTTATCTGATTGGTACACAGGCATAGATGATGTTGGAAGGTCATCCTGAGCGTCAGTACTATTGGTGAGAGAGTTTGCTTCTTAGTGCTCATCACAGAAATGGCTGGGACTGTCTCAGAAACTCAGAGACTTATATGTTTTGCTGGTGTCCCTGGCTTAAATAGAGATTTTATATTTGCTTAGGAAACAAGTGAGTTTTTACAGGGTTATGACATGTACCATGAACAACATGGAGATCTCATGACAAAATCAGGTTGTAAAATAGAAGACATATATATTTATTTAGATAACTGATAAAACTCTAAACTATGAACATCCCTGTGGACTTATGATTTCTATGGGGCTGCTCTGCAATATTCTTAAGTGTCCTGTAAGAAAATCAAAGTCTTCATCTGTTCTTGCCTCTTTTAAGGGCTGGTAAGGACATATTGTTGCTATGTCAGACATGATCATGAAGGTCAGTTGCATATCCTATTTATGCTTCTGAAGCTAAGTTTCTGATTGCTGAAAACCCAGAAGGGTAGAAACTGACCAGATAGCTCAGCAGGTGAGGTGCCTGATCACAAATGTCAACCTGAATTTGATCCCTGGAAAGCCTCTTGGTGGAAAGAGAGAACCAATATTTGAAAGTTGTCCTTTGATTTCCGTGTGCATGCTATGGGCTGTGGAGTGTACCTTGTCTTGCCTCTCTTTCTCTCTCTCTTCTTTCATTTTCTCAAATAAATAGAGGAAATATTTAATAGTGTTTTATAAAGTTAAAAGTTTTTACCTCTTAATAGCCTCCAGAAGTTTCTTTGGATTTCTGATTTTTCCCCTGTGTTTTTTGGTAGTGATGGTGTAATAGTGCTGGTGCTGGTGGTGGTTGATGTCCTGGTGATGGTGTTGATGATGGTGATGGTTGTGTCAATGGTTTCATGGTAGTTATGGTGGCAGTGGTGATGTGCTGGTATTGATGGCGGAGATGGTGGTGATGGTGGCATGCGTATGTATTTTTGTTTGTTTTGAGACAGGGCCATACTCTACAGCCCAGGCTGGACTGGAACCTGCTGTGTAACCAGACTGGGTTTGAACTCACGACAATCCTTCTGCCTCAACTTCCTGAGTGCTGGGTTTAGAGGCATTACAGCAAATGGTTTCTCTGAAAGTATGAGTTTGTGTCTGCAAAAACGATTAGATGGGAAGTTTATGTGAATAAAACCAAACATCAAAAAAAAAATTCTCAGGTGGTTTTTCACTAGCAGCCTCAGACAAACCCTGATTATAAGGGGTGAGAGAATGAATGTATATTTACAAATAGATGTTTAACCTGATACAAAAAGATAAATAAAAAGTGGAAAATATCTAGGATACATGGATCAAGCTGATAAAAGACCTCTCCTCATTTTCCAGAGTATTGGCATTACAAACTTGCACTCCCATGCACAATTCCTTGTTATTTTTTTTTTTCCTGCAGTGATCCCTAAAGTGATTTCTTTGTAATATGAGCTTCGGCCCAGCAAGGGACAGAAGGGAAGCAGGACCTTGAGGAGAATCAGGATTCCTGGTCTCCTATCCAGACTCTGACTTTGACTTGCTGCATGTAATCTTGGACAAAGCCATTAATCTCTCTGCATTCCAAATTCTTGGGACGGGACCTATACTTCTTATATTATCAATGAGCTCACATGATGTCATGTAGTGAAAATACTTTGAATAAAATGTGCAGTGCAGGCAACACAGAGATGGAGTATGTATCTGAAAAATAGTCATTTGTGTCTGATCACAGTGCTGATTAAAAGGGTGCTTCTTAGTAAGCACAAATTCTTTTTCTTGATGAAAAGGGATGGTCTAGGTACAGAAATTGCTTTCCTGCATTTCTCTCCTTTCATTTATCCCAGTGCTTTGGATATTCATTTGTGTTATTTTGGATGACATTTGTTCTTTGCAATGGACACCAGACACTGAATGAAACTAATTAAATGAGAATCATCTTCGAGTTTTGATTGTTATCTTAGTGTAAACCCCAGTGCATGTGCATGGGAGCCTCAGCTGCACTGAAATTCAGAAGTGACCTTTGGTTCTTTGTTTCCTTAGCTTCTCCTTGTATAAGAGTCCTTCAAGGGGCTGGAGAGGTGGCTCAGGGGTTAAGCCTCTGCCTTGCAGGCAGAAGGTCCTGAGTTAGGATCCTAGACCCCACATATATCCCACATATAGACCCCGGGCGGAAGCGGGACGGCCTGCGTTTTTGGTCCTGGTAGGGCGGAGCCTGTGAATCCCGGGGCTGAGTAAACAAGGAGGAGGTGGAGGCGTCCATGGTGGTTCCCGAATTTGTCCGTGGTTCTACACACACACACACACACACACACACACACACACACACACACACACACACGCACAATTGAATGAATAATAATAATTAAAAAAAAAGAGTCCTTCAAAATGAGAATAAGCAACTTTGCACTTTAAACATGTCAGAGTCACAACCGTTCATTAGTCTCTGGCTATCCTGCTACCTCTAGCCCCGTGGGGTTGTTAAACGTTAAGAAAACCACAGTTACTGTTAATACTCATAAGATGCATTTTCTGGAAACAAATGACCATCCATTAGATCATAAGAATAAAGACCAAGGCCACTCACTTCAAAATTGCTAGCATGGATGCACTCAAGCATGTGATGATGATGATAAAACATTCTATTTTCATAGAACACTATAATTTGCAAAGGACTTTTTTGTATATCATCATTTGGCAACGTTTTGGCTGAACATGATTTTACCTGCAAAAGATATCTATCAGCTTTACCAGATGACCAGCATTTAAATGTAAGCTGTTATGACTCACATGTTTTAGCAAAATCTATTGTGCTTCTTAATCCTAGCCACAAACCAAAGCACCTAGGATTGAATTTCCACTTCATAACAACAGCGTTTTAATTTTATTTATTTATTTTTGTAACTGTCTGGGTGATTTAAAAGAACAGGTATATCTGGTTCCTTCTTTTCAAAGATCAAGTTAAATGGTGGAAGACTAGTTTCTAGGCTCATTTCTGTCGTCAAGATGCTGAGGGATATTTGAAAAGGGGATTCTGGGTAAAAAAGTTAAAAGGAATAAGAGACTTGTCTCCTAGGAGAGTCTATATCAAGTCAAGTTGACAAGACTCATCATTACTCAGACTATAATGGTTAATAATAACTGCCAACCTAATACCTAAGTGGTATGACTCTGTTTAAACCTGAAAGGAGTCCTTCAGATTAACGTTGATCCTTGGACATGAGTAAGAAGGAGTATCATGAATGAATTAATTAATGTTTCAAGACCTAGCCTGTGTGCATGGGACCATTCCCTAGACAAAGGAGCCACACTACATAAGGATGAGGACTACTGAGTCTGCTCTTTTCCAATCTACTCTTGACTGGAAATGTAATTATGACTGCTTTCCTCAAGCCCCTGCTGTCACAACTTCCCAAACATGATGGACTGTAACCTGAAATTACAAACTAATTAAATCCCTTGTTCCCTACATTACTTGAGTCATATATTTTTTCTGAAGCGATGTGTAATGAAAAAAAGCATGGATCTAGTGAAAAACTCTGTTTTGAGGCTAGAAGTATTATTATATCCATTTTACCACCCATTCTGCCATTTTCTACATTCTTGATTCACCTTTCCCATTCACAAGGGGATCTAGGCTCACATGTGGGAAATAAAGCTTTTAGGAAACAGATTAACCAAGTTAGGGTGAATTTGGGTTATATTATATCTGATATGCATTTCAGAACATGCATGCTAGGTTAGCTATCAGAGATTCTTGAAAAGTTGCTAATATTATAATCAAGGTCATTAGTATTTGGATCATTCACAGTGTCTTACTTGGAAAATTGTCTTGCCTTCTGCAAGTTCATAAGAGACTGGCTTCTCATTCACTTTGACCCAGCTGTCTACTGAGTTGGTTGCATTCTGGAAGCAAATATTCATGGCTTCCTGAGATCCAGGAAACGAATTAATAATCAGGAACTTGTGTAGTGAAGACAGAGAGCCCGCCATCTCAGATCCTTAAATTTTATTATAGTCTTGGTCAGGTCAAGAACAGCCATGTCTAATCTGCATAAAGATCACATTATAAAATCAATTTAACAAGCCAGCAGTGTGTTTCTCATCTTACAGAGGTGAGTCTCCCAGGACTTTGTAGCAACCTGTGTCTGCTAGAGATAATATTTGCTGCTCATATCAGTGTCTGAGGTTGAAAATAGGTTAGGTCATAAACCAAAACCTGAAGTGTCTCTTACAGATTTTTAATTTTACAAAAGGGGTTAGTTTCGCCATGATCAAAGTAATACTCATTTTTTCCTGTTTTCTTTGACATTCTTAAAGTGTAAACTCAATATCACTGCTGAGTTTTTATTGACTATAGGATGTGCACATGCTGTCTTGGTTTCCTTCTTTGAATTTTTTGTTATTTCTTTAGTTGATATACAAAAAAGCAGGTTTCATGATCACATTTTCACACTTGTATATTATTATGTTCTGCCTAATGCACTCCTCTCTTAATTTATCTTCTCTTGCCCACTGTTTTTCTTTTTAACCTATGATCATTTGAGTAACTATTTTCAGGAAGATGTTTCAATTCATGTTTGCATTAATCCATAATAAGCTGATAAATGTAACTGAGAAGTTCTTATAGAAAAGAAATAAAAAGTCAGAGATAAGAAAACTGAAAATTCATAGATTTTTCACAGATAGAGATCCTGTGAAAGCTAACACAGAGTTAATGCTCTGTGAGAAAATGGTTTTATTCTCCCTAAGGTTTGATGAATTTTTCTTAGAATTATTCATTTGCTGAACTAGAGAATTCATAGACTTATATAAAGTTTATCACAAGAAATAATTTATGTTTTATTTATGTATTTGAAAAGAGAGGCAGAGAAAGAGAGAAGTCCCATGCACTCATGCTGTTGCACACAGGAGAAGGTTTAGAATAACTTTTAGAAGTCAGTTCTGTCCGTTTTTCCATGTAGGCTTCTGGGGATCAAACTCACATCACCAGGTTTGCAACCAAGCACCCTACCTTCTGAGCTATCTTGTCTGTGCCACAAATAATAATTTCTAGGCCCCATATTTTTTTCATTGCCGCTTTCTTTTTAATGCTGGATGTTGAGTCCAGAGGTTTGTGAATACTAAGCACATGTTCCACCAGTGAACTTGATTTCCAGATTCTGTGGACTAAATTTTACTCAATTACAGGATGTCATGATTCTTGGATAACAGATGAAATAAGCCCATATGCAAAGCACAACACCGAGATTCATTCATACTGCAAGCATTACACCAATAACAGTTATTATCATTGTCACCATGATTACTTTATACAATTATATTAATCCTACAGCAGACTGTTTCTTATCTGAAAATGAATGAGTATACATAGAATGGAAATTTTAGAATTTAAATTGGTGAAAAGAAGCCAAGTTCACTGAATAAAGGTGCTCCCTTTAAAAATTCATGACTGCCCACAACCTGCCCACAACACCCAAGTATATGAATATTTCAACATCTATTTCTGAGGTCTTTCGAGCAAAGAGGCAGAATAGGAGCATTTGTGGCTCCATCATGGACATATCAGATGATATCTGTAGAGAAATTTCACTATGTGACTTCACAGAGCAGGAAAGTAGAAGGATTCCTCAGCCCTGTTGTGAAAGTGTGAAGCTCTGGAGAGGGACTGGAGATGTTGAGCCAAAGCAAGAACAGACTATACAGCAAAGATGTCTGTGAATTCCTAGTTAGGAATGAGGGTGAAAGTATGGACAGGATCAACTGAGATAGGACTATCTACAACACACAAGGTCATGGATCGTTGATTGGAAACTTTTCCTGGGGAAACTAAAGTCTATGGGTGCTGGAAGCTAAACTCATGGACAGAAGGCTTCAGGACAAAGAATTCCAGAATAGGCAAAAGACATGTTCATGAAATGCACCAGATAACAGGTGGGGAATAAAGTTGGAGAGATGGCTCAGGGGTTAAGCTCTTTGCCTCCCAAAAGGACCTGAGTTCAGATCCTCAGATTCTTCTTCCCAGCTCTAGATTTCTATAGCAACTCCCAACAGTGAAAGTAACACAGGTTCCAATATGTACAATCTTTATGCACTCCAAGCTCTGCTTCTTTATACAGTTCTATCTATTCACGAATAGCACACTAGGAATCCAGCATAACACAATGCACTGAACATGTCCATCTAGTCCCATTGTGAACCCTCTTCTAGAAAGAGAAATGAAACAGTAATGAGTCTGGAGACAATGTTGGTTGTTGCTACACAGAACAAAGATTTTCAAGTAAGGCTATCTGGGCTAAAATAGTGGGTTCATTCACTTCTAGTCTTGTTGCCTTAGCACTTTTCTTCAATTTCTATCAATATAAAATAAACAAAATAAGATCATTATTAGAAAGAGGGGTAATACATAGAAGTAACCAGCACACTCCCTGGACATTGGCTTTTGTGAATTGTCCCCTTCAGGCTCATGGTCCTCAGCTGGATATTTTCTCTTTTTTTTTTTATAATACATTTTTTATTATTATTTCAGCTCATAGAAACTTAATAGGTACACCAGCTCCCTCCCTCCCTCCTCCTCCCCCCCGAACCCCCGGCTCCCCTACCCTCACCCCTCCCTCCCCATCCCCCCATGCCTCCCGCCCCGATTCCCAGAGTCCTTTCTTGTGCATGCCTGACTCTCCTCTGGGCCCTCCTCTCCGATGACATACAAGGATCCAGTGGCATTTCCCTGAACCCCTTCCTGTGTTCCCCTTAAGCATAGGAACACTACTGTGGCTGTCAATCCCTTGCCTCCAAGGATCTTGGTGTCTTTAGCAGATGCTAGACTTTGTGAGGTCAATAGTGTGTTGGACATTGCGCCGGGCATGCAATGTCCAATTATGATTGCTTTGGCCCTAACTTGTGTGGAGTATCTTGCAAATCATTGCTCCTCCCATCCTTTTGCTCTTACAATCTTACCGCCCCCTATTCCGCAAATGTCCCTGAGCTTCAGGATGGGGAGAGATTAGTCTGGCCTAGTTCTATGTGGTTGATATAGAGTCTCTGAAGTTCTGGATTGTGGTTCGTTGATTTTCTTTTGCAGTTTTGTTGCTCCTGTAATGCCCTTCACTCCATCGTGATGGGCACTGTATGTCACCCCCTGGCCAGAGACAGAAAGCTGTTAAACTGGAGTCTTATTATAAGAGCACATTCAAGGGTAGATGTAATACTTATACCCAAAATTGGAATCGCAGGATCATATGGCGTTAGGCAATGGGAGGGGTCAATCACCCATTTGCAAAATGGTTACTTTTTAATCTGCCGGACTATATGCCCTCCCCTTCTGGTGAGTTCATACCCCCTTAGTTGTAAATGATCAGGAACGAATTGTGAACTTAACTAGGTGTCACATTACTTTCTTGCAGTCTTTGATGAAGGCCTATTTTCTCTACTGTAACATGGTCACTTCCCTCCTTGTTTCTGGTGTGACCCTCCAACCCCATCCCTCCTGTTCATAATCCTTGCAATTACTGTAGGTAATACATAGATTTACCTATGAGTGTCTCAAGATGGGCTGGGTGGGTTTGGTATTAGGAGCCACCTATTAGGGAGTACATACGGCCCTTAATTTTCTGGGTCTGGGATACTTCACTTAATATAATTGTTTCTAGTGACATCAACTTCCCGGCTGAGTAGTACTCCATTGTATAGATGTACCACAGTTTACTTATCCGCTCGTCAACTGTTGGACATTTGGGTTGATTCCATGTTTTTGCTATTGTAAACAGTGCTGCTATGAACATGGGTTGTGCTTGTGCTATCGAGGTGAACCTTTGCTGTATGGGGGGTTATACCCAAAAGTGGAATCGCAGGGTCATATGGCATTTCAATCTTTAATTTCTTTAAGAATCTCCAGACGGCTCACCAGAGTGGCTGTATGAGCCTGCATTCCCACAGGCAATGTAGGAGAGTTCACCTCTCTCTACATCCTCTCCAGCATTTGTGGTTGTTTGTATTGTGGATTTTTGCCATCCTAACTGGGGTGAGATGATATCTCAGGGAAGTTTTGATTTGCATTTCCCTGATGGCTAATGAAGTGGACCATTTTTTAAGATATTTGTTAGAAATTTTAATTTCATCCCTGGTAAAGTTTCTTTTAAGTTCCAGGGCCCATTTTTTAATTGGGCCATTGGTTTCCTTGGTGTTTAGTTTTCTAAGTTCTTTGTGCACTCTGGACAGTAGAACTCTATCAGATATGTGGTTAGTGAAGATTTTCTCCCATTCTGTGGGTTGCCTTTGAGCTTGTGTTACAATCTCTTTATCTGAACAGAAGCTCTTTAATTTCACAAGAGCCCAACTGTTGAGAGTTGGTAGCAGTGATTGCGCCATTGGATCTCTGTTTAGGAAATGTTGGCCTAGCCCAATCAGCTCGAGGGAGTTCTCTATCCTTTCAACTATGGTTTTTATAGTCTCTGGCCTTATAGCAAAGTCCTTGATCCATTTGGAATTAAGTCTTGTACATGGTGACAAGTACGGGTCCAGCTTTAATCTTCTGCATGTGGAGATCCAGTTTTGCCAGCACCATTTGTTGAAGATGCTGTTCTTTTTCCATTGGATTCTTTGGGCCTCTTTGTCAAAGACCAAATGGCTGTAACTTTGTGGGCTTATATCTGGGTCTTCAATCCTTATCCATTGATCTGTGTGTCTATTTTGGAGCCAGTACCAGGCTGTTTTTATAACTATGGATTTGTAATATAGACTAAGGTTCGGTATGGTAATACCTCCAGCAGTGTTTTTGTTACTCAGGATTGTTTTTGCTATCCTGGGTCTTTTGTGCCTCCATATGAATTTTGAGATTGATTGGTCAACTTCTTTAAAGAATTGCTTTGGGATTTTAATTGGTATAGCAGTGAATCTGTATATTGCCTTTGGTAGGATGGTAATTTTTACGATGTTGATTCTGCTAATCCAGGAACATGGGAGGTTTTTCCACCTTCTGGTGTCTTCTGCAATTTCTTTCTTTAGGGTTTTAAAGTTTTCATTGTAAAGGTCTTTTACCTCTTTGGTTAGGTTTATACCAAGGTATTTCATTTTTTTAGGGGCTATAGTGAATGGGATGGTTTCTCTCAAGGCTTTTTCACTTCTTTCATTCTGGGCATATAGGAAGGCCTCTGATTTTTGCACATTTATTTTGTATCCTGCCACCCTGCTGAACTTCTCAATTAGTTCCAGGAGCTTCCTGGTGGAGTTTTTGGGATCACTCAGGTATAAGATCATGTCATCTGCAAATAGGGATAGCTTGACTTCTTCCTTGCCAATTTGAATCCCTCTTATGTCCCTTTCTTGTCTTATGGCTTCAGCTAAGACTTCAAGTACAATATTGAATAGAAGTGGTGAGAGTGGACAGCCTTGTCTAGTTCCTGATCGAAGTGGGAATGCTTCCAATTGTTCCCCATTGAGCATAATCCTTGCTGTTGGCTTGTTGTATACAGCTTTAATTATATTGATAAAGGTTCCTTCCATTCCTACTGCATGCAGCATTTTGATCATAAAAGGCTGTTGGATCTTGTCAAAAGCTTTTTCTGCACCTATTGAGAGTATCATGTGGTCTTGGACTTTGGACTGGTTTACATGATGAATTACATTTATTGATTTGCGTATGTTGAACCAACCTTGTGTGCTAGGGATGAAGCCTACTTAGTCGCCGTGAATAATCTTTTTAATATGTTTTTGAATCCGATTTGCTAAAACTTTGTTGAGAATCTTTGTGTCTGTGTTCCTCAAAGAGATTGGCCTATAGTTTTCTTTTTTAAGTGAGTCTTTATTAGGTTTTGGGATTAAAATGATATAGCTTCATAGAAGGAATTTGGTAGTGTTCCTTCCTTTGCTATTTGATGGAACAGTTTAAGGAGTATTGGTATTATTAACTCCTTAAATGCCTGGTAGAACTCTGTGCTGAATCCATCTGGTCCAGGACATTTTTTGGTGGGAAGATTCGAGATTACTTCTTCAATTTCCTTATATGTTATAGGACTATTTAAATAATTCACAACTTCCTGATTCAATTTAGGTAAGTTGTGTTTACTTAGAAATTCATCCATCACTTTTGTGTTGTCAAACTTCACAGAGTATAAGTTTTTGAAATATGATGTTATAATTCTCTGGATTTCTTGGGTATCAGTTGTGATAACTCCATGTTCATTTCTGATTTTGTTAATTTGGGTTTTCTCTCTCCTGCTTTTGGTTAATTTAGCTAGGGGTGTATCAATCTTATTGATTTTTTCAAAGAACCAGCTTTTTGACTGGTTGATTTTTTCTATTATTTTCTTAGTCTCGATTTCAGATATTTCTCCCCTTATTTTGCTAATCTCCTCTCTTCTACTACTTTTGGGATCAGATTGCTCTAGTTTCTCTAAAGCTTTAAGCTGCATTGTTAAGTTGTTTATTTCTGATGTTTCCATTTTTTTGATGTAGGCATTAAGAGCTATGAACTTACCTCTTAGAACAGCTTTCATTGTGTCCCAGAGATTTTGGTAAGTTGTATTTTCGTTATCATTCACTTTCAGGAAATCTTGAATTTCCTTTTTAATTTCTTCCTGAATCCAGTTCTCATTCAGCATCATATTATTAAGTTTCCAGGAGTTAGTGTTTTTTATCTTGTTTGATGTGTTGTGGATGTCCAGCTTTAGGCCGTGGTGGTCTGATAGGGCACAGGTTATAATTTCCACTTTTTTGTATATGTGTAGATTCATTTTGTGGCCCAATATGTGATCTGTTTTGGAGAAAGTTCCGTATGCTGCTGAGAAAAATGTGTATTCTTTGATACGTGGGTGAAAAGTTCGATAGAGATCTGTAAGGTCCATTTCTTTCAGGGTTTGATTAAGTTCCAGAGTGTCTCTGTTAAGCTTTTGACCTGTTGATCTATCCCATGTTGACAGGGCGGTGTTGAAGTCCCCAAGAATTATCGTTTGGGGGTTGATTTCTTGCTTTAGACGCTGTAGGGTTTTCTTAATGAATGTGGAGGGGCCCGTATTGGGTGCATATATGTTCAGTATTGTGAAGTCTTCCTGGTGAATTGTACCTGTGACTAAAATGTAGTATCCATCCGTGTCTCTTATAATTTTCTTTGGTTTAAAGTCCACTTTGTCTGATATCATAATGGCTACCCCTGCCTGTTTTCTGCTTCCATTAGCTTGTAGAATTGTTGACCAGCCTTTTATTTTTAGAGCGTGCCTATCTTTTGTGGTGAGATGGGTTTCCTGCAGGCAGCAGATTGATGGATTGTGATTTTTAATCCAAGTTTGTAATCTGTGTCTCTTGATCGGTGAATTAAGTCCATTAACATTTAGTGTTATAATGGAGAAACTATTGTTAATTCCAGACATTTATTATGTTTAGTAGCTTTTATAAGTATATTGCGTCGCTTTTAATGGTGTTATATTTGCCTTCTGTTCTCCCGGATATGCCTGTTTTATTCTTCACGCTTGAGTATCATTTCTAGCATTTTTTGAAGGCCTGGTTTGGTGGACATGTATCCCTTCAAGTTGTCTTTGTGCTGGAAAGTTTTTCTTTCTCCCTCGATCATGACTGATAGTTTTGCAGGGTAAATCAGCCTGGATTGACATTTTTGCTCATTCAGTACTTGAAGTATGTCTCTCCAAGCTCTTCTTGCTTTTACTGTTTCGACTGAGAAGTCATTTGTTATTTTAATAGGTTTACCTTTAAAAGTGACTTGTTTTTTCTCCCTTGTAGCTCTCAGCACCAGTTCTTTATCTTGAATGTGGAGTGTTTTAACTATTATTTGCCGTGGCGTGCTTCTGTTTTGGTCGTATCTGTTTGGGGTGCGGAATGCCTCTTCTATATGGATGGGCCTCTCTTTTTTTATATGAGGAAAGTTTTCCTTCACGATCGTTTGAAAAATTTCCTCAGGGGTGGTATTTTGAGATTCTTGCTCTGGTATTCCATGAATACGCATGTTAGGCTTCCTCAGGGTGTCCCATATCTCTTGGATATTTCTCTTAAGTATCTTTTTGGCTGTAACAACCTCGTCCATTGAGCTGGTTAGTACTCCCACTTTATCTTCAAGGTCTGAAATTCTGTTTTCTGCTTCGTTAGTTCTGTTGATAAGACTCTCTGTAGAGTTCTGGGTTGAAGATAACTTGTTTTGTAGCTCAGTTTTAAACTCTGCTTGAGTCTGTTTTAACTGCTCTATGCCAGTTTTTGTTTCTTGCACTGTTTTTCTCAACTCCTCCAAATGTTTGTTGTGTTCCTCTTCAAAGCGATTGATTCGATTTTGTAATTCCTCCCTGATTTCCTCTTTCATAGTATTGAACGTGGTAATGATCATATTTTGAAAGTCGTTATCCTGGGTCAGGCTTTCTTGGCCTTTTTCCGCGGGTTTGTTCTGGTTGGAGTCTAACATGGGATTAATTTCTTCAGTGGGAAATTTGTTTACTTGAGTGTTGCTTCTCATGGATTTGCACTTTGACTTTGGCATTGTCGTTTTAACTCTTAAGATCTTTCAATTTCACTAAACTGAATTATTTGGCCTGGGGTTCTGGTTGGCGGGCGCGGCAGGGGCTTACCTAGAGTCGCTGGATGAGGCCCGGCTGGACCGCATGTGCGCGTCCCGACCGGCGGAGCGGGGTGGGGTGAAAGGGCGATATTTTCTCAATGAAGGGTTCAAAACTTCATGAAGCACCACACCTGTCTGTGGAAATATTGAGGATTAACACTGGCTGTGTGAAGGGGAGCTAATAACCTCACTGATAAATATTCCGTGCTCCAGCAATTCCCGAGCATGTGCAAATCAGACAACCCTTATGAAACTCAAAGGGACACATATAGACACAAACACACACAGACACAGACACAGATTTGCATGCACACACACACACACACACACACATACATACACATACACATACCCCCCCAACATAGAAGTTGGGAGATAAATGGGAAGACAAAGGTTTTCAGTGAGAAAAGAAAGGAGGATGGGATCACATAATATGGAGTGAAAATGACAAGTTCATTATATTCATTTGAGAGAATAAAAATAAGTAAATATTTAAAAATTGAACTTAAAGTTTTTCCTATGCAATCTTTTATCCTATGTTCTATATTTAATGTAAACTCCATCAGAAAAGTCAGTAATGTGCAAATTTCTCTTGAAAAATTTATTCCTCAGTAATAAAACTTCTTTCCAATCCCTCCAAAATATGATAAAATAATTATTTTCATACACATGTAAGAACAGTCATTTAGCATCTGCTAACACTTCAAGTTAATTGCATTCTGAAAACAGCTGTGATGATGGCAGGTTGAAGATGGTGTGTCCCACCCACGAAGTTTCCTTTTGCACAAAGGCCGGTAGGATCTTGCTCTGGCTTTTTGTTTCATTAGCCTTATAATCTCTTCTCAGTGGAAGAAAGGAAAATTTAAATGTTCATGCTTTTTCTTTCCTTATAGATACAGAACATGTGCTTATAGCTTTCATATGTTTTAGAGACCATGAGAACAGTTAATATATATTAATATGTATAATAATATTACATATATATATTATTTTGCTTTGTACCTCCTTTCACAAAATGATGCTTAACTCCCTAGTGGCTTCAGAAGCTATCATAGGGCCTTTACATATGTGTCTAAAGACACAATACATTAGCATAAATATATTGAGAAAGGTAGAGAGGAAAGTAATCAGAAAAAATTATATACATACATGAAATTTTCAAAGAGCAAAGTTCATGAACACATAAAAGTGAAAAATTTACTTTTATACATACATTCTCAAGCTCTTCTTTCCTGGCATTTACCATGTCTGTTCTGTATTTACATGTTGTTCCATTTACTGTTGTGTTGCTGTGGTAAATACTTTGCCCCAAGCGACCAAAGGAAGAGTTTACTATTTGGCTTATGATCCAAAAAGGATAGAATCTACCAGGGCAGAGAATGCACGATGGCAGAAACAGCTGCCTGTTAGATTGCAACCATCCAAACTCAGGAAACAGAGAGTGAGCACAGGAGGTGGAACCACATTCTCAGACCTAAGATCTGCCTCCAGCAAGCCCCACCTCCTAAAAGTTCTGTAGTCTGGGCAAACACCACCACCAGCTGGGGACCCTGAACCTGCGGGGAACAATTCACAGTTAAACCATGATACATGCTTTCAGATTCTTTAAAATCTTGTGATACAGAATTGTGACAAAATTTGATTCGATAAAAGAAGGTGATGCTCTCAAGCGAGGTCTGGTGACAACAGGAAGTAGGCAATAGAGATGGCTGACATCTCAGCACTAAGTGTGTGTGGAGAAACAGGAGGGGAAGGATTTTCACACTCTGTGGTGCTGAAGCATGAACCAGGACCTTATGTGTGCTAGAAAAGTGCTCTCCTCCTGAACTAAACTGCCAGTCGTAAGAAATCCATAGCTTTCTTGCAACTTGTGTTTGTCAAAAAAAATGCAAGCAAAAAACATTATTTTCAATGTAAATGCTTGCTTGTTATACCATGAACAAATACATTATTATTCCCAGATTGAACCATGTGAAATTTCATTTTTGTGTGATTAATGGAATTAATTAAATACAATTAAACAGCTCTTTTGGATGAATAAAAAAGATAACTTAGGAACAGAAAGATGTTTAAAAGCAAAAGCACCAGAGTTCAAATCCTCAGTCTCATGTGAAATGACCAGTGGTTATGATGGCTTGTCTGTATTTCCAGCTCAGCAGGCAAAGACTAGAAATCCATAGAGCAATCTGACTAGCCAGCCTAGCACTATCAATGAATGCTGGGTTGATCAGAGATCCTATATCAAAAAAAGTAAGATGGGAGAATAGTCAAGGATGATTACTAATGTTCATTTTGGATCTCCATACATCCATACATGCATACATACATACACACATACATGCATACCTACCTAAATACATACATTCATGCACATCTGTAATCCCCCACATGTTCACCCATATATGTGAAAACACACACACTCACCTCCACCCACCCAGAAATACACATGACAAAAATGTAGAAATAATAGTGTAGGTCTGCATTTTTGAAATCTTAGAACATACATAACCCAGTTTGAGTGTGTTTTAAGAGTTGCTTCTTGGATGCCAACTTGAGAAGCTTTGGTACTGCTTGAGGAGGCTGAGGATGTAGGAATCTGTCCTTTGATTCCCTTCACATGATTGCAAGGCAGGATTATGATCTTCACATAGACTCAAACATCTCCAGGAACTTCTGTGCACCATAGCTGCTCCTTATAGCCCACTTATGGAAACATGATCTAAAGAGACTTCCCATTGATGTCCCCAAAGAAATTTCTTTGGATAGTTTATTCGCATTCTTCATAGTCCCACTTGCAAATAAACCTTTCTGCACTCCCAACAGTAATATGGTAATTATTGCCTTTTCTTGTCCATGAAACTTATGGATTAACTATTGATAGAATTCATTTTTCCTTTCATTTTGGAATAAACACTTTCCTAAAATCTTTCCAATATCTACATGATTATCAAATCATATTCATCATGTGATGCACATTTCTTTAAAATAGTAGTAGGATGATAATAGAAAGAAGACCCAGCAGTGGAGTGAGGATTAATTTTTCTCATTGAATGACTGAATACCACAAAGCTGAAGGAATGCTTGAGTTTTGGAAGCTTCGAGTATCCAGTAAAGAAGCTATCATTTAAATACGATTTAATGGAAAAATACTTATGATTATCTCCTGGTATCTCCTGGCTGACCTTTCTCAGAACTTCTAGATCCAGCATTAGCAGGTGTTAGGACTACCTAAGCACTGTGGCTGTGATGTTTAGTCTCATTTATCAACCTGAGACCTAAGGAAGGGGCCTCTGGGCACTCTTATAGTTCCTCCCACATCAACCAGATAATCCCCCACAGGTCTACTCAGGGCTTACCTTAACAATGAATTCTTCAAAGCTGTACCCATGTAAGACTTTAGAAATCACATTATATCTCATAACAGTTTTAACAAATACAAAAGAATTGAAATGGTTTCTTGCATCTTACTAAATCACAGTGGAGTAAAGCTAAAAATCAATAGCAAGAGAAACTACACAATCACATGTATATTGGACATATATTCTTGAGTACTATCATATCCGGGAGGAAACAAAAGGATTGCTAGAGACACATGAAAATGTAAACATAGCTTATTAGGGTGTTTGAATGCATCAAAGGCAGCTTGAAGAAAGTTTATAGCTGTAAGTACTTATAGTTAAAAAAAAGCAGATGTTTCAGGTAATTAATGATTCACTTAGGGTCTTACAAAAATAAAAAAAAAAACAACAAGAACAAGCCAAACTAAAATCAGTAGACAACAAGAAATAGTAAATATTTGGGCAGATTGTAATGAAATATATACTAAAAATAACATAAAATTAAACATAAAGTTGGTGTTTGAAAGCATAAACAATATTGACAAGCCCCTAGTCAATTAACAAAAAGAAAGAGAAACCAGAAATTAATATAATTAGTGAGAAAAAGGAGACATTTCACCAGATACCAATGAAAACCAGAGGATCCTTGGGAATTGTTTAAAGTACTACACTAGAAAAAATCTAGAAAAATGTATGAAAATGTATAAATCCCTAGACCCGTTTAACCATGTGACTCACTGAAATTAAATTAAAAAGTTGTAAATAACATGGGCAAATCTACAAAAACAAAGAGATTAGGCAATATAGAGCCCAGGACTGGAAAGGCTCAGAGCTGTATTTCACCACACTTTTAAAGGAGAGCTAACATTGGGCTGAGGAGATGGCCCAGCCGTTAAGTACTTTCCACACATACACTCACACACACATACATGTGAGCGTGCGTGCACACACACACACACACACACACACAAACACACTCATGCACAAACACGCAGCGCAAAAAAAAAAAAAAAAAAAACAGTTTAATTCCTAAATCCCAAGCTGAAAGAAATATTGGGAATTATGGTAGCCCACTTATAATTTCAGTTCTGGGAGGCAGAGTCTGAGAGGCAGAGTCTGGGAATCCCCAGAGGAAGCCAGACTAACCATAATGGTACATTTGGTTTATATACCCAGGTTTAAAGCAAGAAAGTCGAAGAGTGATAAAAGTTGATTCCTAATATCACCTTCAGGCCTCCAGGCACATGTACATTCCCATGCATGTACATCTATACATTATTACTCTCGATATCAAATCAGCTAAGCACACAACAGAGAAAACTGTAGACCCATTTAGATGATGAACATGGTTTTCAACATTTTAGCTAGAGAAATTAGGGCAAAGTTATAAAAGATAGACAAACAGGAAAGGAAGAATATAAATAATCTCTATTTGTAGTTGATCTGATCCTGTACATCATAGATCCTAAGGACTCCATCAGAAAATCCTAAACTCTGATAAATAACTTCAGAAAACTAGCAGAACATACAAACACACATGCACAAATGTAAGCACCCTAATGCATTTATACACACTGAAATAAAAAGGAGTTACACTGATGCTTCACAAACAAAGGGAAGGAATGTAACCAACAACATGCTTTGAGCTCTTTATTTCTCTTGATATTAAATCAGCTAAGCACACAACAGACAAAACTGTAGACCCATTTACATGATGAACAGAGATGCAAAAATTCTCAAAGAAATCCTTGTAAACAAATTTAAAATTTAAAGAATTATGCACCATGATCAAGTTATCTTCATTTCAGAGATGAAAGGACAACTCAACACACAAAAAGCAATGAATTTCATACAACACATAGATATACTCATGGACAGAAATCGCAAGATCATCTCATCCAATGTAGAGAGGTCTTTCACAGTTTATCAGCACTCCATAATAAAAGCATGAAAAAACTGTAACTGAAGAGCATATCTTAAGGCATTTAAAGCTATCTATAAAAAGCCTGCAAGTATTATCCTAATTTCTAATGCTGGGATTGAATGAGTTGTCAATCCCTTCAACAGAGTTCTCGACATTTTAACTAGAGAAATTAGGACAAAGTTATAAAAGATAGACAAACAGGAAAGGAAAAAAATAATCTCTATTTGCAGTTGATTTAATCCTGTACTTTATAGACCCTAAGGACTCCATCAGAAAATCCTAAACTCTGATAAATAACTTCAGAAAAATAGCAGAACATAAAATCAGCACACAAAATAAGTGTCTTTCTATATACCAATAACAATCTTGTTAAGAAAGAAGTCATAAAAAATCCCCAGTCACAGTAGCTGCAAAGATAAAATAAAATAACTTGGAATAAACTTTACCAAGATTAAAAAAACTTTCTAGACTAAAAATTTTTTAAAACTGAAAAAGGAAAGTTAAGAAGAGATTAGATATAGAAAGACCTCTCCAGAATCATGGAGAGGCATAATCAATATTGTGAAAAAGGCTGTATTTCTGAAAATGATCTGTACACTTAACACACGTCCCCCAATATTGTAGTGACATTCTTTATAGATCTAGAAAAATTCATATGGAAACATAAATGACCCATGAAATAGATCAAGAAATCCTGAAATTCATATGGAAGAATAAATGATCCCCCTCCCATAGGCGAATAAATCCTTATAAGAAAGGGCAAGGCTGGAGGTATGTCAAATTATGTCAAATCATGTCAAATTATGCTGCAAGACAACAGGAACAAAACTATAATAGCTAGCACATGAAAGGATAGGTAGACCAGTGGATAGAATGAAGAACCCAGAAATAAACCCAAACAACTACAGTCACCTAATTTTTGACTATAGAATTAAGTAGAGGTGGGCTGTGGGGAATCTTGCTGCCAGTCAGGCTGACAATTGCCTCAGCTTGGATATTGTTGAAGATCTTTGCATTAATCAGATTGGTCCAGAGTTTCTCTTTTTGTTGTGTCTTTATTTGGTTTTGGAATCAGTTTAATATTGGCTTCATAGAAAGACCTTGGAAGTGTTCTTTTTCTATTTTGCGAAATAATTTAAGGGTAGTGGTGTTAGTTCTTTAAATGTCTGGTAGAATTCTTCACCGAATCTGTCTAGGCTGAGACTTTTTTGGTTAGGAGTTTTGTAATTACTGTTATAACTTCATCACTTGCTACAGGACTAGTCAAGCGATTCAGTTCATCACAATTCAATTTTGGTATTCTATATATGCTTAGAAATTCATCCATTTCTCAAAAACTGTAAATTTTTAAAATAGGACTTTATGATTTTTTTAATTTCCTTGGTATTGGTTGTGATAGCTCCATTTTCATCTATAATTTTATTGATTTGTGTTTTCTGTCTTTCAGCTTTAGTTAATTTGGCTAAGGGTTCATAGATTTTCTTAATTTTGTCAAAGAACCAGCTCTTAGTTTGATTGATTCTTTGTATTGTTTCTTTTGACTTGATTTCAGTTAATTCTTCTCTGATCTTACTAATCTACACATGTCTACTGCTTTTGGGGTTAGTTTGTTCTTGTTTCTCTAAAGCTTTAGGCTGCATTATTAATTTATTTACTCACAGTGGTTCTGGGTTTTTTGTAGGTGATGAATGCTATGACTTTTCCTCTTCATCATATCCCAAAGATGTTGTGTTTTTGTTATTACTGAATTCTAGGAATTATTTTTGCTTTGACTTCAGTCCAGATCCATCCCTCATTAGTCGCATGTTTTCAGCTTCCAAGAATTTGTGTCCTTTCTATTGTTTACTTTGCTATAGATGTCTAAGTTTATTTCATAATGATCAGATAAAGTACAGTATGTGACAGCAATTTTCCTACATTTTTGGTAGCTTATTTTGTGGCCTGATATGTGGTCTATTTTGAAGAAAGTTTCATGGGCTGCTGAAAGACTTTATATTCTTTGGTGTTAGGCTGGAATGTTCAGTAGATGTCAGTCAGGTCCATTTGGTTTATCGTTTGTGTGATAGTTAATTCTGGGTGTCAACTTGACACACCTGGCATTAAGTAAGATCAGCTGAGATCACACCTGGCATTAAGTAAGATCAGCTGAGATCACACCTGGCATTACGTAAGATCAGCTGAGATCACACCTGGCAAGATCAACTGAGACCACCTGAAAAGATTATCTGGATAATACAAAGATCAGCTCTAGATCCCAGTGGAACTTCCCAGTAGTAGACCAGATAAAAGGAGCCACAGAATAGAAGACTGGGGAGGAGAGAGACTCTCCAGGAATCCTGCCCTCACCCACTCATCTGTTGAATGGGGTGACATAGCCTGTCTCCAACTTTGACCAGGCAGCCAACCATGCTGCTTCCAAAATGAAAGACTGTATTTCTCCTCTGGAACTGTAAGTCAAATAAATCTCCCTTTTCCCCTTAATTTATTTGACTTTGGGTACTCTCTCACAGCAATAGTTAAGAGTAACCGTTACAGGGCTGGAGAGGTGGCTCAGGGGTTAAGCCTCTGCCTTGCAGGCGGAAGGTCCTGAGTTCGGATCCCAGACCCCACCTATGGACGCCGGGCAGAAGCGGGGGCGGCCTGCGCTTCTGGTCCTGGTAGGGCGGAGCCTGTGAATCCCAGGGCAGAGTAAACAAGGAGGAGGTGGAGGCGGTCCATGGTGGTTCGCGAATTCGTCCGTGGTTCTACACATACACAGACACACACACACACAGACACACATACACAGACACACACACACACGTGCGCACACATACACACGCACGTGCGCACAGTTGAATAAATAATAATAATAATAAAAAAAGAGTAACCGTTACAGTTTGATTCAGTTCTAATGTGTCTTTGTTCAGTTTTTCATCTGTTGACTATCATTGAGAGTGGGGTGTTGAAATTTCCTACTGTTATCGTGTTTGGGTTGATTTGTTGTTTTTATGAATTGTAGTGTTTGTTTAAGGAATTGTAAAGGATTGCTCCTTTAATAAGTATGCAGTACACGTCTGTGTCTCTTATGATTTATTTTGTCTATCTCAGATACAAGGATAACTACTTGTTTCCTGGTGTCATTTGTTTTTTGTTGTTTTTTAATATATTTTTTATTATTATTTCAGCTCATACAAACTTAATGGGTACACCAGTTCCCTCCCTCCCTCCTCCTCCCCCGTACTCCCTGCTCCTCCTCCCCACCCCCTTCCCTTCCCATCCCCCAGGGCCTCCCGCCCCAATTCCCAGAGAGTCCTTTCTTGTGCATGCCTGATCTTCCTCTGGGCCCTCCTCTCCGATGACGTACAAGGACCCAGTGGCCTTTCCCCAAACACTTTCCCGTGTTCCCCTTAGGAATAGGAACACTGCTGTGTCTGCCAATACCTTGCCTCCAAACATCTTGGTGCCTTTAGCAGATGCTGGACTTTGTGGGGTCAATAGTGTGTTGGACAATGCGCAGGGCATGTAAAGTCCAATTATGATTGCTTCAGCCCTAACTTGTATGGAGTATCTTGCAAATCATTGCTCCTCCCATCCTTTTGCTCTTACACTCTTACCGCCCCCTCTTCAGCAAATGTCCCTGAGCTTCAGGATGGGGAGAGATTAGGCTGGCCTAGTTCTAGGTGGTTGATATAGAGTCTCTGAAGTTCTGGATTGTGGTTTGTTGGTTTTCTTTTGCAGTTTTGCTGCTCCTGCAATGCCCTTCACTCCATCCTGGTGGGCATTGTATGTTACCCCCTGGCCAGAGACAAAAAGCTGTTAAACTAGAGTCTTGCAATAAAAGCACATTCAAAGGTAGATGTAATAAAAGTGGGAAACCACAGTGAGGGAGGGTCTATCACCAATTTGTACAACGGTTACTTTTTATCTGCCAGACTATATGCCCTCCTCTTCCGGTGAGATCATACCCCCTCAGTAGTAAATGATCAGGAACAAAATTCTGTGAACTTAATCAGATGTCTCATTACTTATTTGAGTCCTTGGTGGAGGCCTATTTTCTCTGCTGCAACATGGTCCCTTCTCTCCTTGTTTCTGGTGTGGCCCTCCTACCCCATTCCTCCTGTTCATAATCCTTGCAATTATTGTCTCTAGGTGGGCTAGGTGGGTTTGGTACTAGGAGCCACCTATTAGGGTGTACATACGGCGCTTAATTTTCTGGGTCTGGGATACTTCACTTAATATAATTGTTTCTAATGACATCCATTTCCCGGCAAATTCCAGTAATTCATCATTTTTGATGGCTGAGTAGTACTCCATTGTATAGATGTACCACTGTTTCCTTATCCACTCGTCAACTGTTGGACATTTGGGTTGATTCCATGTCTTTGCTATTGTAAACAGTGCTGCTATGAACATGGTCGTGCTTGTGCTATCGAGGTGAACCTCTGCTGTATGGGTGGTTATTCCCAAAAGTGGAATCGCAGGGTCATATGGCATTTCAATCTTTAATTTCTTTAAGAATATCTAGACGGCTCACCAGAGTGGCTGTATGAGCCTGCATTCCCACCAGCAATGTAGGACAATTCCCCTCTCTCCACATCCTCTCCAGCATTTGTTGTTGTTTGTATTGTGGATTTTTGCCATCCTGACCAGGGTGAGATGATATCTCAGGGAAGTTTTGATTTGCATTTCCCTGATGGCTAAAAAAGTGGAGCATTTTTTAAGATATTTGTTAGACTTTTTAATTTCATCCCTGGTAAAGTTTCTTTTAAGTTCCAGGGCCCATTTTTTAATTGGGCCATTGGTTTCCTTGGTGTTTAGTTTTCTAAGTTCTTTGTGCACTCTGGACAGCAGAGTTCTATCACATGTGTGGTTAGTGAAGATTTTCTCCCATTCTGTGGGTTACCTTTGAGCTCGTGTTACAATCTCTTTATCTGAACAGAAGCTCTTTAATTTCACAAGATCCCAACTGTTGAGAGTTGGTAGCAGTGACTGTGCCATTGGATGTCTGTTTAGGAAATGTTGGCCTAGCCCAATCAGCTCGAGGGAGTTCCCTATCCTTTCAACTATGGTTTTTATAGTCTCTGGCCTGATATCAAGGTCCTTGATCCATTTGGAATTAAGTCTTGTACATGGTGACAAGTACGGGTCCAGCTTTAATCTTCTGCATGTGGAGATCCAGTTTTGCCAGCACCATTTGTTGAAGATGCTGTTCTTTTTCCATTGGATTCTTTGGGCCCCTTTGTCAAAGACCAAATGGCTGTAACTTTGTGGGCTTATATCTGGGTCTTCAATCCCTTATCCATTGATCTGTGTGTCTATTTTGGAGCCAGTACCAGGCTGTCTTTATACCTATGGATTTGTAATATAGACTAAGGTTCGGTATGGTAATACCTCCAGCAGTGTTTTTGTTACTCAGGATTGTCTTTGCTATCCTGGGTCTTTTGTGCCTCCATATGAACTTGGAGATTGTTTGATCAACTTCTTTGAAGAATTGCTTTGGGATTTTGATTGGTATAGCATTGAATCTGTATATTGCCTTTGGTAGGATGGTCATTTTTACAATGTTGATTCTGCCAATCCAGGAACAAGGGAGGTCTTTCCACCTTCTGGTGTTTTCTGCAATTTCTTTATTTAGGGTTTTAAAGTTTTCGTTGTAAAGGTCTTTTACCTCCTTGGTTAGGTTTATATCAAGGTATTTCATTTTTTTAGGGGTTATAGTAAATGGGAATGTTTCTCTCAAGGCTTTTTCACTTTTTTCATTTTGGGCATATAGGAAGGCCTCTGATTTTTGCACATTTATTTTGTATCCTGCCACCCTGCCAAACTTCTCAATTAGTTCCAGAAGCTTCCTGGTGGAGTTTTTGGGATCACTCAGGTATAAGATCATGTCATCTGCAAATAGGGATAGCTTGACTTCTTCCTTGCCGATTTGAATCCCTCTTATGTCCCTTTCTTGTCTTATGGCTTCAGCTAAGACTTCAAGTACAATATTGAATAGAAGTGGTGAGAGTGGACAGCCTTGTCTAGTTCCTGATCGAAGTGGGAATGCTTCCAATTGTTCCCCATTGAGCATAATCCTTGCTGTGGGCTTGTTGTATACAGCTTTTATTATATTGATAAAGGTTCCTTCCATTCCTACTGTCTCCAGCGTTTTGATCATAAAAGGCTGTTGGATCTTGTCAAAAGCTTTTTCTGCATCTATCGAGAGTATCATGTGGTCTTGGACTTTGGACTGGTTTACATGATGAATTACATTTATTGATTTGTGTATGTTGAACCAACCTTGTGTGCCAGGGATGAAGCCTACTTGGTCCCCATGAATGATCTTTTTAATATACTTTTGAATCCGATTCGCTAAGACTTTGTTGAGAATCTTTGCGTCTGTGTTCATCAGAGAGATCGGCCTATAGTTTTCTTTTTTAAGTGAATCTTTATTAGGTTTTGGGATTAAGACGATATTAGCTCCATAGAAGGAATTTGGTAGTGTTCCTTCCTTTGCTATTTGATGGAACAGTTTAAGGAGTATTGGTGTTATTAACTCCTTAAATGTCTGGTAGAACTCTGTGCTGAATCCATCTGGTCCAGGACATTTTTTGGTGGGAAGATTCGAGATTACTTCTTCAATTTCCTTATATGTTATAGGACTATTTAAATAATTCACAACTTCCTGATTCAATTTAGGTAAGTTGTGTTTACTTAGAAATTCATCCATCTCTTTTGTGTTGTCAAACTTCACAGAGTATAAGTTTTTGAAATATGATGTCATAATTCCCTGGATTTCTTGGGTATCAGTTGTGATAACTCCATGTTCATTTCTGATTTTGTTAATTTGGGTTTTCTCTCTCCTGCTTTTGGTTAATTTAGCTAGGGGTGTATCAATCTTATTGATTTTTTCAAAGAACCAGCTTTTTGACTGGTTGATTTTTTCTATCGTTTTCTTAATCTCGATTTCAGATATTTCTCCCCTTAGTTTGCTAACCTCCTCTCTTCTACTACTTTTGGGATCAGATTGCTCTAGTTTCTCTAAAGCGTTAAGCTGCATTGTTAAGTTGTTTATTTCTGATGTTTCTATTTTTTTGATGTAGGCATTAACAGCTATGAACTTACCTCTTAGAACAGCTTTCATTGTGTCCCAGAGATTTTGGTAAGTTGTATTTTCATTATCGTTCACTTTCAGGAAATCTTGAATTTCCTTTTTAATTTCTTCCTGAATCCAGTTCTCATTCAGCATCATATTGTTAAGTTTCCAGGAGTTAGTGTATTTTCTCTTGTTTGTTGTGTTGTGGATGTCCAGCTTTAGGCCGTGGTGGTCTGACAGGGCACAGGTTAGAATTTCAACTTTTTTGTACATGCGTAGATTCGTTTTGTGGCCCAATATGTGATCTGTTTTGGAGAAAGTTCCATGTGCTGCTGAGAAAAATGTGTATTCTTTGGTACGTGGGTGAAAAGTTCGATAGAGATCTGTAAGGTCCATTTCTTTAAGGGTTTGATTAAGGTCCAAAGTGTCTCTATTAAGCTTTTGACCTATTGATCTATCTCATGTTGAGAGGGCGGTGTTGAAGTCCCCAAGAATTATCATTTGGGGGTTGATTTCTTGCTTTAGACGCTGTAGGGTTTTCTTAATGAATGTGGAGGGGCCCATATTGGGTGCATATATGTTCAGTATTGTGAAGTCTTCCTGGTGAATTGTACCTGTGACTAAAATGTAGTATCCATCCATGTCTCTTATAATTTTCTTTGGTTTGAAGTCCACTTTGTCTGACAGCATAATGGCTACCCCTGCCTGTTTTCTGCTTCCATTAGCTTGTAGAATTGTTGACCAGCCTTTTATTTTTAGAGCGTGCCTATCTTTTGTGGTGAGATGGGTTTCCTACAGGCAGCAGATTGATGGATTGTGATTTTTAATCCAAGTTTGTAATCTGTGTCTCTTGATCGGTGAATTAATTCCATTAACATTTAGTGTTATAATGGAGAAACTATTTTTGATTCCAGACATTTATTATGTTTAGTAGTTTTTATAAGTATATTGCTTCGCTTTTAATGGTGTTATATTTGCCTTCTGTTCTCCTGGATATGCCTGTTTTATTTTTCACGCTTGAGTATCATTTCTAGCATTTTTTGAAGGCCTGGTTTGGTGGACATGTATCCCTTCAAGTTGTCTTTGTGCTGGAAAGTTTTTCTTTCTCCCTCGATCATGACTGATAGTTTTGCAGGGTAAATCAGCCTGGGTTGACATTTTTGCTCATTCAGTACTTGAAGTATGTCTCTCCAAGCTCTTCTTGCTTTTACTGTTTCGACTGAGAAGTCATTTGTTATTTTAATAGGTTTACCTTTAAAAGTGACTTGTTTTTTCTCCCTTGAAGCTCTCAGCACCAGTTCTTTATCTTGAATGTGGAGTGATTTAACTATTATTTGCCATGGCGTGCTTCTGTTTTGGTCGTATCTGTTTGGGGTGCGGAATGCCTCTTGTATATGGATGGGCCTCTCTTTTTTTAGATGAGGAAAGTTTTCCTTGATGATCATTTGGAAAATTTCCTCAGGGGTGGTATTTTGAGATTCTTGCTCTGGTATTCCATGAATACGCATGTTGGGCTTCTTCACGGTGTCCCATATCTCCTGGATATTTCTCTCAAGTATCTTTTTGGCTTTAACAATCTCTTCCATTGAGCTGGTTAATACTCCCACTTTATCTTCAAGATCTGAAATTCTGCTTTCTGCTTCATTAGTTCTGCTGATAAGACTCTCTGTGGAGTTCTGAGTTGAAGATAACTTTCTTTTAGCTCAGTTTTAAACTCTGCTTGATTCTGCTTTAACTGTTCTATGCCAGTTTTTGATTCTTGCGCTGTTTTTCTCAACTCCTCCATGTGTCTGTTGTGTTCCTCCTCAAAGCGATTGATTCGATTATTTAATTCCTCCCTGATTTCCTCTTTCATAGTATTGAACATGGTAATGATCATATTTTGAAGGTCAAAATATCTTGGGTCAGGCTTTTTTGGCCATTTTCCATGGGTTTGTTCTGGGTGAAGTCTAACATTATGGGATTAATTCCTTCAGTGGGAGATTTGTTTACTTGAGTGTTGTGTCTCATGGATTTGCACTTAGACTTTGGCATTGTCGGTTTAACTCTTAAGATCTTTTAATTTCTGTGCGTTTTTCACTAAACTGAATTATTTGGCCTGGGGCTCTGGGGGTGGACAGGGACCGATCTTACCTGGGTTGCGGTGTGGTGAGGCCCGGCTGGACCTGTACCACGCGCGTGTCCCGGGCGGCGGAGTGGAGGGGAAGGGGGGATGGGGCGTCGGTGGGGCGCTATTTATACCCGGGCCACCCGAGGGCGGGGCCGGGTGCAGAGGGGGTGCCCTCTCCTCCTCCCAGGCCCTGCGCGCGTGGCTCTGGCTGGATGGCGGGGGGAGCTGGGTCCACTCGGGTGGCCTGGGGCTCTGGGGGCGCGTGGGGACCGATCTTACCTGGGTAGCGGCGCGGTGAGGCCCCGCTGGACCGCGGGGGGGGGAGGGGCTCCTGGTGTCATTTGTTTGGAATACCTTTGACCAGCGTTTGACCTTGAGATAGTCCTATTTTTCCAAGTGTGGTATGTTTGTAGGAGGCATCAAATTGACAGGTTGTAGCATTTAGTTTTAAAAAATTATATTTTATTATTTAATAAAATTAGCAAGCACAGTGGGTTTTGGCTTTTAATACATGCTGCTAGCCTATATCTCCTGACTGGGAAGTTGAGTCCATTGATGTTTAAGGCTATACTTGAAAAGTGTTTGTTGATTAATGTCATTTTTTTTTAAATTCAGTGACTCTTGTGATGATGGTTCCTTGCTTAGTAGTAGTGTTGACATTATTTCCTCCTTCTTTCTTTTTGGTGTTTATTAATTTCTTCAATCTTGATTATTTTTTCTAGTATCTTCTACAGGTCTGGCTTGACAGTCATGTAAGTCTTTTTTTTTGTCATTGAAGATCTTTCATCCACCTTCAAATATAACTGACAGTTTGGCTGAATATAATAGGCTGTGTTTGCATTTGTGATAATTCATATTTGAAGAATACTTCTTCAACTTCTTTTGGCTTTTACTATTTCTGTTGAAAAGTGAGCTGTTATTCTGATAGGCTTATCTTTAAATATGACTTAGATTTTCTGCTTGTGTCTTTCATGGAATGTTTTCACTATTATTTGCCTTGGTGTGTTTATGTTTTGGTTATATCTGACTGGTGTGTTGTATTCATCTTATACTTAGATGAGGGGGGTCTCTTTCTTTAGATGGGGGAAATTTTTATATATGATAGTATAAGAAATATGTTCCAGAATGTATTCTTGTGTTTCTTGTTCTGTAATTCCACGAATGTGCAAGTTTGTCTTCACCATAGTGTTCTACAGCTCTTGGATTTTTTTCATGTATATTTTTTTAAAAATATTTTCAACTTCTTTCATTGAACAATCTTGTTATGCCAGTTTGTCTTCCAGATCTGATTCTTCTGCTTCATCAGTTCTTTTGGTGATACCTTGTATTGAGTTTTCTATTGCGGTTAGCTTGGTTTTTATTTCCAGTTTAATTTCTGCTTGATATTTTTCTAAACCAGCCTATTCTTTTTTTGTTTCCTCCATTCTTTTTTTTAATCTCATTTAGCTACTTAATTTTTTTGCTTCTTATATGTTTGTGTGTCTATTCATTTCCTTTAGTAGTTTCCTTTGGAATTCCTTTCACATTTCCTTGAACATATTTATAATGTACTTCTGGGAAAGATCTTGGTTGTCATTTTCCTGGTTAGTATTCAAGAAATTATTATATTTGGACTTTATCAATAAGGGGTTCCTGTTTTTTGTAGGAAACATGTTTTCTTGATTTTTATTGCATTTTTGTGTTCCTTTAATGTGAGTTAGGCTTATTTGGTGGGTATATGTTTATGGTTCAGAATTTTAGAAGCATCCAGGATTTTTTAATGGTAAATGGAGGGTTATGGTGGTGGTGAAATCAGGGCTACTAGGAGCAGGTTGGGGACCTTATGTCAGAAGGCCTAGGTGTTCTGAGTCACACAAACTCAGAGGGTGCAGGTATCCTAGATCACACATATCCTTTCCCAAATATGCTAACATTGTTGAGACTCAGTAACAAGAAAATGAAAATGTGAACAAGGCACAATTATTTACATATGTGAAAATGTCATTATGAGACTCAATACTTTGAATGTCAACTAAAATCTAATAATAAAACATAAATCATTGAGTATGAGCTGCAAAATAAAGATATGATCTATCAGATCACACAAAAGTACTGAAAAAATACAAGTACACATTACTAAATAAAAGAATATTAAATTTATATATGTAATTCAAACATACTACATTCTGGGAAGGGCAAATTGAGGAAGGCATAGGTAAGTATAAAAGTATTAAGTCAGTGAAACTACTCCATATCATACTATAAAATGAGTGTGTGCCATTATATATTTGTCCAAAACAATAATACAGTCATGTAGAATCATCAGTTGTAATAAATGTATCTCTCTGATAGTGGTGATGATAATGGAGAAGGCTACACATGTGAGGAGCAAAGAAATAAAGGAAATCTCTGTATTTGTTGTTCAATATTGATACGAATCTAAAACTGCCCTGGAAATACTAGAAAAAAAATTTTAATTTTTTGGGGTTGGGTTTAATTGTACTAAAAGTCCTGTTCATGAATAATAACTCTGTAAATAAAAAATGTTCTTCTTAAATCTTTATGTTTCTTTCCACCCTTTTTTCCACAGGATGTATTAATTAATTTCATAAGGTTTATTGCTGCTGTAAATCTAGTTGTATTAGAAAAAATGGAGCAAGAGTTAAAATGGTATTTAGGCTATATGATAATGATAGAAACAGTTTTATTGGTAAAAAGAAACTACTCAATATCTTCCTGGTATGTTGATAGTAAATTTTCCTTTGCAGACCATCATGTAGGTAATTAAGTTTTCATATCTTTGGAGTGGATGACAGCCACTGTGTGTCTGACATTTTAAGAAAATATTTCTGAGTTGCTGAAGAAATTTTCATTTATTCTTTTAGTTGCTGAATGAACTGCAAATTAGCATTTTCTTCTTAATGCTTTCCATTCTAAATTCACAAATTGAGATTTAAAGTGAAAAAATACACAATGTTCTAAAACAACTTGTTTTCTCTGTCTCAATGCGAAAGACTTGTGGAAGACAGCTAAAATATATTTTGCAAGAGACAAAGACTAATGATGAAAGTATGTGTAAGCTAATCTTTCTGGAAGCTGCACTAAAGTCTTTCTAATAGTAAAAGGAACTCAGATATTTTCTACCTCTAAAGATAAATGAATCAACCCAAATGCCCAATAGTGGACGAATAGATAATGAAAATGTGGTACATTTATACAATGGAATACTACTCTTGACATACAAAAAGATGAATTAATGAAATTTCCAGGAAATGGATGGAATTACAAAAAATTATATTGAGTATCCCAGACACAGAAAATTAGACACCACACATATTCCCTAATAAGTGGATCCTAGTTCCCAACCCACTTATTGACATATTCAAAGGTAAATCTCTGTAATACCCTTGGTAATATCCATGAGCTTTCACCCCTGTCCTGATTCTATCTAAAAGTAATGTTCCCTTCCATTTAAATAGCATAAAAAGTTGGATGAGCATATATTGGATTTTATAATTTTACATCTCCATGCCTACAGATTCCTTTTCTTGGAATGTCTTTGAACCTTTGATGACTAACAAAAACTCCTTCTCAGAGGAACTCTCATACATTGCTGGTGGGAACACAAGCTAATACAACCACTCTGAGATCAGTATGGCAAGTTCTAAAAAAGTTAAAGATTGAAATGCCATATGACCCTGTTATTCCACTACTGGAAATAATCCTCCATAATGCATCAATTCACTACAGTGACACAAGCACATCCATCCATGTTCATTGCAACACTATTTACAAAGTCATGGAATAAATCCAAATGCCCAGCAGTTCACGAATGGATAATGAAAATATGGTCCATTTATACAATGGAATACTACTCAGCTATCAAAAAAGATGAATTAATAAAATTTGCCGGGAATGAATGAAATTTAGAAAAAAAATTATATTGAATGAAGTATCCCAGACACAGAAAAGTTAAACACTGTATGTACTCCCTAATAGGTGGATCCTAGTACCAAACCCACTTAATGATATATTCAAAGGTAAATCTCTGTAATACCCACTGTAATCACAAAGGATTATATAAGGGAAGGGGAAGGAGGGCCCCCCCAAAAAGGAGATGGGGGTCATGCTTCAGTAGAGAAAATAGGCCACAGTCATGTATTGCATGTAAGTAGTGAGACATCTGGTGCAGCTCACTTTCACCTCCCTTCCTGGTCACTTGGGACTAGACAGGTTTGATCTCACCAATCAGGGAGTGTATAAGGACTGGCAGATAGATGGTAACTGTCTGGCAAATGGGACACTGACACACACACCCCTGCTGTGTCCTACTCCTATTCCATCTACCTTTGAGTCTCCTCTTATCTTAAGATCTTCATTTAAACAGTCTTTTATCTTTGCAGGAGGTGACCTGCAATACCAGCCAAGGATGGTGCAGGAAAAGCAAAACTGAAAAAAACAACAAATAACTCAGAACACCAAAGACTCTACATTATTCACCTGGAACCAGACCAGCCAAATCTCTTCCCACCCTAAAGCTCAGGGAACCTTGTAGAAGAAGGGGCAGCAAGATTTTAAGAGCCTAAAGATGGGGAGGACCAGCAATATGCAAGATACTCCTCACAAACTAAGGCTGCAGCAACCAGGATTGGACTTTGCATGACCTGCATAATGCTGACATGTCAATGACCTCCCCGCCCCCAAGTCTAGCATAGATCATAGGGGAGAAGACGTCAGGCAATAGAATCCTTAAAGGCAAGAGATTAAACCATCATAATAGAGTTCCCACAGTAACGGGGAGCCCAAGAAGGGACTCCAGGCTATGCCACTGAGTTCTGAACCCTCACTAGGGTGGAGGACTCAGAGGGAGGTTTGGTGTTCACACAAAAACTCCAGGGAATGGGAGGGAAGAAAAGGCACCAGGAGAGGGAAGAAAGGGGTGAAAAACACTGGGGGAGGGGGAAGAGTACAATGAGGGACAACTGGGGACGGGATGAGGGAGGGAGAGGATGGGGGTGCCTATTGAGCTTGTATGATTAGGAAAAAAGTAAAATGTGGGAGAAAAAAAGATAAAAGAGCACTTTTAAAAGCCACACCTCTAATTACTACTACCCTCAGTGGAATCAGGGATATTTCCATGGTATGATATCAAAAGTATTGTAGAAAAAATTAAATGGAATATTGTATGCAAATGAGGCAATAATGAAAGATGCAATAATAGAAGTGTAACAAGCATGGGAATTGATTGGAGAATTAAATAACTGAGTAGAACTATAATAGCAGCCAAATATCTGAACAAGTGGGCAGAGCAGGTAAAAATGTGAAACTAAGCCGTCAAACATAGATTTCACTGACAAATGGAGAAAATTCAGCCATCTAATAATACCAGTATTGCTACCTCTTCATCCCCCATTGGTCATTTGCACCATCAACAAAAATGCACTTTAGAGTACAATGTTGCAGGTGGATGTCAGTAACAGAACAAACTCCTTTTTTCTGGATGAGGCAGGGAGAGTACATACTAAAATATGTACTTTGCAATTAAACCATATAACCATTAAAATTCAAAATTATTGCATATATCTCACATAGAACACTTCAAAATCTGGAATTCAAAATATTATATAAATTTTGTACAAACAATTAAATGTAAAGAAAAGACAGAAATCTTAGAAGAATGCTCATAAAATATTACTTAAATAAATTTCCTGGAAATTTGGTAATTTGCATTGCAAAGCTACTAGTTATTTATATTTTAGAGTCATCTTACTTAGCTTTATCATGATAAACAATAATTAAGGTTAAAACTTCTAGGTACTATGCAAGTTTCTGGGAGATAAAAGACAGCTACAATCTCACCCAGATATGATTTTATGAGCTGCAATAATAACAAGCCTGGCAAGAGGTCCTTCAAGTGTAATAGTGACATGAATGTTATTGGGGAAACCACTTATTTCCTGATTGGAGAGAAGGCTCAGTTTTCAGCAGGGAGCATATACTGGCACTGTAAACCAGACCAAGAATCTGTGGAAGGGAAGGCCACATATTTTTCAGTTATAAAAGTCATGCTATCAAACTGCCATTTAAACACTTATCCTCACACCCATGTAGTAGCACAGCTGTCAATTCATGACTGAGACACTTCTTTTTACAGTGGAAGATGTTCAATGCACAGAATCAGAACTGTCAAAGTGTAGAGAACAAGTGAATGATGATTGCTTGGCCCTAATCAGTACAATCAAACTTCCCTCCCCACCCCAAAGATCAGGGAATATTGCAAAAGAGTGGGAAGTAAAAATATATATTTGTGCATGAAACTGTGAAAAAAATAAAATAAAATTTAAATAAAAGGAATGAAAGTTCTAAGGCTGGGAATATGTCCAACCATTGAAACACTTGCCCTGAAAGTAAGATAACTAGAGTTCAGATTCCAAAATCTCATATAAAATGCTGAGTGGTGTGGCAGCCTTCCAGTAATTCATGCCTTGGAAGACAGTCTCAGAATTTCCAGAGCAAGATAATTAGCTAGCATGACCCTATTGAAATATCTAGGTGTGTTTGTATGCCTTGCCTGAATTCAATGGAAGAGAAATTGAACATGATTCCTAATATAAACTTTAGATATCTATATGTGTGTCCACTGCACTGTGTGTCCACACATATGAACACTGATACCTTCATTTTCAAACACGTATATAGAAAAAATTTTAAAAAGAATGAAAGGTCTATGATGTACAATATAGGATCACTTAACATATGACAAACCTTTTATAAATTGAACAAAAGAGAAATATAATCAAATCAATGCAATAAATTGTATAGTTATTAATGAATAATAATGGAATTTTTTCCTAAAGAACAACAAGCAAAATAAAGATAGTGGTAAGTTAAACAATAATACATATGGCATAACTCAAGTATTCTCTATATCTAGCAAAGATTTTAAAATAGAATTCAGCTAAGGCATCAAGAGATTAAAAGGAAAAACTATACTGGAGTTTTTACAGATTTTGCAAAGAAGATACTTACATCTTAACTGCAGTTTCTATGGAATAATAGAGTCAAGTGAAGATATACTAACTTTCTATCATTTGATAATAATAGAAAAACAGATTATGTGAAAGATTTATTTGGCTCATGGTTTCAGAGATTTTAAACCTATGGAAGGTTGGCTCCATTGTTTTTGGGCCTAGGACAAGGCAGACCATCATTGTGGGACCATCATTGTTGGGGAACACATAGTAGAGGAGAACTACTCTTCAATAGTAACCAGAGGTAAGGAAAGAGTGGGGTTCGAATACTTACTTCCTGGGTATTCCAGCAAGGACCTAACTTCTTTCCTCTAGACCTTACCTCTCAGTAGCACCACAACTTGAGGACCAAGCCTTTGGCACATGGAGCTTTAGTGGGATTTCAGATCCAAACTATAGTAGATGGGTTTTTTTTTTAACATATTTTATTATTATTTCCGCTCATACAAACTTAATAGGTACACCAGTTCCCTCCCCCCCCCAACCCCCTACTTTCCCTCCCCTCACTCCTTCCTCCCCATCCCCCAGTGCCTACCCCCCCAATTCCCATAGAGTCCTTTAATGTGCATGCCACATTCTCCTCTGGACCCTCCTCTCCAATGACGTACAAGGACCCAGTGGAATTTCCCTGAACTCTTTCCCGTGTTCTCCTTAAGCAAAGGAACACTACTGTGGCTGTCAATCCCTTGCCTCCAAGGATCTTGGTGGCTTTAGCAGATGCTAGACTTTGTGAGGTCAATAGTGTGTTGGACATTGCGCCGGGCTCGCAAACTCCAATTATGATTGCTTCGGCCCTAACTTGTGGGGAGTATCTTGCAAATCATTGCTCCTCCCATCCTTGTGCTCTTACAATCTCACCACCCCCTCTTCCGCAAATGTCCCTGAGCTTCAGAATGGGGAGAGATTAATCTGGCCTAGTTCTATGTGGTTGATATAGAGTCTCTGAAGTTCTGGATTGTGGTTTGTTGATTTTCTTTTGCAGTTTTGCTGCTCCTGCAATGCCCTTCACTCCATCCTGATGGGCATTGTATGTCACCCCCTGGCCAGAGATAAAAAGCTGTTAAACTGGAGTCTTGTTATAAGAGCACATTCAAGGGTAGATGTAATAAAAGTAGAAAACCTCAGTGAGGGAGGGGTCAATCACACATTTGCAAAATGGTTACTTTTTTGCTGCCAGACTATATGCCCTCCCCTTCTGGTGAGATCATACCCCCTCAGTTCCTCATGATCAGGAACGAACGTCTGTGAACTTAAGCAGGTGTCTCATTACTTACTTGCAGTCCTTGATGGAAGCCTATTTTCTCTGCTGTAACATGGTCCCCTCTCTCCTTGTTTCTGGTGCGGTCCTCCAACCCCATCCCTCCTGTTCATAATCCTTGCGATTACTGTAGGTATTACATAGATTTGTCTTTGAGTGTTTCAAGGTGGGCTGGGTGGGTTTGGTACTAGGAGCCACCTATTAGGGAGTACATATGGCACTTAATTTTCTGGGTTTGGGATACTTCACTTAATATAATTGTTTCTAATGACATCCATTTCCCGGCAAATTCCAGTAATTCATCATTTTTGATGGCTGAATAGTACTCCATTGTATAGATGTACCACCTTTTCCTTATCCACTCGTCAACTGTTGGACATTTGAGTTGAATCCATGACTTTGCTATTGTAAATAGTGCTGCTTTGAACATGGTCGTGCTTGTGCTATCGAGGTGAACCTCTGCTGCATGGGGGGTTATTCCCAAAAGTGCAATAGCAGGGTCACATGGCATTTCAATCTTTAATTTCTTTAAGAATCTCCAGATGGCACGCCAGAGTGGCTATATGAGCCTGCATTCCCACCAGCAATGTAGCAGAGTTCCCCTCTCTCCACATCCTCTCCCGCATTTGTTGTTGTTTGTATTGTGGATTTTTGCCATCCTGACTGGGGTGAGATGATATCTCAGGGAAATTTTGATTTGCATTTCCCTGATGGCTAAGGAAGTGGAGCATTTTTTAAGATATTTGTTAGACATTTTAATTTCATCCCTGGTAAAGTTTCTTTTAAGTTCCAGGGCCCATTTTTTAATTGGGCCATTGGTTTCCTTGGTGTTTAGTTTTCTAAGTTCTTTGTGCACTCTGGACAGTAGAGCTCTGTCAGATATGTGGTTAGTGAAGATTTTCTCCCATTCTGTGGGTTGCCTTTGAGCTCGTGTTACAATCTCTTTATCTGAACAGAAGCTCTTTAATTTCACAAGATCCCAACTGTTGAGAGTTGATAGCAGTGACTGTGCCATTGGATGTCTGTTTAGGAACTGTTAGCCTAGCCCAATCAGCTTGAGGGAGTTCCCTGTCCTTTCAACTATAGTTTTTATAGTCTCTGGACTTATATCGAGATCCTTGATCCATTTGGAATTAAGTCTTGTACATGGTGACAAGTACGGGTCCAGCTTTAATCTTCTGCATGTGGAGATCCAGTTTTGCCAGCACCATTTGTTGAAGATGCTGTTCTTTTTCCATTGGATTCTTTGGGCCCCTTTGTCAAAGACCAAATGGCTGTAATTTTGTGGGCTTATATCTGGGTCTTCAACCCTTATCCATTGATCTGTGTGTCTATTTTGGAGCCAGTACCAGGCTGTTTTTATAACTATGGATTTGTAATATAGACTAAGGTTCGGTATGGTAATACCTCCAGCAGTGTTTTTGTTACTCAGGATTGTCTTTGCTATCCTGGGTCTTTTGTGCCTCCATATGAATTTTGAGATTGTTTGGCCAACTTTTTTTTTTTATTTCAGCTCATACAAACTTATTAGGTACACCAGCCTCCCTTCCTCCTCCTCCCCCCCGTACCCCCTACTCCCCCTCCCCACCCCTCTCCCTCCCCATCCCCCAGTGCCTCCCGCCCCAATTCCCAGAGAGTCTTTTCTTGTGCATGTTTGATTTTCCTCTGGGCCCTTCTCTCCGATGACGTACAAGGACCCAGTGGCCTTTCCCTGAACCCTTTCCCGTGTTCCCCTTAGGTATAGGAACACTGCTGTGGCCACCTTTTTTAAAGAACTGCTTTGGGATTTTAATTGGTATAGCATTGAATTTGTATATTGCCTTTGGTAGAATGGTCATTTTTACGATGTTGATTCTGCCAATCCAGGAACATGGGAGGTCTTTTCACCTTCTGGTGTCTTCTGCAATTTCTTTCTTTAGGGTTTTAAAGTTTTCATTGTAAAGGTCTTTTACCTCCTTGGTTAGGTTTATACCAAGGTATTTCATTTTTTTAGGGGCTATAGTGAATGGGATGGTTTCTCTCAAGGCTTTTTCACTCTTTCATTCTGTGCATATAGGAAGGCCACTGATTTTTGTACATTTATTTTGTATCCTGCCACCCTGCTGAACTTCTCAATTAGTTCCAGGGGCTTCCTGGTGGAGTTTTTGGGATCACTCAGGTATAAGATCGTGTCATCTGCAAATAGGGATAGCTTGACCTCTTCCTTGCCAATTTGAATCCCTCTTATGTACCCTTTCTTGTCTTATGGCTCCAGCTAAGACTTCAAGTATAATATTGAATAGAAGTTGTGAGAGTGGACAGCCTTGTCTAGTTCCTGATCAAAGTGGGAATGCTTCCAATTGTTCCCCATTGAGCATAATCCTTGCTGTGGGCTTGTTGTATACAGCTTTTATTATATTGATAAAGGTTCCTTCCATTCCTACTGTCTCTAGCGTTTTGATCATAAAAGGCTGTTGGATCTTGTCAAAAGCTTTTTCTGCATCTATCGAGAGTATCATGTGGTCTTGGACTTTGGACTGGTTTACATGATGAATTACATTTATTGATTTGCGTATGTTGAACCAACCTTGTGTGCCGGGGATGAAGCCTACTTGGTCCCTGTGAATGATATTTTTGATATGTTTTTGAATCCGATTTGCTAAGACTTTGTTGAGAATCTTTGCGTCTGTGTTCATCAGAGAGATCGGCCTATAGTTTTCTTTTTTAAGTGAATCTTTATTAGGTTTTGGGATTAAAATGATATTAGCTTCATTGAAGGAATTTGGTAGTGTTCCTTCCTTTGCTGTTTGATGGAACAGTTTAAGGAGTATTGATGTTATTAATTCCTTAAATGTCTGGTAGAACTCTGTGCTGAATCCATCTGGTCCAGGACATTTTTTGGTGGGAAGATTCGAGATTACTTCTTCAATTTCCTTATATGTTACAGGACTATTTAAATAATTTACAACTTCCTGATTCAATTTAGGTAAGTTGTGTTTACTTAGAAATTCATCCATCTCTTTTGTGTTGTCAAACTTCACAGAGTATAAGTTTTTGAAATATGATGTCATAATTCTCTGGATTTCTTGGGTATCAGTTGTGATAACTCCATGTTCATTTCAAATTTTGTTAACTTGGGTTTTCTCTCTCCTGCTTTTGGTTAATTTAGCTAGGGATGTATCATTCTTATTGATTTTTTCAAAGAACCAGCTTTTTGACTGGTTGACTTTTTCTATCATTTTCTTAATTTCAATTTCAGATATTTCTCCCCTTATTTTGCTAATATCCTCTCTTCTATTGCTTTTGGGATCAAATTGCTTTATTTTTTCTAAAGCTTTAAGCTGCATTGTTAAGTTGTTTATTTCTGATGTTTCCATTTTTTTGATGTAGACATTAAGAGCTATGAACTTACCTCTTAGAACAGCTTTCATTGTGTCCCAGAGATTTTGGTAAGTTGTATTTTCATTATCATTCACTTTCAGGAAATCTTGAATTTCCTTTTTAATTTCTTCCTGAATCCAGTTTTCATTCAGCATCATAGTGTTAAGTTTCCAGGAGTTAGTGTATTTTCTGTCTTTTGTTGTGTTGTGAATGTCCAGCTTTCGGCCATGGTGGTCTGATAGGGCACAAGCTAGAATTTCAACTTTCCTATATATGTGGAGATTCATTTTGTGGTCCAATATGTGATCTATTTTAGAGAAAGTTCTGTGTGCTGCTGATAAAAATGTATATTCTTTGGTACGTGGATGAAAAGTTCGATAGAGATCTGTAAGGTCCATTTCTTTAAGGGTTTGATTAAGTTCCAAAGTGTTCCTGTTAAGCTTTTGACCTTTTGATCTATCCCATGTTGAGAGGGCGGTGTTGAAATCCCCAAGAATTATCGTTTGGGGGTTGATTTCTTGCTTTAGACGCTGTAGGGTTTTCTTAATGAATGTGGAGGGACCCGTTTTGGGTGCATATATGTTCAGTATTGTGAAGTGTTCCTGGTGAATTGTACCTGTGACCAAAATGTAGTATCCATCTGTGTCTCTTATGATTTTTTTGGGTTTGAAGTCCACTCTGTCCGACAGCATAATGGCTACCCCTGCTTGTTTCCTGGTTCCATTAGCTTGCAGAGTTTTGGACCACCCTTTCATTTTTAGGATGTGCCTATCTTTTGTGGTGAGATGAGTTTCCTGAAGGCAGCAGATTGATGGGTTGTGATTTTTAATCCAAGTTTGTAATCTGTGTCTCTTAATCGGTGAATTGAGCCCATTGACATTTAATGTTATAATGGAGAAATTCTTTTTAATTCTGGACATTTTTTATGTTTAGTGGATTTTGTAAGCTTATTGTTTTACAATTATATTTTTGTGGTATTATCTTCCCTTCTGTTCTTTTCTTCAGGCTTGAGTATCATTTCTAGGATTTTTTAAAGGCCTGGTTTGGTAGACATGTAAGCCTTCCAGTTGTCTTTGTGCTGGAAAATTTTTCTTTCTCCCTCGATCATGACAGATAGTTTTGCCAGGTATATCAGTCTGGGTTGGCATTTTTGCTCATTTAATACTTGAAGTACGTCTCTCCAAGCTCTTCTTGCTTTTACTGTTTCCATTGAGAAGTCATTTGTTATTTTAATAAGTTCGCCTTTAAAAGTGACTTGCTTTTTTTCTCTTGAAGCTCTCAGCACCTTTTCTTTGTCTTGAATGTGGAGTGTTTTGACTATTATTTGCCGTGGCGATTTTCTATTTTGGTCATATCTGTTTGGAGTGCGAAATGCCTCTTGTATTTGGATGGGCCTTCATTCTTCAGTTGAGGGAAGTTTTCATTTATGATAATTTGAAAAATTTCCTCAGGTGTGGTATTTTGAGATTCTTGCTCTGGTATTTCATGAGTGCGCATGTTAGGCTTCTTCAGGGTGTCCCATGTCTCTTGAATGTTCCTCTCAAGTATTTTTTTGGCTTTAACAATCTCTTCCATTGAGCTGGTTAATTCTGCCACTTTGTCTTCAAGATCTGAAATTCTATTTTCTGCTTCATTAGTTCTGCTGATAAGACTCTCTGTTGAGCTTTGGGTTGAAGATAGCATGTCTTTTAGTTCAATTTTAAACTCTGCCTGAGACTGTTTTAACTGCTCTATACCTATTTTTGTTTCTTGAACTGTTTTTCTCAACTCCTCCAAATGCCTGTTGTGTTCCTGTTCAAAGTGGTTGATTCAGTTGTTTAACTCCTCTTGGATTTCCTCTTTCATAGTATTAATCATAGTAATGATCATACTTTGAAAATCGTTGTCTTGGGTCTGGCTTTCTTGGCTCTTTTCTGTGAATTTGTTCTGGTTGGAATCCATCATTAAGGGGTTAATTCTTTCAGTGGGAGATTGGTCTTCTTAGGTTTTGTTTCTCATGGATCTGCACTTTGACTTGGGCATTGTTGTTTTGTCTTCTAGGGCTTTTCAGTTTCTGTGTGTTTTTGACTGATTTAGTTGGTATTACTACACTTGGGCAGTTATTACTAGTGCTTGCCTTGGCGGTTGTGTATGTTTGTCTTTTGTTATTGTAATTTCCTAGTTGAGGCTGTTAGGCTGTTAGTACATCAGTTAAGTCAGCTTAAGTAGACAAGAAGTGAATATTAGTATGGTAGTGCACTTTTACGATGTAGTATTTTGGTGATATGTGAGGGTGAGTGGTATGATCCCTGGAGTTGTGTTTTTGGGGTGGCTTTATGGAAAAGTTAATCTATAGTGATTAATATTAGAAAGGAACAGTAAGGTGAAAAAAAAAGGGAGGTTTACTTATCTTTGGGCTGGATGTGAAGAATCTCTCCCATGTGATAAGATGATTGTAGAGGTTTACAGATGTACGGCCTTTGATCCTTAGAACTTTGCTTGAGTTTTCTTTAGACTCTATTGAATTCTGAGTAGTAGTGTGTCTTCTGTAGACCACGTGCGTGGGTCCCCAGTGGGCCAGAGAGGCAGAGGGGCTGATGTTGATGGCAGAATTCTTCACCCAGGACCTGGGGCTTGGCTTAGTGTCCTGGGTGTTTGGCCGAGTGGGGAGCGGGAGGCGCATTCGGGTGGACAAAGGTGATGCGGGAGGGAGAAGGGTAGACTTTGAAGTCACTCAGTTAGCGTTCATTCTTACCATCTAGATGGGTTTTTGAGAAGAAGTTTTGAAAAACCTTATTGGATAGGATTCCCCAAATAAGTAACATATGCATTTAAGGAAGACTTTGAGGTGTGGTGGAGCTTTGGGAACACGATGCTTGAGAATCTAAGTCATGCATGAGAAATGTAAGGAAGCAGACCATGACAGCAAAATGAAGAAGTGGTTTAGAAAATGTCCTCATTCTCAGAACTTATTGTAATGAAGGATGCTGGGGTGTTTTCCACAAGTCTAGTATTGACCTTTAAGAGAAAACTGGTATAAGGTTGTCTTAGCTCTTTTCTAGAAATGCTACCTGGAGGACTAAGGGAATCGCAGGATTCAGGAGAATGTGTATTAGTACTGTTCGTAATTATCAATCTTGCAGTCTACTTACTAATATTTGGAAAGCAGCAAGAGAGATAGTCATACTTAAGATGGTGCTCTCTAATTGTAATATGTTGCCAGCAATTTTTTTTTTATTTATTTTGCCCACTCATAAAAATTTGCTAGGTATCCCATTCCCTTCCTTCCCTCCACTCTTCCCTGGATCCCCTTACTCCCTCCCCCCTTTTTCCCTTCCTTTCCCCCCTCCCTCCCTTTCTCACATTGTCCCCACCCCCCAATCTCTCGAGCATCCTTTACTGTGCATGTCAAACTTCCCTCTGGGTCTTCCTCTCTGATGAAGTATAAGGACTCAGTAGCATTGCCTAGAGCTCTTTTTTGTGTTTCTCTTTAGTATAGGAACACTGTTGTGGTTGTTAATCCCTTGCCTCTAAGGATCCTAGTTCCTGTGATCCATGATAGACTTTGAGAAGTCAATGATATGTTGGTCATTGCACAGGTCATGCAAAGTCCTATTGTGATTACTTTGGCCCTAACTTGTGTGGAGTATCTTGCGTATCATTGCTCCTCCCCATCTTTAGGCTCTTCCAATCTTACCGCCCCCTCTTCTGCAAATTTCTCTGAGCTTTAGGATGGGGAGAGAGTAGGCTGGCTTGGTTCCAGGTGGTTAATATAGAGTCTCTAATATTCTGAATTTGTTGATTTTTTTTTTCAGTTTGCCAGCAATTTTTCTAAAGTTTTCTCTCTTCAAGCAGTTTTTCTCTTCATGTTTAATCAAGATAGTTCTATCTATATGCACCAATGACAAATGCCCTCTCATTTTCTTATGAATTTCAATGTCAAATCTAAGTCATTTAATTTAATTACCTTGGGGGAGGGGCTAAATTTGCTTTCTAAAATGGGTGGAAAATGTCATTTTCTCTTGATCTCCTGACAACTTTTATGATGAAAATATGAGTAAATTCAATGATATGAGAGAAATTAAATGTCCCTCTAAGGCATACATATCTGTCTTGCCACGTGGAGAAGGATACCAAGAACTGAAGTTCCAATAACAGAAGACTGAGCAGAAACCTTGGATACTTGCAGAATTTTGGTCTTATTTTTATGTTCATCTATAGTATTTAAAAAGGAATCTATCTCAAATTGAAAACTATTCTTCTTTTCAGAATTCTTATGATTATAACAACTACAATAGCTTCTTCAAGAATCTTTTAGGGTGCTCATTACTTAATAAGTAGAATAAATCTCTAGCTGCTGTGTGAAGTCAAACTTTAGACTTTACATATTAATCATTTCATTTCCAAGATTGATTAGTTGGAACTAGCATGGAATCTCTCTTGCTTATTTGTTTTTAACAGCTAGAACAGGTCGAATAGCAAAAGTGATGCTAACACATCTAGAAATCCTCTCACATTGAGGCAGAAATGCTGCAGAAACTGTTTCTGGAAAAAGCTGAAATCTCTGATTCAATTCTGTTTGCAAGCTGTTCAGACTCTCAGTGGGCAGTATCTCTGGGTCCTGAGAAATTTATCAATGCAGTGCTTCATATGCTAGACATAAAGAATTATGGTAACTCTCCTCTGGCTCGCTCTTCTTAGGAGAAGATGTGATGGGATTGTCAATTTATACAAAAGAAGGGATTTCCAAGAGAGTCCTAGGTGATGTTAAGATTTCACAACTTGACTGGTATAATGTACTATATAGCATGATTCAACTCTGTCACTATTTATTGAACATATTTATATTCAAGGTGTTGTGATTGGTTCTTCAGCATATATAAAGAGAAGTAAAGGAGGCACCAAAGAAGTGACTTGGGAGAATATGTATGAGATAATGGATCTTCTGCTGCCTAGGCTAACACATGCCTTATCAATCATTATCCCTCTAGAGGAGATTTCCCATCAACTTACAAATGAACTTAAACATTCTGTTCTGTAGAAAACCTTTCTTCAATTGTTTTGTCTTCTACTACCAGGCATTTCATTTCTTCCTTCTGTCTATACTTTTCTGCCTCAAACCTTCCTCTGCCTTTCTACATTTCTCTTACTTAGGTTCATTTGCCTTCTGTTCTTTCTACCTGAAAATAAGCTTCTTTCTTGGGGTTGCATTTCTTGTTCAGAAGAAGGGGGAATAGAGAAAAGCACAGATATTCATGAGGGAAATGAGATGCAAGCAAAGTGGCTTTGATCACAGTAATACGTAGGTGAAACTTTGATATCAGACTGAGGCTATAAATGGTCCCTAGAAACTAGGACATTTGATATCTGAAAAAAAATATAGGCAGAGTGACTATATATATACATGTATGTGTGTTTATATATAATGGCAGAGGTTAAAAAAAAGGTTAACATACATAGTAATTCCAGTTGTGACTGTCACCAATCCAAAGTCATCTTTACATCAAATCAACTTGCCCTCCATGAATCACTTCTTCTAGGGGACACTAGAGGACAGCAAAGAACCATTTTCCTATGTGTAGTATAGGTAATTGGTATTAGTTAAATTAGCTCCATGTGACTGGATGGGATACTGAGGAGACTGTGAGGAAGTTCAAGTGACTAAGCCACCATTAAGAAGGAGCCAAATCATACATACATCATAACTCTCAGAAAGACAGTTTGAAGCTATCTCAATCCGGGAACTGTTCCCCAATCTGAAGTCTGTTTACATTTGATTTAGTCCTAAGAATAAATTAAATGTGCACATGTGAACCTTACTAGAAGTACGGTCAGTTTCCTCAGCATTGATGAGGAGACTGAGGGAGCTGTAGAGGATCCAGGGTGGTGGAGAGTTGACTGGCAGACAGGGCTGAGGAAAACCTAAGTTGGAATATGTTACCATAACTGGTGATCACAGGAAAAAAATTTCATTGGTTTAGTTATATTTTGTGTATTGGTTTTTATTTTTCTCATACTTTCATTATGAATCTTAGAGGTATCAGTGTTTGGAGTACAAAGGACAGAATATTTCAGACCAGTCTGAAAAGGCAGAAGCCATAGTTAGATATTCTGTGAGCAGATGTTTCTACTCAGTCAACATCAAAAGGGCAGGGTACCACCTGCAATCAACTGAATTTTTACATAGGTGCCAAAAAAAAAAAAAAAAAAGCCAGTGCAAAAAAGACTGCATCTTCGACAAATGGTATGGCAAAATTGGATATCTTCAGAAAGAAATATGAAACTAGACCCTTTTCTGTCATTTGGCATGAAAATTAACTTCAAATGGATCAAAAAAGCTCAAGGTTTGACCTGAGACTATAAAACTTCTGGAAGAAAGAAAGGGGGTACGTTAGAGTTGATAGACCTAGGCCAACATTTTCTTAATAGGACTCCAAAGGCACGGGAAATAAATCCAACACTAAAAAAAAAAGAAATGGGATTGCATGAAATTCAAAAGCTTCTGTTCAGCAAAATATATTTCTAATTAGGCAAAGGCAACCCATGGAATGGGAGAAAATCCTCGCTAACCACATATCTGATAGATGACTAATATCCAGAGTATACAAAGAACTTACAAATTAAATATCAAGCAAGTAAATAATCCAATTAAAAATGGATCTTAAGACTAAAAAGAAACTGTTTACAGGACAAAATTCAAATGTCTAGCATATATCTTAAAAAATGTTCTCCCTTACCATTAGGAAAATGCAAATTAAAACGACTCTGCTATATTATCTCACCCCCATCAGAATGGCTACAATCCAAAACATGAATAACAACAAATGTTGGCCAGGATGTGGGGAGAAAGGCTCCCTCACTCATTACTAGTGAGAATGCAGCTTGTATATCCTCTTTGGAGATCAGTATGAAGATTCCTAAAAAAGTTAAAATTTGAGATATCATATGATTGAGCTATACCACTCCTGGAATATCCCAAAGAATGCCACATCTTGTTACAGTGACACTTGTACATTATTGCAGCTCTGTTCACACTAACAAAGACTTGAAATCAATCTAGACATCCAACAGTAGATGAATGGATATCAAAAATATGGTATACACAATGGAATACTATTCAGCTGTCAAGAGAATTGAAATGACTAAACTTGCTGGTAAATGGATGGAATTTGAAGAAATTATACTCAGCTAGATAATACCCTGGATAGATAGCCCAGACTCAGAAAGACAGATGCCATATGTATTACCTTATAGATGGATGCTAGCATTGAACCTTCAGGTATTATACTCAAATGGATAATTATGTATCACCCACAAACTACAAAAGGAAATGAGTCTAGGGTATAATGGAAGAAGAAGAAAAAAAAAAGAACAAACACACCACCACCAACAACAAAAACCAGACAGATAGTAGCACCAGGCAATTTTTGAGGAAAGGATTAAATGGGAGTGAATGAAGGGAATATGATATAATAAGGGGTAGGGGAGCAAAATCAATGAAAGAAAAAAAAGCGAGTGACTCGGGAAAAAAGTGATCAAATGGCCTCACTCAGCTATGAATGCTGCAAGCTGCAACAACTCTGGTAAGAATCCAAGGGAGCAATGATGGTGTGTAAGGCTTTTAAGTAATTACCCCTTGAGTAGGTTCTAAACACCCCAATACAGTCAGGGAACACATGGCCACAGGCAACAGAGTGTGTGTGGGGTGACACTGCTGAAAGCTCATGAGACAAAGGGAGCTCCTAGTCTTTATACTAGGTTTTGCATCAAGTGATACAGATATGTGATAGGATGCTGACCTGAGCAAGTCGAAAGGGAACTCCCAGAGCCATGGTGAGTAAGGCCTGGTTTCTATGGGATTGGTCTAACAAAAACAGAAAAACAAAATCAGAAAGGGTGTCTGAGAAGAGAGCTGATCGTAAAGAAGAAATTGTGTTCAATGCAGCTGTGATTAAGGAATGGGTTATTTAACCTGAAAAAACAACAGAAAAGACCAGGTGTATTAGGTTTCAGTATATCCAGTTTATTCAATTAATCCAGACTAAGATGCACACACACACACACACACACACACACAAACACACACACACACACACACACACACACACACACACACACACACATAATATATATACATACAGGATATATATTTGTGTTATCAGGATTGAAAAACTACTGAAAGAAGAAGTAGAACTAGGTGCCAGAGAAAAGTCAAAGAGAATTCTTTCATTATGCTTTTTTTTATTGTTTGGATTTTTACCATTGTTGTAGATTATTGTTACAATGTAACAAGCAAGTTTTACTTTTAGTGTAATGTATCATCAAAAGCCACAGGAAGGAGAGCTTACTGAGAATACCAAAAGGAAGCAATACTGAAGAGTCACATTGGATAATGAAACTGGAATAGCAAGCAAGCAGGATGAATGAAGCAAATAGGGCTGAAGAGATAACTCAATGGGTTAATTCTTACAAGCACAGGTCTGAGGGCCTGAGTCAGATTCCTGCACCAATGTGAAAATCAGAGTGTGATAGCTTGCCTTTAATCCCAGTTCTGGGAGTGCCTATAATCCCAGTCCTGGGAGTCCAAAGACAAAGGGATTCTGGGAACCTATGCAGTTCTACAGGCCCATAGTCAATAATGCTCTGGTTAGGGTTCAGTCTTGACATGATCCAGGAAGACCTATGCATATCGATCACAGAGTCGGGTGCAGAAAGTGCCTGGGAGAGTTTAACAAGGAACGAGACAGAAGAAATAAAAGGGTGTCCTGAGGGCCCATAATAACCGGTGCAAGAGAAAAGAGGGCAGAGAGGAAATGAAAGAGGATAGATACTGAGCAGATATTTTAGGTAAAAGAAAACAGGAACAGAATACAAAGGAAGAGATTTCTTTGAATGACCAGCAAGAAAGACCAGTGCTAGCTTTGTGAAAAGCCGCGAGGGTACCAGCGAATCAAGCTGCAAAGCTGAGAACTGGCAGAGACAATAGAAGCCACTGCACAGTCAGATCTGCAAGGAAATGAAGCTCTGCGCCTCGAGCGCCATCTGACGGATGAATGCGAAATTTCAGGACTTGCTTAAAATGTCATCCAGTACCCTGTTGAGAAACCAACCCATTCCCATCTCCTGGCTTCCTGTCCCTGCTGATTTAGAGTCCCAGCACATGTTTTCACGAAGTTATGACTAAGAAGGATTGTAATTGGCAACAAAATCTATGGATTTTTAAACCATGACCACTTTAAAACTAATGTGGGCATGCACAATGTGTTCTAATGTCTCCTGTTGCTATAAAAGATGAAGGTGTTGATGGGAGGAAATGCATGATCCGGCAATACCATATTGTAACAAGGTCACTCTCTGGGAGTCTGTATGTATCCAGGTTCTTGTGCTCAGAGAGGAAGTTTGAACTAGAACACGTGTTGAGGATTAAGGAAAAGTTTATTAGAGGAGAAAAAGAATAGAACTCATGGGCTCCAGATGTGGAGTGCCATAATGGGCAGGCGCCTGGGAGAACTCATGGACTCCAAGCATGGAACACCATGGAGGGCAAGGAGCTGGCAAAGAACTCATGGGCTCCAGACCAGGACTGCCATGAAGGGCAGGCGCCAAAGATGGCTGCCAAGGTCAGGTATATTCATACGCTTGGGCAATGGGGGAGGGGAAAAATGGCTTTTCCTCATTGGTTAGCTCACATAGGAACCCAACCCAGTTGATCTTGTGCCCACCTCAAGGTAGGGCTTATCTGTAAAGGAGAACTCATCTCCTTATCCTTTCATAAGCAAAGGATTGGGAGAAGCGGACCATCTCGTCTCTTGGAGAATTGAAGTCAGTTCTTCCCTATCTGCAGGGGGTGTTCCTGCAGGGTAATCCCAGTAATGGGTGATGGCTATCCCAGACCTTTAGAGATCATCCCAGCATGGTTGCTCTAGACCTGCCTGAATATGAGACAATCGGGTTGCAAAATCAGAGCTAAAATGAAGGCTCATGGGTAGAGACTGTGTCCAAGACCTCTCCTATGTGCTGAAAGTCATCTGAACAGTTGAAGCACACAGACCAAACAGGCAGCTTTGGAAGCCTTTTCCAGCAGCTGGTGAGCACGTATGCTTATGTGGAGAAGAGACGAACCGTCCCTATTTACCTGTTGCTGGTTTTGGTTTTTATCATAATTGTTATGCACTTACACCACAGCATTAATTTTTGTCCAGTCGAAGCTTCCACCAAGATCCTCATGATGTGTTATCACTTTCATGTCTGTGTAGTATGCCTTTCCTGTAGATGAAAACATGATAGTCAAGTTGAACGGCCATCTCCACACCTAAGATTGAAAGTGGAACTTGCACGAATGTTTCCTTGCACACGGTCTCCATCGGACCAACTGAGTCAAGTTCTCACTGTTCAGCATTCTCCAGTTACATATGTATCTGGTAAATGTATTCACTACTTCTTGGCTCTTGTGGAATCTGCATGCTGTAACAGACTGAATTCTGGTCTATTTGAGATTTTTTTTTCTGCCCTGATTTCTCATTCCTTATGTTGAATGGTGTTTTGAATTTACAATAATGTTTTTCTCCAAAGAAAAGAAACTATGTAAAAATAAGGAGAAAACTTGAGGCTGGGCAGTGAGAATGTTTCCATCCGATTGATAATAAATCTGGGTCCAGTTGTGCATGAAAACATGACGTATCATTGGTAATTATTATGCCAGTTGGAGATTTGATGAGAACAGCAGACAGCCAAGCTATGCAACAACAAGCACTTGACATTTTAAACGCTTCTTGACATTAGCGCTCTGACATTTCATTTTTTATATCTTTTCCCAAAAAAAATTCCCAAGAAATGATGAATGAGATTTCTCAATAAGTTAAAACTTTTGAAGTTTGGGGTTCTGTAACTCCAGCTCATTAGCATATCTGTCAATGAATGGCTTTCTTGTGGAAACGTAGGAGACTTTCAAGACCACGTGTCAAAAATCATCTTTGTGTCAAAAATTTCATAATTAGTCATTCTTAGGCAAGTTTCATTTAATGTGCATGATTGGAAAAGTGAAGGGGGAGTCAGGCTGCTCATTCTTGCAATTAGCAGTGTGGATATAGGTGCACTATGAGATAACCATAAGAGAAATTGATAATAAAAGTGGAGTATAAATAAATAAAGAGAAAAATTACAAGTGAAGATACATATTGTCATAGTTAAGCACAGGTGTCTACTTGACTGTTGAGGGTTTGAACTCTGGGCACAGTTGTAGAGAGCTGATGGTTGAGTTAAGCCCAGAGCAAACCTGAAGGAGATTGCCTAGCTGATAGGGAAGACCCAGCCCATGGTGGGTGGGATTAGGCCTTGGATAAATCACAGAGAGCTGGTTGAGAGAGTTGGCATCCTTCTGTATACTTGGCTAGACGTGCTGGTCTGGCAAGTAAGGATTGTCCATCTCTCAGCCGTTATATGGTGATGATGTGGCCAGTTCCCTCAGCCCTGGTGTTGGTGCATGCTCTCCTGTCAAGCTGGACTGAGAACTGTAGCCGGACTGTTGTAAGGAAATAAACTGCTTGTTCCCTTAAGCTGTTTGATGGTCATTTATCAGCAACCATGCAGGTGGACTGCAACACATATGAAAGCAGAAATAGTTTGGATTATCTTCCTAAAGGATTCTGAGATAATTCACAAAAATGTGTACAACGAGTAGTGAAATGTGTTGAAATGAAATGATTGTGATTGAAATGAAGAAATTCATTGCAACCACGACAGTAAAAACTTTATTTACACATAGAAGTGGACTTTGAGCATCCTTTGAGTGGAAGCAAAAAGAGAAGCACTGTCATAAGAGCAAGAATATGAGTAATGCAAACAATCCCCCAAAATTATGGTGTGGTCAGATGAGGGAATGTCTCAGACTGTATGGGGCTCCTGGACTGTGAAGATGTTCAAGGTGTTTGTGGAAGGAAGGCAGCACTGTCACAGTAGAAGTGGAAAAACCCGGACTCAACTGTCCCTGCCATGATGGTAGTGCTGCTGGGGCCAGGTGGGCAGCAACTGGAAAGCACAGTCTCCCCTGCTCAAGAGGTTCCTTCCTCAATCCTCAGGCTAAGCAGGACAGGGAATGGCTGGAGAAAGTGAAATGTAGGCAATAGGGCTCCAGCCAGCCTCACAAAGTCAGGTCTTAAAGGTGGGCTGTGGACTTAGAGTTTATTTTGTAGTTTCCAAAACATGTGGAGCAAGTACAGCAGGTCAAGTAGGAACTTTAAAGACTTCCTCTCCACCTAGACCTAGACTGGAGCACACGAGCTTACTTCACCCTGGCCCTTCCCGTCGCCTTGGATTTTGAATCCTGTAGTACCTCACCTGGCTTCCTAGGCTCCAGACACCTCCAGACCCTAGCACCTTCTCAGCACACTATTGTTTTAGGATCACCATGGCTTTGTGTGTGGGGGTGCATCCTGATTGCTCTCAGCTTTGTCCTCTTGAAGCTCTGTCCAGTCTGCTGCCCTGCAAGGTCTCTCCAGGGCTTCCTCTTCCTACACTGATCAACGGGGGAGAGGTGAAGGGTTCACTTCCCTCTCCAAAGATCAGCTTTGTGCAGTCAGCGTGGAGGGCAGTCGGTCCACGTAGCACCGCCTGGCTGACTTTTGAGGAAACTGCATTGGTGAGCAGGGAGAATGTCATAAGGAAGCAAAGCACAAATGGTATCTATTTCATAACTTTGGGAGAGTAATCTTAAGGAAATAAGTCTGAAATTTGTAGGCACATATAGATTAGGCTAGTTCATGCTTATCCGGTAAGAACCAAAGGAAACGCTGGGAGAAACAAAACCTTATTCCACCCAAATCTCCATCTGTTAGATGTATTCCCCAAGCCACATCCCTTCTGCATGCTGTCCTCTGTGCTTCAACCTCAAGATGCTAAGTCCAAAGAACTCTACACTTTAGTCAGATTTCCTCTAGTGGACAAATGCTGACAAGATGCATCTTAAGGGAGGGTTCATTGTGAAAGCTTACAGTTTGAAAGCATGCAGTCGATCCTGATGGATGCTGATGGGGAAGACATGGCAGAAGGAGGAGGTAGCCAGACATACTGTCTTCACAGTCAGGAAGCAGAGACCTGACAGGTAGTGGGGTCAGGTTTCAAAACGGCAAAGCCTGCCCGAAGTGACCCTCTTCTTCCTGTGAGGTGACCTTGCCTAAGAGTCTGTAACCTACCAAAAGGGCAGCAATAGCTGGGGATCATGAGGTTGAGCACATGACCCTTTGGGGGACAATTTATATTTAAACTGCAATATGAATGTCTTAAAATGTGCTTACTTTCCCTTTGGATTATAAACTTTCAACAAAGATTCCTGCCCAATAACTTTACTTTTTATTTCAGTTTTACCGTATTTAAGCAGATTTCTATGAAATTCCTTTCTTTGTGGCTAGCCAGTGACAGTTGCAAGTAAAGACCCCTGTGACAGAGGTCCTTGTGTGTGAAGAACCTCAGTGACTTCCGCCAGCTTGAGTCCCCATTTACCAAAGAGCAGTGACTCAACCAGAATCACATCACCACCCGAAAGACACTTCAATGTATCTTCCTGCCTTTTTGTTTTGAAATTCCTCGATGCTTGAAGGAATGACACTTTCCCCCATTCTTTTATTTTTTAATGTTGCATAAATGAATATAGTGAATTCACGTTTTTGATTTTTGACTCTTAATCCAAGTCCCACCCTCCCTCCTTTTCCTCTTACAATCCTTTCATCTTCCCTGCTAGACTCCCTATTTTCAAATCTTTTCACTTGTGTGGCCCACTGTGTTTCATCTAGTTCATTTTTGATGACATTTGCCTAACATGCTTCCTACTCCAGCAAGTATAAATTGGTGGGTACCACTGAGAAATTATCCTCCTTTTCATCCCCATCAGCATTAGTCTGCATCAGTTTCCCAGGGAGGAATCTTCTTGAGATCTTTCTGCTTTTATGGTGAAATGTTGAGAATTTTTTTTTAAAGGAAGAAAATGATGATGTTAAAGGCTTGGTAACTTTTGACTTATAAAAATGACTTTGAAGTTAAAGTGCTTGCCATCAAGCAACAGGACCATACAATGCATCTCCGTATGGTAAATAAAAATATTAGGTAGGAAGTGGAAGCTCATCTGCAATTCCAGCTTCCAAAAAGAATACTCACAGCAAGCTGGCTATCCAAACTATATCAAAAACTCTGGGTTTCAATACAGACTTAGTCTCACAAAGACGAGGGTGAAAGAATGATCAAGTATGGTTTCTTAGGTCCTCCAACATGCAGCCCCACATATATGTGTGCGTACACATATGGATGAATATGCTTTTACACTTCCCCGTCCCTCCCAACATATACATAAACAAACAAACAAATGAAAAACAAAAGAAAGCAATAACTGGTTCTTTTTTGTTTGTTTGTTTCTGAATACAGTAAAGAATACACAGGAAGCAGAAAGTCTAAATTCTTGGTCCAACAGATAGAGAAAGAAAGGAAGAGACAGGGAAAAGGGAGAAGAAGCTGGCACAGAAAGAGGGCTAACAGTGATCTGATTTTTTTCCTTTGTCTTCTCAAGTCAGTGACTGGTAACCAGCTGCCCCTTAATTAAACCTTGGTTCTATTTAACACCCAGAGAGATGTATATTGCAAGTAAAGGAGGAGATAGAGAATGATTTAGGTGGGGCACTGTTACATTATTTCCAAAATGAATTGGCATAAAGTAATTGGAGAAATAAGCGAGAAAATACGCTTTGTGTGAAATAGGATTCAGGGCTGAAAGGCAGTTGGAGAAATTTAAAGGAACATTTTGTACATTAAGGAAATAATATGAGGACTGGGGAGAGGCTGCTTGGTCCACTTTCCTCTCCCTCACTTATATTAGAATAACCTTTAAAATGAAATGAAATATGTGAAAGTCCTGACATTTAAAACCAAGCTAGGGTTTTATGCATGCTGGGGAAATCTAGATCATTAAAACAGGGTGGACAGGGAATAGATTTTTCAATACTCGGAGCTTGTTTCTGGGGACAGCAGTAGCTAAGCATAATTGGATGTTCATATTAAACTCAGAGAATAGCTTGCTTTATCAGTGGGATGACTGGCAAAATTGAGAAAAGTACTTAGGGAGATAGAACTGCCCGCTGGAAAGACATTGCACTGAGCAATAAATCTGGGTTCTCGTTGCTCTATATCAATAGTGAGAAGACGAATCTCTGTGGTTCCTTCTACCCACCTTCCATAGTCGTTGAGTTCTTCACAGTGTGGGTCATCATGCCTTGGATGCTTCAAAAATAAGAGTCATTTAGAAGGGAATCAAAAAATTATTCATGTTTGACTAAAGTTTCAAAAAGAAGAATAAGGCATTTATGAAAGAAAAGGTTTATAGGGGAGGGAAGGATGAAGATAAGGAGTGAGACTAGCTTTCAGGTAACCAATTACCTGCTAACTAACTTCTAATCCTTCCCTCATTGATGCCAGGGAATACACCAATATTGCAAACCTGTCCAAATAATAGTGGAAGGGGAGAAAATATACACTAGACAGGATTAAATATCTTAGTGTTAACCATAAATATCTCATAGTAAATGACCATATAAACACCTCTTATTATATTCTTAGATAAGAAAAGATCTCAACATTCAACCAAGATCCAACTTACTGAAGTGGAAGAATAGTGAAGTAGAAAACCACAACTGACCAGAGTGCAAAGTATTGGCGATTCCAAAATGCTCAGCCCTGATCAGGTCATCCAAATCTCTTTCCATACCAAGGCTCAGGGAAAGCTTGCAAGTAGAAGAGGCAGTAAGATTGTAGAGTCTAAAAGTAGGAAGGTTCATTGCAGGCTAGGTCACTCCAATCACAACAGGGCTGCTGCACTAAGGAACTCACTACAATGAGATCTGTCCCCACCAGACTGCAAAATGGCTAGCACATCAGTATTCTTCCAAGGACCAAAGAATATTTCAATAAAAACAACTACATGCAGTGGAAATTATAGGAGTGGGTGCTAGAGAGGCGAAAGAGAAAATCCCCACTAGTGAGTTTACCCACTAAAGGATTATTTATACTGCTACAGAAGCCTGATCCTTTGTTAGTAAGATGACCCAAAGGAAGACCTGTGATTCACACAAGCAGAGAGTAATGAGGACAGAAGGCATAGGGATGGATTGGGGAAGGGAAGGGTGTGTAAGAGAGGAGGGAATTGGTGGGAAGGGAGAGGGATATCAACTTGTTTGTAAATAATAATAAAAAAGACTTGTATATACCATGAGTCTTTGCTACTTAGGAGCTCTACATCACAAGTAACTAGGTGAGACAGTCACATTCAGGACAATATAGCCACAGACTCAGGTTACTAGTTTCTGTCCATCTACCTCATTCTCACATACTCTCTGCAATGTATGCTGGGTGAGTGACAAGTTGTCTACATAGAAATCATTTGGAATCTTTCCTTCTTTGTAAAATGCGACCCTGATATTCATAGTGATTCATTCCAATGCTCGATCATCACATCTCTGGGAGTCCCATCCCTATGGTTGCCATGGAAACAGCTAGAGTATATCCAAAATCTGTTTCCTGGTGTTGACCTTTAAAGTACCTTGGGATCACAGAGTCATGAATATATCCTTGGTAACATATGCAAGTAGCTACTTCTTAGGAACTATTTCTTCATCTGGATAGGAGGATGGCTGTAGATTTGTCCTGAACATTTTAATCTCTTGGTTCCTGAGCCACATTTAACAGGCTTTGCTTGTGAGATGAATGATCTTCATAATGAAAGCTATAAAATATTGATGAAAGAAATTGAAGAACATATGTAAAAATGAAAGAAAGGCACACAAGGTGAAAAGATTAATAGTGCTGATATTATTAAAATCTCCGTACTACCCAAAGGCAATAAATAGAATGAACATAGTATCTATTTAAATACAAATGTGTTTGTAATAGTTTGCATGTGAATTGTCCCTCACAGGTTCACATGTTAGCATCTTTAGCTCATTCTAATGTTTGGGAAGATTGTGGCACATTTAGGAGGTGGAATTTTGCTGGAAGAATGGGTATCACATAAGGTGGACCTTGTGGTTAGGTAGCCCCTCTCTGCCCCCTCTAACAATCTGCTCTTGCAGTTTGCTAATCGGTCTCTCAGTTTCCATGATGAGGGACATGACTTGAGACATCTGCAGGTTCTTCTGCCTGCCATGCTATGGGATTCCTACCTTAGTCCCCTCTAGAACCATGAGCCAAATAAATCTCTTCTTTTCTTCCCTAAGTTGCTTATATTTCAGTGTTGTCTCACAACAGAGAGAGTTACTTCCTGTGAGTAACTGTGATAACATTCTTTACAGAGCTAGAAAAAAAATCCTAAAATGTGTATTAAAACACACACACACACACACACAGTAAAAAATATAAAAAATACAAAAATACCAAAGCAAAACAACAAGCAAACAATTATACATCTATTATTTGATTATTGGGAGGCAGAAGCAGGTGGATTGCTATAGACTATTGCTCAGTATCAGTCTGAGTTATATAGTGATATCAATACCAAGTTGTACTACAGAGTAAGACTCTATCTCAAAAAAAAAAAAAAAAAAAAAGAAAAGAAAAAGAAAAAGGAAAAAGCCCAAGAAGCATTGCATCCAAATACACTACAAAACTATGGAGTCATCAAAGTATCACAATGCTGGGTTATTAGGAAAAAAGTAACAAGACTGATGAACTTTTAACAAAACTAACCAAAAGAAAGAGAAATAATAGCCAAATCAATAAAATTAGTAATGAAAAGATAGTTGTTACAACAGACTCCAAAGATTCCAAAATCATCAAGGAAAACTTGTCAAATGACAGCTTCTTGGTAAAGGGCCGGGAGTTGCTTTGAATTATGGTGAAAATGATGTGTTTAAATGGTAGTTTGATAGCATGTAGTAGTTTGTTCCCCCTACTATTAATAGTGCTGATAGTATTAAAATCTTCATACTACCCAAAGGCAATAAATAGAATGAACATAGTATCTATTTAAATATATATCTTTTTTAATTTTTTTAAATTTTTAAAAAAATTTTTTATTATTATTTATTCAACTATGCGCATGTGCGTGTAGATGTGCGCGCGCGTGGGTGTGTCTGTGTGTGTGTGTGTGTGTGTGTCTGTGTATGTGTAGAACCACGGACGAATTCGTGAACCACCATGGACCGCCTCCACCTCCTTCTGCCCCGGGATTCACAGGCTCCGCCCTACCAGGGCCAGAAGCTCAGGCCGCCCCCGCTTCTGCCTGGCGTCTATACGTGGGATCTGGGATCCGAACTCGGGACCTTCCGCCTGCAAGGCGGAGGCTTAACCCCTGAGCCACCTCTCCAGCCCCCATAGTATCTATTTAAATACAAATATGTTTGTAATAGTTTGCATGTGAATTGTCCCCCACAGGTTCACATGTTAGCATCTTTAGCTCATCCTAATGTTTGGGAAGATTGTGGCTGTGGCCTGGATTATAGTAACAGGGATGTCTTCCCCTCTTAAAAATGGGCCTTAACGTTCAATCAGAAAGCCTCTAGTTACCCCTTAACATTCATGCCACTATTGCACAATGATCCCCTCTTGGCTGGATGGTTGTATTCTAACCGAAAGAATTTACACCTGGATGAAATTGTTGATTTACTTTCCCTCTACTCCTCCCCCCCTAGAGTCTGCATAGTATAATATGATGGAAGCTGGCTAACAAAGAGGAAGCTTCTAAATTATCTTCAACTAGTTTTCTAGATGTCCTGTGATCACATGTGTGGTATCATCAATAATAAGATCTTACTATTGGGCTCTAGATGGCACCAAGAGCTATAGCCAAGTCCATTTTGTCTGGGGGTCCTTGGAAACCTTTCTAACCAACAGCTTATTAGCAGGTATCACATACCTAATACTGAGAATTTTGTTCTATTGCCTGTGACTTCTGGTAAGAGAATTTAGTGTAGTCTTCTTTTCTTCCCCTCTTTGTGCAATTGTACATGTATATCTGTCCATATTTTTTCTTAAACTTATTGTTTAACTTATAAGTATGGAACATTTTGTTCTGGTTGTATCATTTATCCTATAATGCTACTTATTCCTTCCCCACCCATTCTTGTACTCCATCCCATCATCTCCCTTCCCACTTAAACCTTTTCCCTCATTACTCTCCTTTCCACCTTCTTACCACTTGTGTTCTTTTTCCTCCACTCCTTTAAGCATCTCCTCATTTAATCATCTCTCTATTATTTTCCAACTGTTAAAAGTATTCCTAGTCAAGTACGTAAACTGAAGAGATCCCTTTTATTTTTTGACTGGATGGATAGAATTAGGTGTTATCATTTAAATGAAATAAGGCAGACATAGAAAAAAAAGATCTTATTATGACACTCCACTGTGTCATATAAGAAAAGATGATCTCGGGGCTGGAGAGTTGGCTCAGGGGTTAAGCCTCTGCCTTGCAGGCAAAAAGTCCTGAGTTCGGATCCTACACCCCACGTATAGATGCCGGGCTGAAGTGGGGGCGGCCTGCGTTTCTGGTCCTGGTAGGGCGGAGCCTGTGAATCCCGGGGCAGAGTAAACAAGGAGGAGGTGGAGGCGGTCCATGGTGGTTCCCGAATTCGTCCGTGGTTCTACACATACATACATACATGCACACACGCACACACCACACATACACAATTGAATAAATAAATAAATAAATAAAGATGATCTCACAAAAGTTGAAGGTAGAATGACAGTGACCAAAGGTCATTGAGAGTAGAAGGGCAGCAGGAGTGGCGAAACATTAAACATGGGTGCTGTGCAGTTGGGTCTTGACAGATAAAAGACCTCATTTTGCATAACACTGCAGAAAGGAGTTTTAGGGTTTAGAGTGTGGGATCTCAAGAAAGAGCAATGTAAAATGCTTCTCCCACAGAAGGATGCACAGCTATCATTCAGACAAGCAAGCAAACTCAGTTGGCAATCCACTGGATCTTGTTTCTAACACCAGGACCCTAGGACCTACTTTGGCTCGTCAGAATACTTGGGCTCACATTCTTACATGGCTAACTGAGGCATACACAGAATGATACAGAACTTAAGGAAAGCTGGGGGTTACATCTTCAGTGGGTCATCCCAGGAAGCATGAGCTACTGTGAACAAGACAAAATATTTTCCTTATACATTATATGTACATTTCAGTACCTTCTGACTTATGAGGGTTCTTATCAGATGATGTTTTTTTTAAACTCCATATTTTTACTTCAATCCTTTGATAAAAAAAACAGTAAGTCTTACATTCTTACATGTTATCCATATAGAAACATTTAAGGGAAAAGATGTGTTTAATCTTATTTGAATATTATAAAATTTAAGTAGGCATCAAAACATCACATGGTAGCATATTGATATGAATAATTTTATGGTTTTATGAACCCAGTGAGATAAATTTAAAATAAAAATAATAGAATAATATTGAAGGTTTCCTATTCCTCCACTCCACACTTATGAAATTCCATCATTACTTAAATTATTCCACAGTCATTTTTGTGTCATATTCCATGGCTGTACTGAATACAAGACCACCAGAACTGAGGGAAACAAGAGCGCTTTTATTCCAGCTTATGGCTTCATATTGTGGTCGGTCATCATACCAGCATCAAGAGCACAAGAAATTAGCCATGCCATATCCACAGAAAGATCTAAGAGAAGGGCAAGGGCTAAAACATAGCTCCTAGATTGCCAGTCTGCTAGCTTGTGGAAATCAATTAGTTCTCTCTCCATCTTATCCACCAGGAGATGGTACAACTTATGGGTTGGGTCTTGCCACATATTAATAATTAGATAATTCTTCCCAAGTGTGCTTAAAGGCTCAGGTCTCTATTATCAAATTGCCAGTGAAACTAACTGTGATGTCCTTGTTACCTCATAACCCGATGCTGCTGCTTATTCTGTTTATTTTTGTCTATTCTCGGTGAATACAGGTTTTCTCTATACAGATTTTTAGCTATCAACATATCTCCAGCACTCCAGGTCTACCACACAGTAGGTACTCACTAAATGTGTCGAATGTGTGAAGAAATCACAAACCTTGCCAATGATCACATCCCTTAAAATGAAAGTGCTTACACAGCTCTCTCTGTTCTTTTGGTAGACTCATAACTCCATGCCATCTGTCCCTTCATTATGTCATGAAAGTCATAATGGGAAAATAATTTTTTTCTATTATCTCTCAAATTCATTTCCAGAGGAGCTGATGTTGCTGATTAAAAATGCTTTCTAAATTGGCTTTCAAGTAGTTTCTTGATCACATAAGAAAATTGTAATGTTATCCTATTATCATCCCAGATGCTCCTTTTTTGTTTTGTTTTATTTATTCATTTTTTTACCAAAATGACACTTGTTTATCTGTTCACCTAATCTGACTTACAAATGTCCTCTAGTCAATGTTCTGGAAAGTTTCACGTAGACACAGCAAGAAGCATGATGAACTACCTATAAAAATGATTCAAGGAAAAAATATTAAAATGTTAATAAATTGAATTTATTTGTGTAAGTGTGATGAATATTGACATAGACATTATATTCCAGGCCAATTAATAAGAGAAATGAAAGATCAGAAAATTTACAAAGACGAACATGTGATTGGTTGAATGTCTTTGGGGCACAGTTGTAGAAAAAAATACAAATTAAATGAGTTGTAGAAAAATTCTACTTGTCATATTGAAAGTTTCAAATAAAATCAATAAGCTAGTGACTGAGGAAGTAGGGTGACATATAAAAGGAATTTTTTGTAGCAGTATTTAAACTCTATAAACCTTAAAAAAGAATTGTTAGTTCATTTTCACTGACCTCTGAGATTATTCATGTATCAATAATATATTCTCAATGACTAATAACATTATAATTAGCCTCAATATTTGGCACTGCATCCCTTTTCCTTTGTGATTGTATTGATTATTCTTGACCCTTGGAATTTCTATATAAAATATGAAATCAGTTTGGCAATCTCCACAAAATCACTTCGGGGATTTTTTTTTAATGGGGTTACATTGAATTATTGATGAGCATAGACAAACTTAAATGTAACATTGGTACTCTAAGAACGAAATACTCTGTGCATCTGATGTTAAGCTCTGTTCACTGCCTACCCCGTTGAGTGAGGAAAGAAAAAGCATCCCTCTGGGTTTACTGTTGAAACCGAACGAGTGAAGCATAGTTTTCTGTTTGGAATAGTTATTTCCATTTTTAATCTGGTGTGGAAATGGAACTCACATTACTTGTATCCTGGTTTAAAATAAATTGATGATTATACTTATACCAGTTTAGGACTAAATGAAGGAAATAAATTTTAATGCACTACTCTGCAGCAACATAGTTAACTATAGCTTTTGGCAGAAAAGAAAAATGTATTCATTCACATAACTTGAATATCCAGACAAGTGGAAACAAGGGATCTAAGGAAGATAATTTTCTGGCCCTTAGATCTCCACTTGCCTCTCTGTACACTGGCTATATTTTCCCCCAATGTCTTCTCTGAGGCCACAATTAAATAAAATAAATTTCCATTCAAAATGCGGGGACTCTCCATCATCCATTTCCCAGCTATTATCATTCATTACAGCCCAGGGAACACTACCTGTTCTGTTAGGCCTTTGCCTGTCTGTCTCTGTGGTCAGAAGAATGGAGGGTCTGGTTAGCCTCAGAGATATGCATATGCTCATCTGCCTTGAATTGTAAGCCCTGAGGCTAGGAAGAGGCTATAGGAGTACTGTCCTTCCTATATCTCAAAAATGGATCTAATGTAGCAGAATTCTCTTTCCTGAAAAAGAGGGTCAGGGAAGCGGAGCAGACTGGGCTCATATCACTGAAGGTGCAAAGACCGAAGGAGTTCTTTCACATCTTTAGTATCAAGCATCTGTCCTTCAAAGAGAGCCAAGGGAATGGCAGAAGTCAATCATTCTTAAGTAATGTAGAAATAAAAACTTGGAGAATCCATTCAAATTTTAAGCATTGTCTGAAATTTGTTAAAATAAAAGATAAGTGTGGTCTATTGTAGATTTTCTCAACTTCATATAGATGTGCTATATTTGAGCTTTACAATATAATGATGCAATGTTAAATACTTATTTGAGTCAAGTTAATTAACTTCCCTCACCTCACATAGTTACAAGATTTAAAGCACATATTATGGTGTTGTTAACTATGGCTATTATGATTTTCAATAGATCTTCAGAATTTATTCATGTTTTAAATAAAACTTTATCCCCTTTGACCAATTTTCTCCCTATCACACCCCAAAGCTCTTGGCAACCAGTATTTTATTTTGTGTCATCGAATTTGACATTTTTGTATTTCATGTTGAGTAAGATCATGTAATATTTGTCTTTCAGTGTCTGGTGTATCTTACCTAACATAATAACATCCAACTTTTAATTTTTTTAAATTAATTTTTAAATATTTTAAATTACTAGTTATACATGCTCCTTGCTTCACTCACTCCTCTCTCCCTTCTTCCTTCCTTTCCTACTTTTTCTTCCCTCCCTTCTACTCCCTCTTATTCTCCTGTCCTTTAATTCTACAGAATAACCTCCACATTTATCTATATTGTTCTATATGACATTTATTTTTCATGGCTGAATAATATACATCTCATTAATTCATACACCTGTCCATAGATGATTCACTAAGTATTCATATACATTTCCATTGCCCTGTCGACCGGTGGGATGACTCAGTTGATATAGGCACTTTTGCATTCAAATGTGATCTGGGTCCTATAACTGGACCCCTCATGGAGAAAGAAGTGACTTCTGAAAATTGTCCTCTATCCTCTACATGTGTGCTGTGGCATTCATGTTTCCCTCTCTTTGTCTCATCCCTCTCTTCTCTATCGTAAATAATAAATTAATGAAACTTTTTGATAAATAATACCTTAGTGAATGAAATGTTTTTAAAACTATTTCCATTGCTGATGTGATCCCTATAGAAGACTTGAGAACTTCCCCCCTAAAGCTGAAGAATGTACTTGCAGCAAATTACTAATAACCACTACTCCACATACTGGGAACACTCTGGGCTTTAACTTTCTTACATCAGTGACCACAACCCCAGCACACATTCGAACCTCCTGGGAAGCTGTCAATAACCCTCTTGTTCAGGCTGTAAACCAAGCTTAGTGAATTACAATTGCTAGGGTTGGAACTCAGCCATCAGGAGTATTTCGTAATTGTTTGGGTAATTCTCATGCGGACAAGGTTGGGTACCACTAGTTCAGCTGACAACAGCCTGCATGCTGCCTCCCTGGATGTTGCAGTTTGTCTGAATGGTTGCTGATAAATGACCATCAAATGGCTTAAGAGAACAAGCGGTTTATTGTCTCTTATGATTAGATTATCGGATTTACAGTTCTCAGTCCAGTTTGACAGGAGAGCTCACCCTAACACCAAGGCTAAAGAACTGGCCACACCATCTCTATGTAATGGTTGAGAGAGGGATGATCCTTACTTGCCAGACCAGCATATCTGGCCAAGTGTACAAAAGGATGCCAACTCTGTCAATCGGCTCTCCATGATTTATTCCAGGCGTAATCCCACTCACCATAGGCTGGGCCTTCCCCATCAGTTAGACAGTCTCCTTCAGGTTTGCTCTGGGCCTAACTCAATCACTGATTTTCTACAAATGTGCCCAGAGCTCAAACCTTCAACTGTCAAGTTGACACCTGTGGCCACCTATGACACTGGATAAGACTTCTTCTGCCACTACAATGACAAATCTCAAAGGACTGAGATTTAAGGCTGATTCGAGAAAGAGGGACAAGGAAATAGCTCTAGCTGTATTATCAGTTTTAGGCCATTAATTTCAACTGAGAAATTCATGGGCCAGACCTAATCATTTAATGGTATCCAAAAGATACCTTAAAATTTTTTTAAACTTTATGCAAAATCTTTAGTCTTGCCTTATGACTGAAAACTGAAGACACATTAGACAGCAACAGATCTTTTGTCATTGAATAGCAACAACTTCCTCCAACAATGAGTGTGTTTTTCAGATTGTCAGTTTTCTCTATAAGCACAGACATGGATGCTACTGTACTTGGATATGTGGGCACAGACATTTACCATGATTATTGAAAGGGCAGAAAAGGAGATGTTTCTCTTTACTGCTGAAAACTTAAAACATAAAATCTTGAAAGGAAATCAATTTAGCTCTATATGATTCAGCAAACACAAATAATAGAATTTGGAGAGGACATTCCACAAAAACCTTTCACACTTATTTCTTTTGCATGTGCATGCATGAGTGTGTGTGTGTATGCATACAAAAAGGCGCTTAAGTGTGCATGTGCTTGTGGAGGCTCAAGGGTGATATCAGGAATCATCCTAGTGGGCTCTAACTCCTTATTACTTTGCTCTGGGGTTTCCCAGACTCTGTCTTCTAGGATTGAAATTACAGGCTTAGAATTACAAACTGTGAATACATTTTCTGCTTCGCATTTTGGATGGGATTTGGGTTTCCAAACTCAAGGTTCTTTGGCTTGCAAAGCAAAGGCTTTAACCACTCAACCATTTCCCCAGGCAAGATTCATCATCTATTTGGTTCCTGAAGCTGTATAAAGAAGACTTTATTATAATTTTACTTGTGAATATGAAGAAATTGGAACTCATATCATGTGTGTGTGTGCACTCACGTGCATCAGAGGGCACTGTGTGTGCTTTTGGAGGCTCAAAGGTGACTTTAAGAATTACCTTGGATTGCGATACTGGGATTTTTTTTTAAGACTGTTAATTTACATATTAAGTGTACTAAGATTTAAGAAACATATCTTTAAAAGAGTAATATTTTAGAAGGGAAGCCAGTGTAAAAGCCATATTCAGTACAAGAATGGAATGACAGCCATAATCCAATTTCTTTAAGTTCCTGGACCACTTTGGACACTAATCCCTGTATCTGGAATTGTTCAGTATTTTTATTTGTAGGCTTATTGATGTACTGCTGTCTGAGTTACTTGGTCCCTTGGCTAGGTTTGAGATGAGTTCCCTCCAAAATTCAGGTGTCGCCAATGTAACAAAGACCTAACATCACCAGCAAGTGTTTAAGCTATGAAGACTGATCTGCCAGAGATGAGGACTCAGAAAGGAATCTTCACCTTCTCTTCTGACCTTTGCTGTGAAGAAGGAAGACCCTCGCCAGACCAAATGCCAGTGACCTCACTTGGGGTTCCTAAATTCCAAGAACTGTCGAAGAATAAATACTGTTACTTACAAACAATCTGTTTCGTAAGGTCATGTGACAGTATCACAAACCAACTAAGAAACACTATTTCGGTGTTCTCTGTCAATTTCATGAATATAGACTATAAGGCCAAGGGAGGATTTCATTCTATTGGTGTATTAGTTCCAGCTTCTCATTGCTGAGTGAATATAACACTGAAACAATTTGGGGGTACAAAACGTTTATTCCTGCATGCAACTTTATGGTTACTGTACCCAGTCGTGCCAAGAGAGTTCATAGCAATATCAGGAGCCAAGGGAAGCAGCCACACAAGAAGAGCTGAGAGAGGATATTGTAGTTCATCTTCAATGGTTGCTGATAAATGACCATCAAAGAGCTTAAGGGAACAAGAGGTTTATTTTCTTACTGATAGTTAAGTTACAGTCTGTCCGGCTTGGTGGGAGAGCATGCACCAACACCAGGCCAAGGGAAATGTCCACACTATCTCTATGTAATGGCTAACAGAAGGACGAGCCTTACTTGTCAAAGTAGCATGTCTGGCCAAGTGTACAAAAGGATGCCAACTCTCAGTGATTTATTCCAGAGCCTAATACCATTCACCATGGGCTAGACCTTCCCCATCAGCTAGACAATCTCCTTCAGGTTCACTCTGGGCTTAATTCAACTACTAATTCTCCACAATATGCCCAAAGCTCAAACCCTCAAAAGTCAAGTTGACACTTGTGCCTAACTATGACAGAGGACATACCTTCCTTCTTACCATTCTTCCATAATACTGAAGAAGCTCTTTCCATTTATCTACCTAGCAGGGTGTATCCCCTACTATAACTATCATGGGTTGGGTCTTTCCACATCAATTAGATAATAATCTACAGGTTCTCTTGGAGGCTTGTCCTTATCAAAAACTCTTCACAGATGTGCTTAAAAATTCAGTCCTCAATTATCAAGTTGACATCTGTATCTGAGTGGCACAACTTGGGTCTTCAAATTGCTCTTGGGCACCCCGTATTATAAAACATAATTAAAAGCAATAGTTTGGTGCCATAGAAATAATCTTGATTTGAAGTCAAAACCTTGGATTCATTTCTTAGTCAGTTCTTCTCAATGTGAAAGCAAAAAATGAACCAAAATATAGGAAGATCAATGAATTCCACTTTCTGTCATATACTAATAGCTGCCATCCCATATTCCTGAAAGGCTAGTCTTATCAGACGTTTGAGTTTCTGCACATGTATCTCATGTTTCTTTCTTAGTACTAAACTACAAGGCAACAAATATTAAATACTGTAAGTATGCACCAGGGACCAACCAGATGTGGATGAAGAGATTCATGTACCTGTTTTGGGATGTGCTTTAGTTGAAATGATTCTGACAGGTAGGCTCAGAGGCAGGGGACAGTTTGCCACTATTCCCAAAGCTTAAGTGACTGGAATCAGTTTCAAAGAGGAGCATCTTTAGACTGCTCTACTGTGTCAAGCAGTTCATTAGGCTTGAGCTGCCCAAGAGAATTGGACTATGACTTAGGTGTAAATTTTGTAGAAGATAAATAACATCCTTGCTGCATCCTGACATCCAAATGACACTTAGGAGGAGAATTTGTAAGATGATTGGGCTGAGAGTTTTCATTGTCACTTCTCCAAATTTATACTTTAAATTTATTGCTCTCAGATAAGTAATTTCCCCATTCTTAGTGGAACATATCTTTTAGATTTTAGAATGGTGTGATGGTTAATCTTGATTTTTCAGCTTGACAGGATTTAGAACCCAGGAGACAACCCTTGGCATGCGCACAGAGATATTTTTAGAAGTTTAACTGAGGTAAAACTGTACAAAATTGGATGATGCCATTACAGTGGTTGGGATCCCAGACTATATCAAAGGAGAAGGCAAGCTAAGCAGCCAGCATTCATTTTTCTCTGCTTTCAGATCGTGGATGCAAAGTACCCAAGCTCCTTCAGGCTTTTTGCTACCATTCCTTGACCTGTGAGCCAATAAAAGCCTTTTTTTCTTAAGATGCTTTTTGTCAGAGACTTTATCAGTAATGAAAAAAAGTAACTATTACAGAAGATAAAGTGGCGCTTTAGCACTTCCAGACTCATCTTGACAAAAAGGACACACACATGAGAATCCACTACTACATATGTACTCAGAGAGGTAAAGATGTGTGACTCTCAGTTAACATACTCAGTTTCATAAGGGATGTAGTATCTTGCTTATTTTCTGCTTTGAGGTTACCATTCTCTCAGGTCACAGTAATGTAATCTCAGTTCTTCCCAACCCTCTTTTTCATCTGCCTGAGGAGATCAGTTTCTGGGCTGTGGAGTCTGGCCTTGTTGCCATATATCCAATTTGATTTTTGTTGTGATCAGGGGAGATCACCAACATGTACTGTTAGATGTCTAAACATTAAACGGCACGGGTAGGGACAATCAGAATTATGTCTCTAGTGGCAACATGTGCTGAGATGCTTGCTTTTCTGGTCCTCAGCTGTTGGTTCATGACTTAGTTTGAAATGTGTCCCCCCCAGTCCCCAGTCTCATGTGTTTGGGAAGGTCATGGTGCCTCCAGGAGGTGAAGCCTTGTGGGAGGGAGGCAGTCACAGGAGGTGGGCCTTGAGATGGATTAGTCCCAGGAGAGGACTGCTTTAGCAACTGGCAGCCTTGCAGCTCTCAGCCTTCTAAAAGGTTGTGATGTATCCTGTCTCCAGTTTCTGCCACCAGCCGTGCCACTTCCACCATAAAAGACCGTATCTCCTCTCTGGAACTGAAAGCTAGATAAATCTCCTTTCTCCCTTAAATTGCTCGACTTTGAGTGGTGTCTTACAGCAACACAAAGGATAACCATTCACATGAACCATTTTCATTTCACTGACCTCATCAAAAACGGAAACTTTTTCTGGTTTATTCATCATTTCCAAGTGACTTTCTAATGAGTTGGTTACATATGCCTCTTCTACCCCAGTTTTGGCCACGGAAACCGGTTTTACTCAACTGTTCCTAAGGACACAGGTACAGTGATGGTCCGTCCATCTTCCTGGATTCTACTCAGCAACCTGAGCCAGAGGCGTCAGGGGATTACTTGCTCAGTAATTCCCCATTTGTATCAGGTTTAAGTAGGGATTAAACTTGATCACAGATAACAGGGACAAAAATGGTCAGGGTACAGGTTATTTTCAAAACCAGATCTTTTTATATTTAACTCTTTCTGTGTTTATCTGCTAGGGAGAACCACAAACTCCTTAAATCTATAATTTAGAGCAATATTTCTATGATCTGAGTTCTTCAAGGGTTTTAGGCCTTGTCTTTGGACAGACAAGGTGTTTACAGAGGCAACAATCCTGTTCACTAAACAATAGAGTGTCTGCCGAGGAACAAACAATTACATGAATAGGAAGTGTGTTAACAATTAGTTACTATTTACACATCATATCTGCATGGGTATCTAGCTCATCTGTCCATATTTTCTTCTCAGCAGTCTGCCCAATTTTTGCATTGCTCTGTTGCAAACTTACAATAATCTGAAATCTGTCAAATGCTATGCCTTGGGGGATGTTTCTCCAAATTCCTTTAAAAGATCCTTTTCTCTGTTTAAGTCGGTGACTTACATTCTTTGTAAAATTATTTGTTTCCCCCATTGTGTCTCTGTGGCTTAGCAGTGAGCCTTGCATCTGTAGATACTACACAATTAGATGCTGAGTGAACGAATAGAATATTGCACCCAAGCCTGCTTCCTCAGTGCAGCCTTTTCCACCTGCTGTTTACTGTTTTGTCCCTACTTGTTTCTTTTCCCTCTTTAATTGCAGTGCCTGCTTCCAGCAGATGCCAGGCTCAAAAGATAGATAAATGGGTATAGTTTTTTTTTTCTCCCTTGGGGTCAATTACAGAATGTGACAATGATTATCCTGTAGAGTCACCCAGACCTTGTTTAATGAGCAACATGAATCTGCTGGGAAAGGCTATATCTCAGAATTGGGGTCAAAGATTCCAAATTGAGCTGCAAAATAAAAAAAAAAATTCATGAAATCCAATGACAGATTTCTCCCCATCCCCCGACACACACACACACACACACACACACACACACACACACACACACGCACGCACGCACACATGCACAACTGTCACTTATTCGTCCTTGTGAACTGTCACTTATTCGTCCTTGTGATATTTACAACATATGTTGTTAATGTAAGAACATACCAACTAAGGTGAAAATATCAACCGATTATCCCATGAAGTAGTAGAGTTCTCAAAAGTTTGTAAGTACATATAACAAGACTCTAACTTAACAGGTTTTTATCTCTGGCCAGGGGGTGACATCTAATACCCATCAGGATGGAGCCAAGGGCATTGCGGGAACAGCAAAACCGAAAAAAAAATCAACAAACCATTATTCAGAACATCAGAGACTCTATATCAACCACCTGGAACTGGGCCAGCCTAATCTCTCCCCATCCTGAAGCTCAGGGAAATTTGCGGAAGAGGGGGCGGTAAGATTGTAAGAGTACAAGGATGGGAGGAGTAATGATTTCCAAGATACTCCACACAAGTTAGAGCCAAAGTAATCATAATAGGACTTTACATGACCTGCACTATGTCCAACACATTATTGACCCCACAAAGTGTAGCATAGACTAAAGGCACTAGGATCCTTGGAGGCTAAGGATTGATAGCCACACAGGAAAGGGTTCTGGGAAATGCCGCTGGGTCCTTGCACCTCAGGGGAAAGGAGGACCCAGAGGAGAGTTTGGCATGCACATTGAAGGATGCTCTGGGGATTGGGGGGGCACTGGGGGATGAGGAGGAAGGGGGGAGCGAAGAGGGGGAGTAGGGGAGCTGGGGGGCAATGAAGGAAGAGAGGGGACTGGTGTACCTGTTAAGTTTGCATGATCAGAAATAAAAAAATGTTTGTAAGTACAGACTCCACTCTTGTTCATATTGTCTGTCTGAGATGTAGGTTCTCTACAAGTCTAATGTTATTATAAGTTGTTTTCCATACAGCTTCTCTTCAGATATAGTTTACTAAATGTATTAATTACTTCACATGTTCTTGGGACAAAATGCCTGACAAAAGCAAGTTGAGCAAGGAAGAACTTGTTTTGGCTTAATTAATTAATTAATGATGGGAAAGAGTGTCAGCTGGCAGGCATGGGCTGGAGGCAGGCACGGAAGGCCAGCAAGTCATAATGAATCCATAGTCAGAAAGCAGAGAGGATGAATGCTTTTCTCTAGCTCTTCTTCTTCCTTTCATTTATTTAAAATATTTTATTTATTTTATGTGTGTTTGTGTGTGTGTGTGTGTGTGTGTGTGCATATGTGTATATGTGCATATGTATGTATGTGTGTGTATGTATATGTCTGTGCGCGTGTTTACCAGAGGGCACTATGTGTGTTGGATTATTTCTTCCTCTTTTTTGCTTTGCTCTGGGATTTCCCAGTATGTCGGCCAAAAGTGCAAGCAGCCACCATTTCAGCCTGGTATTTTTACTTGGGACCTGGAATCCAAACTCAGGACCTTCTGCTTGTGAGACAGTCTTACTCCCTCAGCCATCTCTCCACAGCCTTCTTTCTTCCCTTTATTTTTATTTTTTTTTATTTCAGCTCATACAAACTTATTAGGTACACCAGTTCCCTCCCTTCCTCCTCCTCCCCCCATACCCCCTGCTCCCCCTCCCCACCCCTCTCCCTCCCCATCCCCCGGTGCCTCTCGCCCCAATTCCCAGAGAGTCCTTTCTTGTGCATGTCTGATTTTCCTCTGGGCCCTCCTCTCCGATGACGTACAAGGACCCAGTGGCCTTTCCCTGAACCCTTTCCCGTGTTCCCCTTAGGTATAGGAACACTGCTGTGGCTGCCAATCCTTTACCTCCAAGGCTCTTGGTGCCTTTAGCAGATGCTAGACTTTGTGAGGTCAACAGTGTGTTGGACAATGCGCAGGGCATGCAAAGTCCAATTATGATTGCTTCAGCCCTAACTAGTATAGAGTATCTTATATATCATTGCTCCTCCCATCCTTTTGCTCTTACACTCTTACCACCCCCTCTTCTGCAAATTTCCCTGAGCTTCAAGATGGGGAGAGACTAAGCTGGCCTAGTTCTAGGTGGTTGATATAGAGTCTCTGAAGTTCTGGATTGTGGTTTGTTGATTTTCTTTTGCAGTTTTGCTGCTCCTGCAATGCCCTTCACTCCATCCTGGTGGGCATTGTATGTTACCCCCTGGCCAGAGACAAAAAGCTGTTAGAGTCTTGTGATAAAAGCACTCTTTCTTCCTTTTATATAGACTAGGTTCCAGCTCAACAAACAGCTCCTACATATGAGGTAACCTTTTAAATTTCCATCTTGATTAGGGTAATCTAGATAATCCTCATAAATGTGCATACAGGCCTGTTTCTCCAGAGATTCTAGATCCTGTAGATAGCACCAACAATGTTAACTATCAACTCAATAAGGTAAAACATCATTGAAATATAGCTTCATTGTTCATAGAAAACAGATACCATCATATCTAACCCAGACTGAAACAAGCTCTTGATTCAACTTTTGTAACTGCTGATGTTTTCTCATTTTAATTTCCTTTCAGCAACGTTTGTGTTGGCCAGATCCTCTTCTCAGAAGAATATTGTCAGACATTCTCATAGTACATTTTAAATTATAAATTTACTATTTTGACCGCAGCACAGAAATGAAATTGAAACCCAGAACACGTAAGATGATAGCAATGTGGGGACAAACAGTTCAAATCTACCCTGGGTTCTTCACAGCTGTAATTCAAACTGGTTCAGTCTAGGAGTATGACTTCAAGGGAAAGTAAAGTCATTATAGTTTATTAAAGTTGACAAAAACAAACAAGAGAGGCTGATATTTTATTTATAGGCATTTTGTTTACAGTATAATCTGCATTACAAAGAATCCACAGACAGGTCTGGATATGCAAAGCTTCCCTGTAAGTGACTTACTTAAACCAAGGTGAATCAACACTGAAAGTGTCACTCCTTTTAATCCTTTCCCGACTCTTCATTTGGAGGAAAAGCTCTTTCTGATGGTTTCAATTTTAGCTTTATAAGAGGGCATGAAACTAATTATATAAAAAGATAGGAAAATTTGTTCAGTAAGAATTTAAAAAGGATACTATTGGAAACAAAGTAATTTGACTAAGAAACATGATTTTTGACTACTTAGATTTTCCTTAAAAGTCATCTGGAAAAGCAGACTGTGATATAATCAAGACTCTTAAGGGTCTAGATCCTAAATCTTGTTTGTAAAATTTTAATTTTAGATTTCCAATTTAGTTCAGGATGGACACAACAGATGGTCAAAGTAAGTAGGAAACTGACTTTCAAAGTTTGGGACAAATAAGGATGGCTAAAGAACTTGATAAGTTATTTGCATAAAAATACAATTATTCCAGGTCTGGACAGATGGCTCAGGGGTTAAGACTATCCCTTGCAAGAAGAAGTTACTGAGTTCGGATCCCAAGTCCCACATACCACCAAGCAGAAATAGCAGTGATCTTCACTTTTGGGCCGGTGGACAGAGCCTAGGAAATTCCAGAGTGAAGCAAAAAGAAAGTAGAAGGATGATTTCCAAATTCACCCTTGGTTCTCCACAGGGACACAGTGCCTTTTGATACACACACACACACACACACACACACACACACACACACACACTAAATAAATAGTTGAAGAAAAAAAGAAATATAATTATTTCATGAAAACTCTAAATTACTAACAGATTCTCTTTTGAAGAAATATGTGAAATTTGTATATAAAGCCAGTCAAGTAATTAGTAAGTATTCAAGTGGAAACCTTCTGCACTGCTCCCAGTTCTAGTTAAAGTGAAGAAAATTCTTCTTCCGGTAAAACAAAGCTATCCATTAAAAGCACCCTCGACTTGATTTCTGTTTTGAAAATAATTCAGTACTTTCCACTCCATTATTTTAGAAATGAATAATTTCAACACAGCTAGAGTTATCCCAGCTAATACACCTATGAATTTTGACTGAAGAGCAGTTTTAAAGGCTAAGATAGTATTAAGGGAACAAAATAGAATGTACAACTTGGTTTGGGTCATGAAGTTTACCTTATTTCATAACTTCATTACTATAATAAATGTATGACTCAAACAATTTATAGAGATGAGGAATTTTTATTTCAGCTTACAATTTCAAGTTACAGTTCGTAGTAGCAAGAACAGAGGGAGGAGGGATCATTGCTTCCAACTCATGATCCTGGGATTACAAGAGTGTGTCACATGCCTGGGTATATGCGCAGGGTTGTTGACATTGTTGTGTTGTTGTTATTATTGTTGTGTGTGTATATGCATGTCTGAGTACAGGCCTAGGCAATACTGCTGAGGTACAGGACAAACTTCAGGTGTTGCTCCTCCCCTTTCCAGGCTTACTGGTCCATCCACGAGCTTCAATAGATTCCTGGGTATCCCACTTTTGCCTTCCATTTCTTGTTGGGCATAGGGGCTGTTTCTGGTACCTGGGGATCCAAACTCTGGTCTTTGATGTTTACCTCATGTGATAGTTAAGCCTGGGTGTCAACTTGACACACCTGGTATTAATCTGGAAGGATCAACTGAGACCACTTGAAAGGATTATACCCACCCTAGATCCTATCAGAACCTCCAAAGATCTCATAGGATCCTCCCAATACTGGACCATATAAAAAGGAGCCACCAAAGAGAAGAGATGTTCTTGCAGCTGGGTTTCCTAGACCCTCTAGCTTTCTACTAGACTAAAGACTCTAGGAATTCTCCAGCCTTCAGCCATCACCCACTTGACTACTGAATTGAGAAGCTACTGACAGCCATCTTTGGACTACCTTGGCCCTATCTGTAAGCTAACTCAATACATTCCATATATATATCTATACACACACACACACACACACACACATACACACATTGTGTAGATTCTGCATCTCTAGAGAACCTGACTAATATACCTCACAAGGACTTTGTTGTTGTTGTTGTTGTTGTTTCCATGGTCATCATCATTGTCTTAGGAAATGGCCCCACTGCTTTCCTGAGATGCTCTTGCATTCCCTCTTGCTATGAGTATATGGTCCAGTTTCTCCCCTTCCTGCCTAGCATTTGGTGTTATCATTATTTTTCATTCTAACCATTTCTGTAGACATGAATAATTCCTTGTGACTGTAAATTTGTATTTTTTTAGTATCTTAAACATTCTTTTATATATTTATTGGTCACCTGTGAATCTTGCTTAGTAAAATGACTATTCATCTTTTGTACAGTTTTCAACTTGGAAAGATCTTGAATTTTGAGTTCTTTCCATGTTTTAGATATTAGTGTTTTTACCAAATATATACCTCTTGCAAATACTTCTCCTTGTCTGCAGTTTGTCTTCTCACCCTCTCAATGCGGTTGGAGTCTTTTTTGACTGTTCTCATTGATGTTTTTTGCTTCTTGGTTTCTCCAGTTCTCAGTATAAGATATGGTATAAAGGTCAATACTTGTTTGTTTCTTGGGTCTTTTAGCCCTTCCCTGGCATTTCCACCTCTTAATTCTTCTTATGCACAATGCCCAGTGACTCAGTTGTTCTTTGTAGAAGGAGTAAAGCAAATACTTTCATTTATTCTTCTCAGAATCAGTAATCAGTCAATAAAATTTTGATGAATGCAGTTTTATTCAGCATATACTTTTTTCTTGAGTTCCATAAATCAGTGATGAAGTGTGTCAACAAGGGCCGTAGTCACAATCAAATATAATCCACAACTATCACTTTCATCACTCTGTGCTGGTTCATACTATCACTATCTCTCATCCGATTTGTTATAATCTTACCCTTACTTCTTCCCTTGACACATCCTGTCTCTCTTTATTCCAGAACTCTGAAAGAACTGATTAAACCATCAGCCAGATCATCGGGAAAAGCTTCCTAAGCCTCTTATTTCCTCCAGAATAAAGCCACACTGCATGCAATAGGTAACACATTCTCAACCTGCCCTTACCTCTTTTGGCTCCCTTGCTTTCCACCCTACCTCTCCCTCCCTTTGATGAAACCAAAGTGTCCCTCTCCCATGTCAGGTACATCCCTATCTCAGGATGCTGGCATTTACTGTTTCCTCTATCTGAAATGTTCTTGCTCCAGGTACCCCCACTGATAGCTCCTGAACATCGAATCTTTGTTTAAATGTGGCTTTCTCTAGCAAGCACACCTGACACTCAATTCATCTGCCACTCTCTCTGTTCTCTGTCCTCCTCTTCTTGTTTTGTTTTTTCCATAGCAATTTCCTTTTTTAAATTACCATATCATTTTCTGTTTTATTTTGTTTATTGTCTTCATTCACCAACTAAAACACAACCTGATACTTTATTAGGATATGGTTGTGTTATAAAGTTCACATTTGGCCATGTCAAGACACTAATTGATATACATCAAATATTAAGTACATATCTGGTGAATGAATATATGACCTACTTGTCAGGCATCATGGAAACAAGCCTATTTATGACACAGTAATGGATCCAGTGGTCTGACATCAGCTCTCATGTTCCAAGATGAACTCTGCCACATGTTCCTTCGGAAGCCTTTATGCATGGATCCAACTGGAATGTTATACACTGTACTCTTTGTGATTCTTACTTCCCCCTCACACCTTCTATTCAAATCTCATTGCCACATACATAGTTTCCTCAAAAATCTCCAGATATGGACTGGGAAGTTATGGCTCAGGAGTTAAAGCCTTTGCCTGGCAACCAAAAGGACCTGAACTTAGATACCCAGACCCCACAAAAAATGCCGTGTAGATATGGCTGTGGCTTGCAACTCAAGTCTGGTCCAGGAAGACAGAGCCTGGGAAACCCCAAAGCAATGCAAGAAGGAGGTGGAGCATTCCAAGATGACTCCCAATGTCACCCTTGGGCCTCCATGGTCAGACACACTCACGTGTTCTCTTGCACACACCCACACGTACACCCGCTAAAAATGGAATCTTATCCAGCAAATTGTTATTAGGTCTTGGTTTGAGAGATTATACCACAGTTCATAGGGGTATCCTCAGTCCAGTCATGGCCCTCTCTGTAAGACAGATTGTCTAGAAAAGTTCTCTTGGCAACAATAGGCAGACAAGACAGAAGATCAAGGAGGATGAAACTTTTCTCCAATATGCTGGGTAACTCTGTAGAGTAGTTAACAATTTTCAGGTCCTTCCTTTGACTCTTATGCCTTCCCACGAGCTACTCAGCATGAGGCCTTGAAAACAGAACCAAGACTCAAAACTTGACAAAAAAGAGCCCAGGCCTTTCAGACCTGGCCATGGAAGGATGTAGATACTTGAAGAAGTCAGAGATCTGTACAATAAGCAGCAAAGAGTTTGGCTTCCCGGAACTCTTATTTTTTAAATGAAACTGACTTTTGATCTAGAAATAAGTAAATGTGTTCTCCTCTGCAGCCTAACATGTCAGAAAAGCAAGAAAGCCCTTCACTTTGCAGAGCATTTTGGAGGGGTCCCTACAAGGCTCTAGAGAGTTCGTGAAGGTGGCAGGATGCTGCATCAGGCCTCAGGACTCCACCACAGTACTTTCCTGAGTGCTTCGAAATGTACAAAAGCAACGGGAAACGCCAGAGTGACAGATTAGAGACAGCAGCTTAGAATTCATATGGATTTGAGATTTTTGGTAGGAATTTTTTTCCTGGGCCTACTCAGGAAAAACCGTTCCAAATACACTGGGTATAATTAAGCTCAGTGTATAATCTCTCACTTTTTTATGTCACAAAATAAATACATCACAAACAGACTGTTCGGCAACAGGAAACTTTCAAAACACGAAAAATGAGAAAAATGACATTAGTCGTATTTTCTTTCCTAGGAAATTTCTATCACATCCAACAGCTGCTTGTTATTATGTTGTTTAGTGGGCTCTCCCCTCCCTTCAAATCTACAGAAAAAAGGAAAAAGCTATTATAAATAAACTGTGATTGAATTACTAAAGCCCAAAGAACCAGGGGAATAGTTTATTATGAGTATATTCAATTTTGGAGAAATGGAATGAATTTCGAATTTCAGCATAGTCTTCTTTTCTGCACTTTTCTTCAGAATACTTTCTTTTTTCTTGTGGGACACAAAGTATTGGTTATTATACAAAACATTCTTACCTTTCATTGAACGCTCCCAGGCACCAAGCCAGAGTTTGCCTTTTGTCTGTGATACACGTGCAGGTGCTACTAAGCAAAATGCACATGTGACTAGTTAACTTTTTGTGCTTCTCTTCTTCTGGAACATTCTTTTATAATGGCGTAAGCTTTTAATTCCCCTGATTAGAGTACAACATTATCCAAATTGAAAGGAAGTAGATTAAATGGCAGCATTTCTGAACTAGATGAATTATCTGCTGATGCGAATACAACGACAAGCGATTACTCTGCTGTTTTCCACATTCATTTACCCAATTATCTTTATTTGTTTAATTATCTTGGATAGAAAATGAAGCCAACAAAATTTTCAAGAGGGAAATTTGCCTCATTTAGGTGGAGCTAATCTGGGTAAATAGCAGTAAAGGAAAGTAACCAGAATGTGATGTCAACATTTAAGAAGTCAATTTTATTATATCACTTTGTTAATATTTAGTGTACTTATTTTCAGAGCCATATGCACACCCAAGGCAATCATTAATCAAAAGATCTGAAAGAGTCTGTCTCGTGGTATTGACTTTCTTCCTCAGGCTCTAAATTCCTGAGAAATGAAGTTGTAGCCATGCTGGAGAAGATGCATCTCTGTCAGGGCCTGATCATGAAGCATCAAAGAATTCTGAGACACAATGCAGGAGTTAAAGGTAGATAGGTTTAATCCTCTAACACTTGGAAGGTAGAAGCAGACGGATCAACAATTCAAGGTCATGATCAACTGCATGGTGAGTTTGAGCCCAGCACAAGTGATAGGAGAGTCTGTCTCCATAGTGGGTATATCTGTATAGACTCCAGAGCTATATGGGGGCAAAAACTGACTCCTTTACTGAAAATTCTGGGGTCCATAGCTATGCTTGTCTTACTGTAGGCAAGCAATTAAATTTTCATCAGGCTGCATTCTACATAGAACCGAATTACCTTTCTCATTCTACATTATAATTCACAGAGTGTCCTACTGATAACATTTCCTCCATCAAGAATGGCTTATTTTATACAAATATCCTTGTAAAACTGTAGGCTGGGAAGCTGAGCAGTGGTACAAAACATGCAGTATGGTTTATTTCTGTAAGAAAGACCTTGCTCACTTGGGCAGGTGTTTCTAAGCAGATCAGACAGTCTAGATAGCAATCTGTATATAAGTAACAAAATGACAGCAACAGGAAGTAATGGGTGGTAACTACAGGATCCTGAATAAAACAGGAACTTCTCTCAATCTCAAATGTCTTATCTGTAACTCTGGAGTAAGATGACCTTCAACTAAGTACTGACCAAAAGCATTATTTGGCCACTGTGAATATAATAGATACGAATTTTTCTATAGCACTCTAGTATAAGAAATTCTGCATGGTATCATCTGTACAAATCAAACAAATTCCGACATCATGACCTTAGTTGTCAAGTTTGAGTGACAGGTTACAGAAATGGTTCAGGGGTTAGGATCTTTTCCTCAAAAGCAGAGGGTCTTGAGTCCAGATCCCAGGTGCCATGTAAAAATGCTAGGAGAAAATGGTGGGAGCCTACACTTCTCGTTCTGGAAGGCAGAGCCTAGGAAATCACAAAGTAAAGCAAAAAAGAGGAAGAAGCAATCCAGGATGATTCCCAAAGTTAACCTTGGTCCTCCATAGGAACACACAGTGCTTTCTGACACATAGACACACACACACACACACACACACACACACACACACACACACACACACACACAAAATTAGTAAAAAATTTTGAAAAAATTTGAGCAACATTCGGTTATGACTGTTTTAGGAGACCACTCCACCTTCTTAGAGGTAATCTTCTAAGTTGTTCAGAAGATGGATCCCCACTACTATCTTTACTCCTTTTACTGTTGTTCTGGGTCTCACAGGAATCATCAAAAGTCACAGAGGCATTTAACACCATTCCAAAAATGTCTGCATCTAAAAACTTGCCTCTGTGGATGTATCAAAACCAACAATCTAAATGCAGTCCTATTACTGTTGTACTAAAGTAGATGATATAGATCACTAATCTTGTGATACTGTTTTTCAGAATTTCAATGACTAAAAGGATGAGAAAGTATAAATATTGGTTTAATTTTTAAAGTATTTCTTAATACATTCAAAGTGTGCTTTGTCAATAATTCGTAGTCTTCCTCTGGAATTGTTTTCACTAAGAAAGAATAATTATTTGCCTTAATAAGCTGCTGTTACTTTGCACAAGGTGACAAACAGTTGAGCTACCATCAGCTGTGGAAAAATAGAATCACTCTGAATTTATAATGTGAGGCTACTTGTGGTTATCTAATGCTAAGTATATCATTCAAAAAATAACTTGAGCTCTTTATAAGATATTTTGAAATGCACACATAGTAGTTAGTCAATTGTAGATGAAGCTTCATAAGATAGATCACTGTTACATACTAGAGATCTGTTTTATAAAAGAGGTTGTTTTCCAGGATTTTTGATGTAAAGGAGTTGTAAAAATTTATTTATTACTAATTTATTAGTAACATGTTACATGTCAGGGTGTATGTGTGAAAGTCAGAGGAAAGCTTGGAAGAGTTAGTTCTTCCTTTCCATAATGTGAGATCTGAAGATCAAACATCATCAGCTGTGATGGCAAGTGAATGATTTCCCAGCCCTTTTTTATTAATTAATAGATTTTTGTTCTTCAATCATCATGTATATGTATATGGTGCCTTTTGGCACTATATTTTTATTACCTTCCCACTCCTTCCAGTTCCTTCTTCTCTACATATTTTGTACTCATGTTCATGACTTTTGGCTTTCGTTAGGTGTTCCAATGGGCTATAACAAAGTGAGAAGGAGTTTGAAGCTATCAGCTGGAGTTGGGTAGGCTAGCCAATGTGCCTACAACAGGCTGCTATGTCTTGTCTTTTTAATGCCTACTAGTTGCCAGCAGTTCAGCAGTAAGTGGTAGGGCTCTGAGGCCCTACCCTGCTACACTGACCAATGACTTGACTAGGCTTGAGTAGGCTATTTATCAGTAGTCGATGTGCCTTTGACTTTATTATTGCTATGGCCTTGTCAAGTATAGAAGGTGGTATTTCTCCATCTTTCCCTCCATGTTTCTTTCCACCTCCTCTTCTGCAGTGATCCCTGATCCTTAAGGGAATGAGATAAATGTCTTGCTTAAAGGTTGAACATCACATGTTCTCAGCTTCTTGTCTAACTACAGTGTTACATTTTGTCCGATTTTTGCTCATAAATTACAAACAAACAGTTTTGGGGAACAAGGGATTTTATTCTTGCTTATGATTCTAGTTATAATCCATATACCATACGGGAGTCTTGAAACTACACCATACCCACAAGGATTGTTGAGGCAGGCATAAACCTCTTTGCTTGTCAGACTGCAAGACTGCCCAAGTATGCCAGAGTATGCCTAATTACCAAACTAGCTCCCTCTCTACCCATCTGTCCAGCAGGTCCTACCCACTATAGCCTAGTGCTTACTACATCAATTAGTCAATCTCCTATAGGCTTGCCTTAATTATCAGTTCTTCATAAAAGTGTTTAAAGACTCAGCCCTCAATTGTCAAGTTGACACCTTTATCCAACTAGCACACCAGGCAACAGTGAAGGATGGGGAAAAATGATGACTAAACTATACAAAGTACTTTCCATTACAGTCTTTCTCCTCTCACAGTTTTGATGCTTCAATCTCAAACCAGGGACAAAATGACTCAGGAGTTCTGGGTATTACAAAATTCTCAAGCAGTAGAAAAAATGCTTTTTCCAGGGTCCCCATTATTATAATCCTAAACTGTTAGTCATTCCTTAGATCCATTTCTCATCTACAGACTTGATTTCTCATTAAGCATGAGGCCATGGAGTAACACATGAGCTAAATCATATTCTGTTATTGAGAGGAAGTCAGAAGGCAAAATGGATGCTGGGTTGGTCAATATACTGAAATAGTAGTCACCACAGACTAGGTTCCCAGATCATTTTGTCAGAAGAATAAGGCCATTTTGTCAGAAGAATAAGGCCATTTTGAAGAGATCAGCATTTCACATTTTGCATAATGCCAGTTTCTACATTTTATGACCTCATTTGGTCCTTATACTATCTGGATAAGTAGTTCTAAGCATATATATTTTGATGAATTAGATTCTTAGTATCCTTGTTAAAACAAAAGAAATTGTAGTCAGAGACTTTATTGTTTCCCCTCATGCATATAAGAGAGGAAAAAAGTGCCAGCATGTGTTTTCTGGTATAACCTTCTAATATTGCAAGTACACGTATTGCTTTAAAGCACCAAGGGGTCGATTATAACAGTAATACTGGTTGAGAAAGATAATCAGACAGAATGGCTGATTCCCCTTGGTTTTCTTCAGAGGGATAGCAGCAATCTTTCAAGTCTTCAGAGTCTTAGAAAATTCTTTTTTTCCAATGACACTTCCAAGGACAAATTTATATTACAGAAAGATAGGAAAGAGCTGGTAATAGTTATGAATATTCACACAGGTCTCCTTGTTGCACATGAATCCAGATTGATATTCTTGTGAATGTTCCAATTTAATACCTTATCAAAGCAGATGATTTGAATTTGTTTTATGATGCAGAAAACTCTATCTTATAAGATAAGGAGATTGGGGACATCTCTTCATCTCTCAGACTCTTTTTGTTAATCAGGAAGACTTTCATTTTTTTTTACTGCCTTGACTTAGAACACTGATACTAAGCTTGAGAAAACAGGCCTAAGACTTCATCTTTATTTGCAGAAATAGAGTGAGACATGAATAGGATTTTATTTATTGGCGCAAGGAGGCACATATGCTATTAATCTTTCATATTCTGATTTTGCAAATGAGGAATGTGTGATTATCACAAAGTAGCAAAATCGTCCATAAAAATGTCAACAAGCATAGGTTAAAGCATTTCTTTTTAAGGCAGTGAGATTTTCAGAAATTGAGTCAGGGACAGAATCTTTGCAGGGAACAGGCAGCAAACCTGATGGAGAGAGATTTCTTCTCTCCCAGAAATCTTTCAGTAAGAGGCTTCAGTGCCTGCATGTCAGCTAAAACTAGATGCTCCACTTAATTTATATGTGTATGTATGTATACATGTGCCTACATATGTATATGCATATGTATGTATGTGTATTCATGTGCATTAACAAATCTGTCTTGAAACCAGAGGCCAACTTTGGATGCTGTTATTCAGGTATTAGCTACCTTTTTAAAAAAACTTTATTTATTTATTTGTTTGTTTATTCACTTATTTATTTATTTTTTGTGTGTGTGAGTGTGTGTGTATCACAGGGCACTGTCTGTTTCTGTGGAGGATCAAAGGTGATTTTTGGAATCATCTTGGATTGCTTCTACTTCCTTTTTGCTTCACTATTGGATTTCCCAGGCTCTGCCAGGGCCAGAAGTGAAGGCTTCCTCAGTTTCCACCTGACATTTTACATGGGATCTGGAATCTGAACTTAGAACCTTCTGTTTGTAAGGCAGAGTCTTTATTTTATTTTTCATTTTTCTAGTTTCACAAGCATATCGAGTACTCATCTCTGCTGCCTTCCATATCCTATCGCCTTCCTCTCTCTCCCCTCTCTTCCTTTCACCAATGCATTCCACTCCCTCCCACCCTCCTGCCTGTCTGCTTCTATGGACCCCAGGGTTCCCTCTGGCTTGTCTATTCTTGTGGGGGTTTAAGCCTCTTGTGGCATACTAAGTTGCCTCTCTTCAGGTCACCCCAGGATAGAAGTATTTCCCTTACTCATCCAACTTTCCTAGATTTCCACTGTATACTCTTCCCTCTCTTGAGTTCCTCTATAATCTATGGAGGCATGTTGATCAGTCATTATGCAGGTCTGGTAAGGACAAGTCTCACTGTAGTGAGTTCCTAGATGCAGCAGTCCTGCCTTAAATGGAATGTCCATTCCAACAGTGAACCTTCCCATCTTTAGATGCTTACAATCTCTCTCTCTCCACCCCCTCCTCTTCTATAAGGTTCCCAAAGCCTTAGGATGGGGAGAGATTAAGTTGTCCCGATTCTGGGTGAACCTTGCTAGGTGGCCGGTATACTGCATTAAGGCTGGCCATTGCTATCCACTTTACTGCTCTTCTACTGCCCTAGGCTGCATCGTTAGGCAGCAGCTTAACCCCTGAGCCATCTCTCCAGCCCATCTACTTATTTTATTTTATCAAGACTGGGTCTCTTTATTGGCTGGAGCTTGCTGATTAGGCTAAGCTGCACAGTTGGCAGGCCATAGGGATCCACTGTCTCTGCCTACCCAGTGCTGGGATTTTAAGTACATGCCACCATGGTAGCATGTTTTGCTGTTTGCTTGTTTATTTTGTTTTGTTTTCTACATGAGTTCTAGGGATAGAATTTAAGCCCTCATGGTTGTGTGGCAAGCACTTCACAGACTGATCCATCTTTCCATAATGTTCGATTGCTTTTGCACTCTACACACATTATTTATATATCTACGAGAACCTTGCTTTCCACAGCTTAATGAGATTCAGTGAATGAGATCAGATAAACACCAAACACCCAGTAAGTGACATTATCCTCAGGAATTTTATTATAATATTCATATGAATGAAGTATAAACAATCAAGAGATAAATGCTTGGATTTTTAAAATAGATTAATATTTAGTTTATATATATTACCTATAATTATTAGCAAGTATTTCTTCTAAGTGATTTTTTTTAAATAGAATCTCACACAGAGTCTTACCACCTTGGCCTCAAATTCCTCAGCCTCCTGATTCCTGGAATTACAGGCATAAACCACTAGTCTTGCCTAAGTGATATTCTTAAAGTACAATTTTATCATTTTTGACTGCATTTCCATCTGAACCTATAAATACAATAATCTGTAGTCGTATATAAATTTAGCTTAAACTGCTATACATAAGATAGTCTAAATTATAATGGAAAGAAAATAATTGTATATTTGTAAGACACTTTAATATTTGTATTACAGAAATTAAATTTCTTACAGAACTATTTTAGTTCTAAGAAAATTCTACTATTAAGGAATGGTTTTGATTTATGGAAAAATACCAGTGGAACTCAGTTCTACCCATGCCTGCTTCTGTGCATGATGACATAAATTACTGGATTTGCCATCCTGTTAGGATATACTGTCCAAACTGAAACAGCTAAGAAAGAACCAGACAAAAATAGGTAAAACAATGGAACTCAAGACATATTGAATATACAGTGATGAAGGACAATGGTACCTGAGAGATGGGCAATGACGTAGTTGAACACTCTATTGGTAGGTGGGCCTTACTGTCTAGAGGACGTTTGCAGACACTGTCATGGCTAGAAGGAGTCTAAGTGTCATTTGAATTGAAGAAATGGAGTGACAGATCTAGAGAAATCCAGAAAAATATGCTCAAAAGAGAATACTTATAGAGTAAACTCTGAAGATAATAAAGGACAAACCTTAAGCATTCACTGAATACTGATGAGTATGTACAAATGAGAACATTACCCAAATTTGGGTTAAGAACCTCTTGAAAAGAGTGTAGAAAGAAGGTCTATGGCTTATACAATGCTGGGAATTGTGTCTAATATCAGCAGAAAGGAAAATCTTGTAATTCACTGACATTGGCAATAAACATTAACAAATGTGTCTTGCCTCAAGAGTATGTTGAATTTACTAGATCTGTAAGCAGTACTGATCCAAGCTAGCAAAGTTTGTAAACAAGACATTAGGAGATCAAACGTAAGGTAAGATGCCTATCTAGAAGTTCTTTTCATGTGAGTCTATTTGAAAAACTAACTCAGAATATTTCATGACAAGTACTAACTATGGTAGATCAGGACAACCACACTGACAAGTCAAGATACTTAAAGAAATGTTGTATACGAGGAAAGAAAAGACATTCTCAGTCATAAGAGCACAGGGAAGAACAAAGTTCATTAGATAAAGAGATTAAACAGAGGAGTACAAGGAAGAGACCTAACACATCCACATGGGAAGCCATCAGATTACTGACTTAATAGGAAGAGAGTAAAGCATAAACAACAATCCTGCTAAAATTGCAGGAATTAATAAACATTTCTAAAAGTTCTAAATATAGGTGGCCTTGACTCACCAGTAAACAGACATGGGGTGGATTTAAAAACTAAATCCAACTATATATTATCTCCAAGAAACACATTTCACTGTTAAAGAAACCCACAGGCCAAGGGTCAGAGAATCCTGGAGGGATATAAATGCCTGGAGAAGTCTAGAAAGTGTAATTACATGGGTAAATGTGACAATACTTTTATTATTGTATTTTTAAAGATAGTTGATTTAGAGGAAAAATAAAATAACCACGTGAAATTTATAACATTTATAACACATGGCCAGAAATAAAGAAATAAAAGTACATTATCTTAAGAGTCCTATAATTTAAATACAGACAGAGATGAGTTGAAGATATTGTTTTAAGCCACAATCAAACACCATTTCTAAATGGAGAAAGACAATAGAATTTGATTTTTACTTTTCTTGTGTTTTTGGCTTGAGGCATGGCCTCACTGTTAGCTCAGTCTGGCTTGAAACTCACTAAGAGTCCAGGTAGCATCAAATTTGCATCTCTCCTCCTGCCTCATCCACTAGAGTTTTGACATGTACCATTGTGATTAGCAAGTTTTTGGAGGAAAATCTAGGATCATTTTTCAGAATCTAAAATGTATGTACATTTTGACCTCGTTTATGACTTTCCAGAAATGTTGTCCTATGGAGCCTCCCAACAGGTGCACCTTTTCAAACAGTGATTCCTCTTTTAGGTACTTAATTTAATGAAGAAACAAGACAAGTGTCTTGACATGTCTGAGGAAGCATTCCCGTCAAGACATGGGAATTCGAAATCCGTCAAATAACCTTCAAAATTTTTTCAGGAATTCTGATTTAATCATGAATGGAGAACAAGGCTGACATGACAAGTGTGAGACAGGGCTGGTGATGTGGCTCCGTGGCAGTGTTGATCTTCCACATAAAAAGTTCTGAGGTTAGTCTCAGTACAATCCAAAGCAAGTATAAATGTAACAGTGGACATAAACGAATAATATATTGATAAATAAAGAAAATTCAAATAATATACATAAACAGTTCTCTATTTAGGAAATTTAAATAAAACAGAAAAAAAAGAAGGTCAGAGACATAGCCTAGTTGGTAGAGTGTGACTTAGCATGTAGGAAGACTTGGATTTGAGCTATCCCTCGGACCACATAACACTGGACATGGTGATATACTCCTTCAGTCCCTGCACTCAGGAGAAGTATAGACAGGAGCATCATCAAAAGTCCAGTGTTATCATCATCTATTCAGTGAATATGGAGTATATCTGTGAAAAATGAGACCCAGTAACAAAACCAATCAACAAACAACAAAAATTTAACTTTTTAAAAATATTATACATAGTAATGCTTACTACAATATCTAAAAAGAACTACTTACAAAGTGTTCAAAGTGAAATTTCTAAATTTTGGTACTTTTTGACTGTTGGAAGAAATATGCATTGATTTACAATAATTTAATACTAATGGATATTTCTTTTTTTACCAATTGCATAATTTATTAGAGCTTTTAAAAAGCCAATATTGATATTTGGGATTTACATCAGTAGCCCAGCAATCCCAAGACCCTGGGTTTTGTCAACAGCACTGAAAAAAAATCAATATTTACAGATCTACATATGTCCTCTCATTCTTTACAGCATTTTATTCACCATCATTTCATAATTGCCATGCACAGTGATATTCATGGAGAATGAAAGGAGAAGTATTATTGAGCATCAATGCTGATTTTCAGGTTGGTGATGAGGCTATTTCTATTTGAGAAAACTTCTGATAAAAATCATCTCACATTTTGGGGAATGTATCTTCAATCAGAAATGTCTTCTAATTATGAGGTATTTAACACTGATGAAAGATAAACATGTTTGCTTGTCTGCTAATTTTTAAGCTATCCACTTTTTCATACACCATGTTCTATAACACACCTGTGATTTATTTTCAAATTTCTTTGGTAGGTATTCTTGTGAAGTTTTTTCTTTGTTTTCTTGCTTAATTCGCACAGTGGATTTTTTTTTTTTTTTTTTTGCTTTTGTCACATAGGATTTTTTCATTGAATGCATGCAACCAAATGAAATGCTTAACATTTAGTGTGCTTGGGTGTGATCTGTGAAAGAGAGGTCAAGGCATGATCAGTCACCAATCACAGCATGTCACCTGTCATGTGAGGTTCTTGTTACCTTAACCATCTCTAGTAATAGAATTATCATTCAGTTGGGTCACAGTCCAGCTAGTTTATAGGTTCTCTCTTGGCACGGATCAGTCCAAATAATCTGGCAGGATCATCATGAATATTTTCCTCTCCATCCCTGTTCTCTGGTAAGATAGTCTCTACCAAATTGTTCTGAGAGACACTGGCATCCACGTCTTGTAATTGTGAGTCCTTATCCCTCTGCTTCCTGGGCTTTCTGCGCTTTCCCTTAAGGCTGTGATCAAGGGAGGCATAACATAACTGAGTTTCAGCTGGCACCTAAAAAGAAAGACATATTACTTTTCCATTGTTAGTTTAAAAAAAAATTATGGTTTCTAGAAATTTCTATAGCCTATGAAAAATAAACAATTTTTACCTTTCTTGAAAAATTTTTAAAATGTATTCAATGGAAAAATTCATGGATTTTCATTTCTTTGCCATACTCAAAGCATAAATGAACATCTGAGGTGACTCTCATCTGCCTCTACCTTTACCTTTACCTCATGTAGTTTTCACTGTATTGTTGTTACTAACTGTAATTTATTTATGTGGGAAAAGGCATGATATAGATAAACTTAACAAATCATAAGGTATACTTTTCTTCTGCTTAATAATGGGTTATTTAATGACTTAATGGTATCCACAAAACCTTCTACCTCTTCATTATTTAAAAAATTCCTAATTACAATGTTGATAGTGTCTACTTCCATGTCAGACATATAGGAAAAAAATTGACTACATGACTAGAATCTTCTTTTATCATTTGTATCTTGTCCATTTGCACTTAGATCACCTTTAAGATTGTCTAAGCTCAGACTACGAGATTTCTATTCATAAACACAAAGGTCTAAAGATGTTTCCTGGCCTTCAGCTGGGTCGAGACTTACAGTAATGACAGTAGATTAGGGCAATTCAGGAAGGTAATGTGCTGAAATCAGGTCTGTGAATTTGTTGTAAAGTCTAGAACTGAATCCAACTGTGCCATATACTCATTACAATGTCTTGTACAGTTTTAAAAACTATTCTGAGCCTCAGTATTCTTACTTTTAAAATGGTTACAGTATTATCTAATCTCATAATGCTTTATAGCTGATAATTTACGATAATATATGGAAACTGCAACTACTGTCCAAAAACACATAGGATTGTAAATATTATAAGTTGTAAACAAAAATGGAAGGGCTGTGGCAGAATAAAGTATAAATTTTTGTGTTTGGGATTGGCATCTAAGGCTAGGATAAAATCATATCAATTTGTGGAGACAGAGACAAAGAAATAATATTTGGATGGAAAAGAAAATTCTCCCAGTGCATGAGTAAGTATCTCCCTGTCAGTGTTCATTCATAGAACACCTAATGTTTTTATCTGAGGTAGTAGAGATGGCTCTAGTTATTTCCTCTAGTTTCTTTATCAGAATTGCTGCTCTTAAAATAATCATTTTCGTAAAGCTGCAATGGTCAACTTTGGGGTGTACTTGCATTCATTTTTTTCCCTCTGCCATTCATCCCGCATACTGTCTTCAACCTATCTTTGTAATATTTCATCTCACAATTTTCCACAATGGACTGAGGTTTGGATTTTGTATCCAGTCATTTATGTTTTCCATTTGTATTCCCAATATTCCCCTGGTCTGGCTGTTTCCTGATACACTGGATGAGTTACTTTTGCTGTACACACTCTGCTCACATCTGCTTTGTCTTTTCTCAGACAGACAGGATAAAAGGCAGGGAAGTATGAAAGACACTTGGAACCACAACACACTGCCTATTTACTTGTCTATCCAGAATTTCACCCTATAGTTCTTTGATGAACGTCTGGTCTTCCTTGGGTGAAATCTGCTCTGTTTCTAGAAAGATTGCCAAGGACCGTTCCGTGCCCCCTGTGATCATTGGACCAATTACTGATTGCCTGCATCCTCTGCCAACTAGTCCAGGAATGAACATAAGGTTTCACTTCTGTTTATTTGATGATATTTTAAAATTGATATGGACATCCAAAGTCAGAAAATGTTTCTTTCCCCTTGAATTCAAGGGAAAAAAATCAGGCTTCCAGTTGCTTTCCAGGCCTCATTGGTGGTGTCTGATGATCGTAGAAGAAAAAGAAGTTATAACTTTATGAGAAAAAATGGGAGTACTGATTTCAACTTCATGTATATCATTGCAGATTTCTTATTCTTTTGTGACTGATCAACATGGTAAACAGGGCAGAACATGATAATTCAAATAAAATGAAATTGTATAAATATAAAGAGATTACTTCAAATGTGTGAAACTAAATTTATAATAAGAGTATGGCAGAACAAAAACTAATTCTCTGAATAACACTTTTAAATAGTCTGTTTATTAAAAAGAAGACTGATATACTTCAGGCTTTGGGTCATTTCCACTTAAGGAAAAAATCAAATGAAGCTCAGGCAAAAGTGGCTTGTGCAAATCCCATGATTTAAGTTATATTTTCCATTCAGAATTGTCAGAATAGTTACAGCTACAATGCTGAGTCGCTATGCTTCTTGATGGCATAGTTCTACTTTATAATCTCTCCCGAGAGGTTTTCTTTTATTATCATGGATTTGGCTGAAGTTATCTCATGCAACTTTCATATTTTAATCTAGAAGTACATTTTATAATTAAGCAAATATTAGATGACAGATGACAGATGTGTGAACTTCATGCTTTTTTTTCTGAACGCTCACCACATATTGGTTTCTTAATAAAATTGTTAAGAAGTCTGATTTCTAATAGAATTTGCACAGAGAGAAAGAGAAAACTTACACTTTATTGGAAAATTTCCAAAATGTGACCCTTTTGAGAACACAGAATATTCTCTGTAAGATACATCCAAGTTGGAATTCTTCTTATTGCCTGAGTAATCCAAGACAAACTTTTCATTCTTTTGAGTTGTAATGAATTGGGAATATTAATACTGCTTCCCTCATGGAGTTCCAAGGGCAGAATATATGCAAAGCATGCCATCCAAGGTCTGACATAGCCACCTAAGAGATGCCAATCCTATTGTTCTAGACAGTATTAAGAGAATGTTGTATAAGAGACAAGATTTCGACAAGAAGGAAGACAATGTTTTTTACAAATTTAGCGCATTCCAGAGCATGTAGGCTAAGTTGTTTTATTCGTTTGTTGCTTTTCTATGTAGTCAAGGTTAATCTCTAGAAACTTCCTGTCTTAGTTTCCCAAGTGCTGCTGTATGCCAACTTCCCTGCTTCACTAAGAATTTTGAATGACTTCTGAAGTGGGCAGAGTAAGATGTGATGAGGTCAAGCTGATTATAGTAAGGAAAGTAAACAACTATTTCTATTCTTTGGTTTTTATGTTTATGATAGTTTTTTGATTTGTCATTTTCCATACAGACTTTGTGCATGTTGCAAAATTTCATTCCATAGGAGCATAGCCACAGACCTTGAATTAAAATTTGCATTCTGAGAGCACTCTATTTAGCTCAGCAGCCCATTTTTTTTATTGGACCATTTGCTTTGTTGATGATCAGTTTTTTTGAGTTCTTTGTGAGGTCCCTTTTGTCAATTGTTAGCCTTAATGCCTGCGCGAATGAGGTTCTATTAAAGAAGTCCTTACCTAAGTCTGTTTCTTGAATTGTACTCCCTACTCTGTCCTCTAACAGTTTCAGCCTTGGTGTTAAGGTCTTTGATCCACTTGGGGTTGATTTTTGTGCAGGATGAGAGATGAGGATCTAGTTGTGTTTTTCTACAGGTGGAGAGCCAATTTGTCCAGCACCATTTATTGAAGATGCTGTCTTTGCTCCAATGGGTTACTTTGACAACTTCATCAAAAACAAGGTACCTGAAAAGTACATTGACTTATATCTGGGTCCTCAATTTGCATCTATTGATCAGTTTGTCTATATTTGTGCCAGTACTATGCTGGTTTTGTTACTATGGCTTTGTAAAATAATCTTGAAATCTTGTCATTAGAGGCATACCATTTTATATGCAGCTAGCTTATATATAAAGTTTCTTCCTCTCTTTTCTGATGGATGGGTATAATGAACAATGTGAATGTGTCAAGTTGTGTGTATGGGTGTATATATTTATGCCTGTGAATTCATATGCAGATATTCATGCACATGTGTGTATAAAGGTCTGAAGTCTACGTCAGATATCTTCCTCAATTACTTCTCCACCTTTATTTTTATTTACTTATTTTTTTATTGCAAAAGGGTGTGTTGGTAAATCTGGAGCTCAGCAACTGACTAGATGGAAAGTAAGTCCCAATAATCCTCTTGTATCTGCCTCCCCAGCACGGAGGCATGCACAGTGGTACCTGGTTCTTTTTTATATGGATTCTGGGAAACTGAATTCAGCAACTCATGCTTATGTGGCAAGCACTGTTCTCTTTAAAATTTTTTTAAAAATATTTCATTTAGTAGTAGTAGTAGTAGTTGTTGTTGTTGTTGTTGTGTGTGTGGGTGTCTGTCTGTCAGAAGGTAGTGTGTCCCTGTAGAGGACTAAGGGTGACTTTGGGAAGCATCCTGGATTTTTTCTACCTTCTTGCTTCGCTCTGGGATTTCCCAGGCTCTCTTCACTAAGGCCAATCTTGCAGGCCGTGGTCATTTGCACCTGGCATTTTTATGCGGGATCTGGGATCTGAACTCAGGACTTTCTGCTTGCAAGATAAAGTCTTAACCCCTGAGCATCTCTCCAAACTCACAGGCACTTTTCTAACTAAGTCATTTCTCCAAACTGCATGTGTCAATTTTCATGTTTATCTTTATGATATGCAAACTTTTCAATCTTAAAGAAAAGCCTAAGTTTATCACGATTAATTACAATTTCCCTTCTAAACCTGTTTTCCTCTGAACTATATCTAATTTTGACTCTTTGAGTATTTTATTTACTTGCTTTTGAATCTTCCTATAGAACTCAAGTCACAAAAGTTGACATGTGATTCACCCTGAAAAGTTATAACACGCAGTCTTAAATGCACATCAGAATACACAGCTTTTATGTTTTTGAAATATGATTTAGACTAAACCTGAAACAGAAGTCAAAACTCACCTGTGTAGGTAAAGCGGCTTCTCGCATGTCATTTGCAGGTCTTGAGGGTCGGGCTTTCATTTGTTCATAGCAATTTTCATCCATTGGTTCTTGGAGCAAAGGAGATTGTGATTTACATGGAAAAATGAAAAGATGAAATGTATGATGCAAATGAAATTTAATTGTAAATATGAACCCTCCCAAAATACCTGATGAGTATTTTAAACGGAAACTCAAAGAGCACAAACTTACCTATGGATCTGGCAAAGTCTTTTGACCACAGATTTGTGATAAGACAAAAACAAGTTCTTAGGATAAAGATTAAATATCATATTAAGTTTTTATAACATGGTGAGATGTGGAAGCTTTGTTTAAAGTAGATGTTACAGAGATTCCATGTGTTAAGGAGTTGCCTGTATTACCCAGTTTATAGGCATGATTATGTATGGTGCATAGTGGCAAGTACAGAGCTCATAAAGCAATGATTACAATTTTGTGATTTATTTCATGACTGAGAAGTTTTATGCGGAGGCACTTAACATCCTTCCTTCTAATTTGAAAAAGATGGCTTAGATTATGATTTTTGTCCCGTAAATCAGTAACATCATGGTTAGATGAGAATGTGCTGAGTCCGCAGAGTTGCATGGTGCCAATTCTAATGCTCTGGAAATTTCTGTAGTGTCTAAAAACCAACAGACCTGCACTCATGTCATTCTTCATGCTTCGTGAATTTTCTTAGTCTATGCCTTTCTTCTCCCAGATATATCCCTCGATATATCCATTTAAGATAGCTAGTTATCTGACAGAAGCGTGTAATGTACCAATTTGATTTTGGAGAGGAAAAGATGTATTTATTATGCCAAAAAGTACATAGTAATCTTTAGACCCTTTCTGGAATCCCTCCCCATCAAAGAATGGTATTTGTCAAATGGTGGCATGGAAATTTAACATTAGAAGTCTGTATTAATTTGTTAGTTAATCCAATCCAGTTCATTCTAAATCAAAATGTGGACATTTTTCCATCTGAGGGTTGAAAATTACAGGTACAGTTTGAGCCACCAGAATTCATACGAATTCAATGACTGATGAGTATATTCCTGATAGTTTCTCGTTTATTTCATTGCAGAGACTAAGGACATTTTATACTAGGAGGAAAGATGAAATTAGAGAAATACCTGAATCCTATAAAATTCATATATTTTTAACTTTAAGGACATTCTATGCTGTTTTTCATGTATAAATTCTCAGATAACTTTAGTAGTTAAGAAGAAAAAACCTTTGTATTAGTGAGAGAGATTGAAAGAGAGAGAGAGAAAGAGAGAGAGAGAGAGAGAGAGAGAGAGAGATCAATTGGAAGGCATTATAACCCCAGAGTTTCCTCTTATGAATGAGTGCAGGTTTGTAGGAGGCAGGTGGCTACTTCTCTTATCAGCTCTGGGATAAGATCCAGGCTGTTTGACTTGAAAAAACAGAGTATTTTCTTTTTAGGTGAGAATGTTCAAGGAATAAGGATGCTGAGATTTGAACAGCACTTCTTATATAAAATAAAAAAAGTGCTAAACCATTGAGTGAGGGTTGGTTTTACTTTCTTCCTGCTAGCAATTCAACCCTAGGCTCCCTTCTTTAAAAGAACAGGCAAAAACACCAGGAACCAAAGAAAGTGTTCATTGCTCAGATTAGTAGCTGTAAACCTTCTTTTATACACAGAATACAAAATCCTGTTTCTCCGAATCATTTTCTTTCTAGAAGTAACTTTATTTCTCAGAATTCCAAGTGTGTCAAAATTCATGGTAATATAACCTTCCTGGATTTTTATTACTAATACAGTGTCATGAAAAGAATGAAGAAAGGGATGGAGAAGTGGCTCAGGGTTAAGCCTCTGCCTTGCAGGCGGAAGGTCCTGAGTTCAGATCCTAGACCCCACGTATAGACGCTGGGCGGAAGCGGGTGCGGCCTGCGTTTCCGGTCCTGGTAGGGCGGAGCCTGTGAATCCTGGGGCAGAGTAAACAAGGAGAAGGTGGAGGCGTCCGTGGTGGTTCCCAAATTCGCCTGTGGTTCTACACACACATACATACACATGCACGCACACACCCACACACGAGCGTGCGCACACACACTTGAATAATCAATAAAAAAGAATTAAAAAAAAAAAGAGAAAAGAATGAAGAAAATGGAATTTTGGCTTCCGTTAGCTGTCAGTGTTAGGCACAGGTGTGTCAATTTGACAGTTGAGGGCTTGAGCTCTGGCATATTGGTAAGAATTAGTGGTTGAGTTAGGCCCAGAGCAAGCCTGCAGGGGATTGTCTAGTTGATGGGGAACTCCCAGTCCATGGTGGGTGGAACTAGGCTCTCCCTGAACAGATGAATAAAATACTGAGAGCTGGTTGAGGAAGTTGGCATCCTTTTGTACATTTGGCCAGATATGCTGGTCTGGCAAGTAAGGATTGTCCCTCTTTCAGCCATTGTGTAGAGATGGTGTGGCCAGTTCCCTTGGTCCTGTGTTGGTGCATGCTCTCCCTTCAAGCTGGACTGAGAACTGTCACTGGACTATCAGTAAGAAAACAAATTTCTTGTTCCCTTACGCTGTCTGATAGTCATTTATCAGCAACTATGCAGGGAATTGCAACACTATCATCACACAATCTACAATATGTGCCCTTGGAAACATGTTGACTATGACATACTAAATAGTTTTTTTTTTTACTTCTAGGACATTTAACTCTGTTAAAAACATGAAGTCCTTGAACATTTTTAAAAATTAAGTGGGGCTTCTTTAATTCATTGAGATATTCAATCATAGAAAAATAAAACTTACCTGGGATTATATTGTCTAAGTTACCATAAATTGGAGTGTCTTCAACATAATATTCATCAGTGCTGTAACAAGGAGAAATAATGTACCTTATTATAAGGAATCTATAGATAATAAATCTTTTTAAATTATTATTATATTTTTTCTAGTTTTACAAGCAAATTTAGTGCTTATCCCTGCTTCCGTCCGTGCCCCCTCCAGATAATAAAACTTTAATAAGTAATTATTGGTTAACTAATAGCCAGGAATTAACAAGTATTTCTTCCCTAAATTCAATATTGAGTAAACCACACAAGCTCTTTTTCAGCTTCAACCCCCTGAGGCAGAGGTCTTCATGTGTGGTTGAAAAAATACAAGCACATGTATGTATAAAGAGTACATGTGTATATATGTGTGTATGTGTGAGGAATGTGTGTGATTGAGAGAAAGGAGTATGTGTATGTAAACTAAAACTGTTGGGATTGGGAGATTATTACAGGGACTAATCATAGGATAATTTGTTCAGTCCTCTTGTGTGTTAGGTACTGTTTGAAGTACATTTATATTCTTCCACTTAATTCTCATGTAACAATTCAAACAGGCAAACATTACAACACTCCTCTTTATAGATAAAAATTATGATGGGTATAAAGGCCATATTGTTTGCCTAAGGTCACCAGACTAAAAAATAGCTGAGCCTCATTGTGCCTTTAACTGTAAAACTGTACCGTTTGTTTATTCCCAGTATTGCTCTCAATGGTCCCTTGAAAATATTTATACTAAGTAAATGCTGTAGACCCAGATCGGTAGAATACAATGACTGATAATTTACTGAGGGTTTGATGCTGGCAAAATATTTTAATGAAATTATATGAAATATCCAAGAATATTCGTGAAAATTTTTATTTCAATTTATACAAGAAAAGTGCTAATATAGATTAACTACTATTGCTTATTTTTATGTGTAATATCAGCAATCATTACCCATCAAGAAAACTTTATTTCAGGGTTCACTCAACTCTTAGGCCAAGCCTATGAAATGTAGGTACCTGAGCCATACACAAAGAATTTGTAACTCGCAGACCTTAATTTTTTAATCACATGGTAAGTAACTGCTAGTGTTATATTTGCAGTGCAAATCTGATCTGAGATCCTATGTTCGTTCAGCCCCTTCCTTGAGGTTGTAATATAGAGAGGGAGTTAATCTGTAGGCTTTATGAAAACAGTGCCAAGATCATGTAAAGACCATAAAATGGCCCATCCTTCTAGTCAAGAGGTCTGGCAACAACACATGAGAACTTATTCCTGTTTAAACCTCTTCCCAGTGTATGTGGATAACACCATCAAAGTAGACTTATCAGATTGTTATCTTTATATTATCATACCATAGTCCTGATAGTTGCTACAAAGGCGGGCTGGACACAGTGGAACATAACTGTTGGTAAGCATTTCATAAAATAATGTCAGCTGCCTTGATTCTGATATTGCATCTTATTGAACTGAGAGAAATACAACCAAAGAAAAAAGGAACACTTCTCCTACTCATGACATCTCTAATAGTCTCCAGCTTATCAAAGAAGAACAAATATTTGCAGGTAGGTAAGTTCTCCTGAAAAAGTAAGGTAAGTTCTCCTGAAAAAATAACAGTTCCAATGGTGCTTTAAAGTGAATGGGTTTAAAAGTCCTAGATGTTGTCCATACTTCACTTGTTCAATAGCAAAGAAGCTCATCTGTAAAATTCCTTTCATTCACTACTTCTACTGTGATAATAATTGTCTTTATCATGATTCCTTTCTGGATATGCAGATAATATCAAAGCGAAAGGCAAAGAATTTTTAATAAGATGATCCATCCATTTTTCTAGTCTATATAGATAACAGATATAGCCTGCAAATGATAAATCATGTCCAAAAAATGAATATTGCCTTATTCCCTATGAATGAAAATGAGATGTAATTTATGCTGCACTGCCCTGTGTCTACGTGCAGGTCTCAAGTGATTAATCATTCCAAATAAACTATTATTCAGGAGCAGATGCCTAACAGACAAATTTTAAAAAGCATATTTTACTTAGCTATGCCAAATAGCTCCAGCTTACAGCAGACATGTAATAAACTTCAACAACAAATATTTACAGTGTTTTATGAGGAAGATTACAGTAATTCTTTTTTTTTTTCTTTTCAGAGTCTTTTGTATGCTGAAGCAGGTCTTATCCCACCGAGCAATATCTTCAGATCACTACAATAATTTTTAAAAAAATATTACAAATGAGCTCATTACTAAGAGGCTAGTTCATTCTTAATTTGGAGGTCATGTCAGAGTCTTTGGATGTCTAACATGGTATTGCAACTATTACACACATTTATGAACACTCATATTTAAAAAGGCATTATTTCTATTTTTTTTTACCATGGGCAAATTTTATGCTTTCATTTAGAACTTATCTAGTTCTTGCTTTAAATTTTTTTATTATTTTGTTTTATTGTGAGATCTTTGAAGTCTTCAAATGTTTGATGATCTAAACTAATTTAAATTCTTTTCTTTTTTTTTCTAAAGCATCAGTACTTCTAACTGGATGTCCTTGAACTCAGTTGCATAAATTTCAACTATCATATTTTCAGATAAGATGACTAAAATAATTATTCTCAGGTCTTAAATTCCATGATATAAATATAGGGCTCAAACATCCAAATAAAAACAAAAGATATTAAATTAATTATCTTTCTAAATTAAATAATGTTGCCTTAAGGAATGGGAAAGTTCTCAGGTTGAAGAGAGAGAAGAGCTAATATTGACATATGTTAACCTCATTTGCTTAATAGGTATTTTTTTGAATGAGCAGAGATGTATTTTGGCAGCCATTGGCACACAAATGTTATTTGAAACCATTAAAGAGTATGAGACAATTTATGAAACAGCTACGGTAGTGAAACTGTTCACTTTAGGAATACTGAGCACCTCCATGCTTTCAGATTCATAAACCAACAAAAGAGCTTCTAGAAACAGGAACAAACCCAAGTAAACTTGGTGGCAGCTCAGAGTCTTCAAGAAGTAAGAGTTTCAAGTAGAACATATCAGGATGCCAAATGCAACAGATGAGACTTATACTTAGCTCTGTTTAGTACATTGGTGACTTTGAATGAAGATTAGTCAGTGCATTGAACAGAATAGGCTCAAGTCAGGATAGGAGAGGAGGAGAAATCTGCAGATATGAGCAGAACACAACTGGGGCTTTTAAGGTTGGCTCTAAAAGATGAACAATCGAGAGGCATCAGTAGCATAATTAGACATTAAGGGAGATTCTCTGTTTTAATTATTTTTTTAAAAGTATGGGCAATACAATCTGCATATGTCTGAGGTGAATAACTCCAGAATAGGAAAGTACTGATTGATAAGGAAGGAGGCCATAATATGCTGTTTATGGGCTTGGCACGGGTATGGCATTCATGAACTCAGTTAGCTTCAAGATGCCTACTGGGGGTCTACACAAAATCCAGGCTGTAAACATTCAGTCATAGATTGTGAGCCAGAATCCCTCCTTGAGTAGCTGATCATGGTCAGAGCATAAATCATTGTCTTCAGTGATGAATGTGTCAATGGTGAGTTACTTATAGTCTATGCATGTGCCCATGTGAGGGTCCTGATTAACGCAGTGGGTCACAAGGCCAAAGCAAAAATAAAACAAAAGGACATGAGAAGCAGATGGGGATATGGTGGGTGGGAGGAGAGGTTTTGGGGAGAAAATAAGAGAGGATGGAGAGATAAGTGTGACTAGAGTGTACTATACTAGAGTGTATGAAATAGTCAAAGAATAAGTTAGTAAAAAAGAAAAAAGAGGACAATTGACACAGGAGAGAATAGGGAAAATTGCTGCATGTATTCCCGAGTATGCAGTTATTTTTACCTTCTTTGTCAGGAAGCATGATGTGGATGTTTTCTTAGTCATATTTCCATTTTGTAGTGAATACATGACCCAAATAATCTGGTTTTACTGGTCTACATTTTCAGGTTGCAACTCATTATGGAAGGAAAGTGATGTCAGCCCAAGGAACGAGCTACCATATCACTGAAAGAGGGACAAGGAGCCATCACGGCTTCTAGCTGGCCAGTCGGCCAAAGTGCTAAGTCAGCTTTCTCCATCTTTTCTACTTGCTCATGGGAATGGTCTGTTATGGGTTGGATTTCCTCACATCAATCATGCAATTAAGACAATCTTCTGTCCTCCTTCTCTGACTAGATAATTCCTCATAGGAATTCAAGTGCCAAATAAAATATCTTAAATCAATTGCCACAGGTGTCAACATCTTGAATTTAAGTGAGCAGACACCAGCAAGAAAAACCTTCATCCAGAAGTATGCAAACCACAGCAATATTTTGTATTGGCTTGTGGCTAAGAGGTGAATGCAGTAGAGTTCCCTGTGAAGTACTGGTAATCTGTCTATTGGGATTCATATCCTGCAAGGAATTCTCATTCCCTTGATCAATGTTCAAATTCCTCCCTAATCTCTCTAATAGGCCCAAGTCTTTGGTGAAGGCAGGGATAATGAAGTTATAGCACACATACAGAAAAATCTCTTGCCAAAGAGTGAGGGGAAAAAAGAGAAACAATTTATAGGACAAAGATTTCTACAGAGACTGAGAAAGAATCTCAGAGAACTGATGGAGAGCTGGGGTGACAATGGGGTTATTAAAAATAAGATTTTGAGGAATTATGGCTCTATGCAGGTATTCCCAAAATTACCTATAGAGTGAACGTACATCTTGCAGGTACATGGGCTGTGGCTATGCTGGAAAGCTTATAGCCACTTGAGGCATGTCCACAGAAGGGCCTCACTGCAACCATGCATGGACACCGGGAGTTTTTTATCTTAAGCATCCTCAATCCTGAGAAGAAGCTGTAGTTCAGACTTGCTGTATCTAGGATACTGATAATATTATTTAGTACATTTAGTAAAGAAGGCAATGAAGGGACTTGCACCCTGTGGAATTCAAGACAATGCGGCAGAATAGTATCTGGGCTGAGGGGTTTGTGATCATAGCAGCTCCAATGTCTTTCTAGCCAGGAGAAACTAGCGGGAAATTGAGGCATGCTTTTTGAGAGAAACTAAATGAAAAGGAGTGATGGAAAGTTTAAAGTAAGTGTAAATCAGACAGCTTTGGAAACTAGGGGCTGGAAATGCCGCAAGCATATGGAGATTTTGTTAGGTCTCACTTTTCATCCATGAAAGCACCAGAGTTTTCGTCAACTACCCCTTAAAAGGTAAAGCATTGTCTTTTTAGAAGTATTTTATTTACTTATCAGTATTTATCACAGGATAAAACAAGTTCACCAATGCTGAATCTTTCCTCAAGACTACCATTGCAAGACTTTAATTAAATTCTAAGTTCCTTAAAGCCCAAACCTATGGTATTTCTACCTCATAACTTCCTTCCACAAAAAGACAAGAATTACTTAGAGTTTATTTTCAACAAAACATAAAGTGGCCCGTGTGTAAATGCCATAAAGTATGCATTATGCTTTCTGTTAGATTTGGGCACTATGCTGTACTTAAATTAATCACACTTCTGACCTACTAGCATAGAAAGGGCAGAGGCTCTTTAAAACAGGAAGATAAGATCAGAGAAGTTTCTTTCCCCTTGTGTAACTTCCCCCTAAGCAGATATTTAAGGTAACAGAGTGCAAAAGGACAAGAACCAGTGTGATGGAAGTGCTGTTCCTTTTATCTAATGAAAAGGCATTCATAATTCCTTTTTCACCTTAAAAAGACATAATTTATTTCCATTTGGATTATTTGAATGCTTTAATGGATGAAGAAAAATTTAAGTTTATTTGTCTCTGAACTGCAATTTCTCCCCTATAACAATAATCTTGTTCCTCAATCTGAATAATCAATAGAAGCCAATGAATGAATGTATCTTCAAGTAGCTAATAATACCTGCATTATCTATTCTAATTTTGCCTAAATGGAGATCGATTACAATAAGCAATAGATGCTTAAGCAAAAAAAATATGTCTCCTTTCCATCTTTGTATTTCTCTTTTTGCACTACTATATTATTTATATTTTTGTACTATTATTATCCAAGTGGCACTGAAACAGCACAGTTCTTTCTCATTTCTAAGTCACAAGCATAACTACTTACTATGGAGTTAAGGACTGCCACATCTGGAAAAGCACAGAGGTGACTGCAGCACCAATTACAGTGCTGCCACTACTTATCGGCAAGGAACCTTCAGATATTTAGTCTACCCTGGTTTTTTGACCCTAGTCAACAAACCCAATGTTGATGTCTTTTATTGCTCAGCCTCAGTTCAAGGGAGACACCTGCTGATGACATTCCATCCATCCCAGGGCAGCTGTCCCCGATTTGAGGAGCTAGCTCATGAAGAATTTGAGGCTGCAATGCACTGTGATTCACATGTATAAAGAAGAAACTATTTTCATGTAGCTTACAATGCATCTAGGTTTTCTCCCTTACTAGTTTCAAGCAGGTATAGTCCAAGAAGCAGTAGGTAACTTGCTCAAACTCCTATCCTGGTGGTTGGCAAAGTGAAGATCTTTGGTATCTCCTCTGAAGGAAGAGTTTTTGCTTTGGTAATCATCGTGCTTGTTTTGCAATTATCTACTATTGTGCTTATTGTTAAGTGATCATTTGCTGAACAAATAGATGTGATAAAAGTCAACCTTATTTCCACATTGGTAGTACAGCTAAAAATCTGCTTGCACTGAGAGGGACATTTCACCAATTTTCCTTTCCAAGTTTTCTTAACCCAATATCAAAGTCATCAATCTAGTTTTAGTTACATGATCAAATCACAAAACTTTCCATCACATTGTATCTTTTGATTTTTGTTTGTAGGGTTTTTTTCATTTGTTTGTTTGTTTGTTGTGGTAAGCTCTCATTATTTAGCCCTGGCTATCCTGGAGTTCAAAATAGGTCACCCTGTCTCCCCTCCAGAATGCTGGGAATATAGGTGGGTGTCACCATGCCTACACATTGAATCTTCATTACTCTTCAAGTATAGAATTAATTTAAAAAGAGATTCTGATCAGCAAGTCATTCCTGATGACTTGAATATCACCTCAAGCTAAAGAATCTAATATGATGAACAGTCATAAAAACAAAACTTATAAACCCTAGGGCATCTTTCTTCAACTTTTATCTTGCCTTATCTTAGATCTGCAAGAGACATTTTTTCCCATACAACGGAAATTACTGTAAAAAGACCTTTAGGTCCCCCCAAAATAGGGGGAAGTCTTAAAATATTATTCTAGCTAGTGATAAAGCTCTGTGTTTCAAATATCTTTCAGTCTGTAGGCAGTTTTGGAATGTCTTGAAGAGAACTTGAAGAGAATATTGTCTTTATTTAGATTGCTTTTCATTCCTAAAATGGAATGGCCACTATAATGACACATTTGAGTCAGAACATACCATTCAGAAAAATGAAATTCTTCCCAAGACCCATGTCCTGAGAAAGGGTCCCCTGTGCCAGGTCAGACCATGACAGAGCATGCAGAGCCAGGCAAGGCACCTCCTCACCTGCTCCAAAGTCCCAATGCTCAGGAAAGTTATCCCCGCACTACATAAGAGGCATGTGGAACCAGGGGACTACTACTACTACTAGAGCCCGTCCAAATCCAGAGAAGCTTTTCCAACAGTAAAGTCAGACAATCTCATCTGACTCAGGAGAGTCGAAAACAACTGCCAAATAAAGCAGACACAAACTTGTAGAAAATGCCCAAATCACGTCCTAAAACCAAAACTTAGTACAAGGTAAACATGTCTCCTACAAAAAACACCACCACCCATACTATTTATTTGTCATAGTTAAGCACAGGTGTTAACTTGACTGTTCAGGGTTTGAGCTCTGGGCACATTTGTGGAGAATTAGTGGTTGAGTTAGGCCCAGAACAGACCTGCAGGAGATTGTCTAGCTGATGGGGAGGGCCCAGCCTATGGTGGGTGGGATTAGGCCCTGGAATAAAATACAGACAGTTGGTTGAGAGAGTTGGCATCCTTTTGTACACTTGGCCAGACATGCTGGTCTGGCAAGTAAGGATCGTCCTCTTTACATAGAGATGGTGTGGCCAGTTCTGTTGGCCTTGGTGTTGATGCGAACTGTCCTGTCAAGCTGGACTGAGAACTGTAGCCAGATAATCATAAGAGGCAATAAACCCCTTGTTCCCCTAAACTTTTGATGGTCATTTATCAGCAACCATGCAGGTGAACTGTGACACTATTCCAATCAGAACAACATTTTGGTCAGGAAATTGCAGTCAGGAAAGCAAACAAGAGGATAATGTCTTCTAAAGACATGTATTGACATGATCAACAAGCTTTCTGAAGAACTACAAGAGGAGCATGAAGAACAACAGAAGGAACATGAAGAATTCAGAGTGGAAGTGAGTAGGTGTATGGCCTTATATGAACAGGAAAATAATAAAGGAATTATCTGAGATGAAAAAGGAAATAGAGAAATCAAGAGAAAGTTTAGAATGGATAAAAAAAGCATCCAACTGAAATTCAGCTGGAATTTAAGGTGAAATTAACAAATTAAAAACTCAGAGTATCACACACATAATAGATCAAGCAGAAGGCAAAATATCAGATCTGGAAGATAAGCTGATCATTCAAATAAAGAAGCTGAAAAGTCTAAAAAAATGAAAAGAATATTCAAGAATCATGGGTTACCATGAAAAAGCTATACATTCATGGAATCCCAGAACAAGAAACTCCAGGAAAAAAAACTCAAGCTCAGATTTTTCAGTGAATCATAAATGAGATCTTTCTGTACCTAAAGAAAGAGCATCACATCCAAATTCAAGACATATACTGCACACCATACAGATACAAGCAAAATAGGAGCATGACAAGTCAAATTATAGTAACAACATATCTGATCCAGGACAAAGGGATCATTCTGAGAGCCTCAAGAGAGAAAACCCAAGTCACATTTAAAGGCAAGCCTATTACAATAACAGCTGACTTCTCAATGGAAACAGCAAAAGTCAGAAAAATGTGGAAGGTGATTCTTCAAATCATGAAAGATTACAAATGCCAACCCAGGATGCTATATAGAGCCAAACTATCATTCATGTTTAAAGGAGAAAGAAAAATATTTCCTAACAAAAATAAATTAAAGTCCTTCTTATGCACCAAACCAGACCTGCAGAAAACATTAGGAAACATTCTTAAGACAGACAAAATTGATCAACACACTCATGAGGATAAAAAGGAAAAATAATGCCAATACAACTACCAGGCAGAGAATCAGTAAACTTCAAAACATGACAGGAATAAACAAAACCTTCTCAATTATAACTTTAAACATCAATGGATGGATTAAAAGCCACAACCCTCCGAGAAACACCTCACTTTGAAAGATTGGCATAATTTCTGGGTCAAAGGATAGTCCAAGATATTTCAAACAAATGCAACTAAGCTACAAGCAGGAGTAGCCATCCTAATATCTAACAAAATAGACTTCAAACTGAATCCAATCATATAAAATACAGAAGGACACTGCATATTTGTCAAAAAAAATACACATCAGGAACTCACAATTCTGAACACATGTGCTGCAAACATAGGCTCCCACATTCATTAAACAAACACTACAGTGCATAAAACAACAAATCAACCCAAATACAATAATATTAAGGGATTGGAACACCTCATTCTCATTGATAGACAAGTCAAAGGACCAAAAACTGAACAGAGACACACTGAAATTAACCAAATCATAAACCAAATGGATCTGACAGCAATCTATCAAATATTCCATCCTAACACTAAGAAATATACATTCTTTCAGCAGCCCATGGAACTTTTTCCAAAATAGCTCATATATTAGACCACAAAACAAGCCTCCATACATGCAAGAAAATCAAAATCACCACCTGTACTCTATTTGATCACTAGAGAATAAAGATGGATATCCACAACAAGGCAAACAATAGAAAGTACTAAATGCTTGGAAATTTAACAATATACTACTGAATAAGGAAGGGTCCAGACAGAAGTAAATATGGAAATTCAAAAATTCCTAGAATTTATTGATAATGGAAATACATCATATCAAAACTTCTGTCATATGATAAAGGTAGAACTAAGAGGAACATTCATAGCACTCAATGCCTTATTTTAAAAAAGGAAATATCACAAGTGGACAACCTAATAATGCAGTTTAAAGCTTTAGAGAAATAAGAACAAACCAACCACTCAAGAGATTAGCAGTATCAGAAGAGAAATAAGTAAAATTGAGACAAAGAAAGCAATACAAAGAATCAATCAAGCAAAAGCTGGTTCTTTGAAAATTTAACAAGATTGATAAACATTTAGCCAAAAACCGAGAGTGAATATCCAAACTAATAAAATTAAATATGAAGATGGAGCTATCATAAAAGATGTCAAAGAATTTCAGAAAATCATAAGGTCATACTTTAAAAATTTATACACCATTAAGTTTGACAAACACAAAGAAATGGATGAATTTTTAAACACATACAATATACCAAATTTAAACCACAAAGAACTGAATTATTTAAATAGTTCTATAACATGGGACAAAGTTGAAGCAGTAATTATGACACTCTGCAAAGAAAAACACAGGAACAGATGGATTCAGTGCAGAATTCTTCCAGATATTTAAAGAACAATTAAAACCAATACTTCTTAAGTTATCTCACAAAATAGAAAGGAAAGCAACATTTCCAAATTTCTTCAGTGAAGCCAGTATCACACTGATTCCAAAAACAAATAAAGACACAACCAAAAAGGAAAACTATAGGCCAATTTCATTGGTGAACACAGACACAATGATTCTCAACAAAATTTTAGTAAGCTGGATTCAAAAAATATCAAAAAGAGCATCCACTATGACCAGGTTGAGTTTATTCCAGAAACACAAAATTGGTTTGATATACATAAACCTATAAATATAATTTGCCATATAAACAAATGTAAAGACAAAAATCACGATTCTCTTCATTGATGCTGAAAAAGCTTTTGACAAAAATCCAGCACCCCTTATGATAAAAACTCTAGAGAACATAGGATTGGAAGGAACATTTATCAGCATAATAAAGGCCATATATAACAATCCTATGGCACATATCATCTTAACTGGTGAAAAACTGGACGCATTCCTACCCAGATCACACAAGACTGCACACTCTCACCACTTCTATTCAATACTGTACTTGAAGTCTTACTAAGATTCGTAAGACATAAGAAGGAGATAAAAGAGAGAGAATTTGGAAAAGAAGAAATCAAATTATCCATATTTGCAGATGACATGATCCTATATCTCAAGGACCTTAAAGAATTTCCCAGGAAACTCTTGAAGATTGAAAGACTTCCCATGCTCCTGGATCTGAAGAATTAACATTGCTAAAATGACCATTCTACCTAATGCAATATACAGGTTCAATGCAATATCAATCAAAATTCCAACCCAGTTCTTTTTTTAAATTTTTTAATTTCCACTCATACAAACTTAACAGGTACACCAGTCCCCTCCCTCCCTCCAACCTCCCACTGCCCTGTGCCCCCCTCCCCTCCCCTCTCCTTCCCTATCCCCTAGAGTCTCCCCCTCCCATCCCTGGAGCCCAACCCAGTTCTTCACAGAAATTAGCAAAGCAATCTCAAATTTCACGTGGAAACATGAAAGACCCAAAATAATAAGAACCATCCTAAGTAATAAAAACTCTCTGGGGGTATCACCATACCAGACCTTAAACTATACTAAAAAGCCATAGTAATAAAAACAGTATGACATAGGCTCCAAGAAAGAGGTAAAGACCAATGGATTAGAATCAAACACCCAAACATGAGCACACTAACCTACAATCAACCAATCTTTGGCATAAGTGCAAAAAAATCCATTGGAAAAAGGACAGCATTTTCAACAAATGGTGTCAACAAAATGGGATATCTATATTCAGAAATGAACCTGGACTCTTATTTGTCTCCCTGCATGAAAATCAACTTCAAATGGATCAAAGACCTCAATGCTAGACCACAGACTATAAAACTCCTAGAAGATAAAGTAGGGACTACCTACAAAGAGAATGGCATTGGCCAGCATTTCCTCAGTAGGACCCCAAAGGCACAAAGAATAAGTCTAATACCCAATAAGTTGGGCTACGTGAAATTAAAAAGAGTTTTCTCAGTAAAAGAGACTGTTAATTGAGCAAAAAGACAACCTCCAAAATGGGAGAGCATCTTCACTAGCCACACATCTGACAGAGGACTAATATCCAGAGTACACCAAGAATTTAAAGGAAGGAAACAACTCTATCAAAAAGTGGACTATAGAAATGACAAGGAACTTCTTACAATATGAAATTCAAATGTCTAACAAACATCTTTAAAAATGTTCTATCTGCCCAGTCATTAGAGAAATGCAAATTAATATTGCCCTGAGATATAACCTTACTCCAGTCGGAATGGCTAAGATCCAAAACACAAACAGTAGGAAATGCTGGTGTGGATGCAGGGAGAAGGGCACCTGCACACATTGCTGGTGGGATTGTCAACTCATACAATCTCTTTGGAAATCAATTTGGAGGTTCCCAAAAAGATTGAAAATGGAAATTCCATATGGCCCAGTTATACCACTCCTGGGGATATTCCCAAAGAACACTGCATCCTGCATCTGAGAGATGTGTACAACTGTGTTCACTGCATTCCTTCTCACAATTGTGAAGAAATGGAACAAACCTAGATGTTCAACAGTTGATGAATGGTTAATGTAAATATAGTACATATATACAATGGAATATTAATCAGATGTCAGGAAAGATGAACTAACGAAATTTGCCAGTAAATGGATGGAACTGAAAGAAATCATGCTGAGTGAAATATCCAGACACAGAAAGACAAATACGGAGTAGATCCCAGCATTAAACCCTCATTTTGATAGAATCAAACAGAAACTCTTATAACACCCACAAATGCAAAGGAACACAAGTTAGGGGTGGTGGTTGAAAAAGACTCCAAATTACAGTAACAAAATAACAGGAGTAAACAGTTTAAAAAGACTTTTATGCAAAAAAAAATCTTGAAGGAGAGGGAAGAAAAGAAATAGGAAGCAGTAAAGAGTGGAGTTAGCCTCCCAACAACTAACCACCTGCTTACTAGTCCCCAATCACCCCTCCATCCCCTCTATTCCATGACACCGAACACACTTCTAGCACTGTAAACAAATCTAAACAGTGGACAGGGTGAAAACTGACAATAGACAAGGTCAGATGTCTCTCATTTTGTCTTTGGAAAAAGAGGATCTCAACACCCAAACAAGAGGCAATCTAGTGCAATGAAAAGCAATGAAATAGACAACAGCAACCAACCAGAATGCAGAGTACCAGAGACCCTGACATGTTCAGCTGTAATTAGACCAACCAAATTTCTTCCCATTCTAAGATTCAAGGAATCTTGTGGAAGACAGGGAAGTAAGATTTCAAGAGTCTAGGGATGGGGAGGCCCACTGCTGGCCAAGAGATTCCACTCAGGAGAGGGCTGATGCACCCAGGAACCCTCTGCAATGAAACTTATTATCACCAGACAGAAACAGTGGCTGACATAGCAGCATTGCCCCGTGGACTGGCAAAGATCTCAGAGAAATAGTTGCATGAAGTGGAAACCTTGGGGACTAATGCTGGACGGGTAAAGGGGAGTTACCCTTGTCAGTGGGTTTACCCAAGAAAGGTCCACTTGGTCTGTCATGGGGCCCTGAGCTCCCACTGCTCCAGGGGGAAACCCTGGGCCCACAGAGGAAGATAGACAGGAGGGTGGGAGGGAATGGGATGGATTGGCTAAGGGAGGGACAGGTGGGAGAGGAAGGGTTGGGGAGGGAGGGGTGAGAAGGGAGGGAGAAGAACAGAAACAATTACTTATTATGTTTCTAAGATTAGAAAAGCTAAAATTAAAAAAATGAAATTCCTTTGCTATGATTCATGGCCTAGACTTTCTTTTAAATATCTCATAATCTGCAAATTTTTCTATGTCTAAGTCAAGGGATATTGAATGGGATAATTATTAAAGAGGATCTATCATAAATTATTTATTATTTAGAATATCGACTTAGTTTCTCTAATGACATCCTCCTTGTAAACAGAGTACAACTAAGTGAATACATGTACACACAACCTTTTGTTTATTTGGTTTTGTTATATTGGTATATATACCAATACAATACATTAATATATTTATTTATTGACATGTATGTTATATATTTATATTATTTTGGTTTCATATATATACTTTTTATATATTTATATTATTTTGGTTTCATATATATACTTTTTAGACAATCTCTTTATACTACTCAGACTGGATACATAGCTCAGGCTGGCCATTAACTTACAATACTGTTTCACCCTCTCCAGTGCTTAGCTTACTAGCAAGAGCCTCATATTTGGCAATGTACCTTACATTTCATGAGGCATCCATAGGCTTCTTTCTACTCTAGGTTCTGAAGTGCAGCTTAATCCTATATGATATTAGAATGCTGTCTTAAAATTTGATGTGAGCCCTAACCTAGGATATCTGTTTCTGAATTAATGAAAATCCTATAGATGACAGGTTAGAGTATCTTTTTATTCTCCACCAGCTTTTTGATTGACTCGGGGTTTATTAATAAATACTGTGCATGATAATGCTATCACTTTTAATCTTTGAGTGAGAGTAGAAGGAATTAAAACTAACTTTTAATTTTCTTTTAACCCAAGTGTAACATTATCTGAGACAAGTCTATATGCAATATAGTGTTTGTTGCTCTTCCTTATTAGCTGGATATCATAATACATCATGAATTTTAACATACCTGGGAATGTAGTCATCAGGGTATCTGTACATTTTCACTGAAAGACATTCAAGATACACAAGTTAAAAGAAACTTTGGCATACACAGAATGTCCTGCTCAGCTTCAATGTAAGGTAACAGACTTTATGAAGTCATTCATGCTGCTGCTAGATTGGCTAAGAATGCTATGGTTTGGAGATGATATGTATATCTTCCTAGAGTTCATTTGTTAGGCTTTGTCTTCAAAATGGCAGTATTGGGAGATCCTGAGAAACCTTTAAGACTGGTATCTACAGGGAAGCCCTTGAATCACTGAGTATGTTACCTGCAGAAGAGATTAGATGTTTTCTCATGGTAGTTGGAATAGAAAGACAACTTGCCTCTCTCTATCTCCCTACTCATCTAGCTGGCAAAATGATCACTTACTCCAAATGTACTCTTGCCATTGCTGTCTGATGTAATCAATGGGGAAGCACTTGATATAGGGTCTGCACTATGTCATTTGTACTCTGACCTTCCAGAACTATGAGCTAAATAAAACTTTTCCCTCTACAAAATTAGATATCTCAGATATTTTGTTATAGCACTTGGCAAGAAGAAATAGGAAAATCAGAAGCTCAAGGTCATCTTTTGCTATACAGAAAATCTGAGGCCAGTCTGGGCAACATGAGACCCCTGTTTCGAAAATACATTAAGGTACATAAAATAGATCATAATACCATTTATTAATGAGAAAAATAGATGTGGAAAAAATATTTCCTCAAACTAAAAAATACTTTTTAAAAAATAATATTGGTCTTTTAGGTATAAGAAATTGAAATATAAATGTTGATGTATGGAAAATAAACTCATGTAATATTTAAAAAACTAGAAAGAAGTACACATAATTTCAACAGAAAAAAAAGAATGAAGACCAAAAAGCTTTGTGGGAAAAATTGAATAGAAGCAATTATGTAAATGATGCCATATTCTAACCTGTGAGCTTTAAAAAGAATAAAAGGAGAAAAGTAATATGAGAAGAAGAAGATAAGTAATGGACTAGGGGCATTATTCATCAGAACCAAGTGCTCTTGGTGGTTGAAGAAACATCAAGAAAAAGGACTTCGAAAGTCCAAGGACGCCACCTTCCCTGCTCGTCTGAGAAGTTAAATGTGTGATCTAGAGCTGGCCCATCCATACTTGGGTGATTTTAGTTTTACAGTCATTTCTAAGAAGGTTAATAGGCAATGGTCTCTTTAAATGGGGAGTTGTAATAGAAGTTCAGAAGTCAAAGTGAAGCATGAAGGTCAGCTAGCTCAGGCTCCTGAAAAGAACTAACTCTGTCACCAGGGTTCAGAAGTTTATTATAAAATGAATGGTATGATTTAAATACTGCCTCCTCATCTCAGTGGTAGGCGGCAGACTTTGAAACTGTTTTGCTGTAAAGCAGTCAAGTGTGCATGATTGTGCGTGGGAAGAGCCGGGTTAATTCTCATCCTCCTCCCCCATGTTTCAGATGCAAAACTTGCAAACTTGTGGTCAGGTGCATAGTTGAGTGGGTGTTATGCAAAGGTTGTTGCTTTTATATTTCCCCTTTAGGGTATCCACCCTTCTGTGTACTACACAGCAAGGAAAAAAAAACTCAATAGTTGATTTACATTCCATCATTGAATCTTTGTGATTCATTCTCAATGTATAAATGAAAAACGTGCCATAATTTCCTAGTGAATAAGTGATACACAAATAGGATTTTGATGTATGTGTGAATCACACACTTTTTATCCTTTTCAAATAAGAGTATAAATAATATCCTTTGGATTTAAAGGAAAAAAGAGAATACATTCTTATCAGAAAAAGAAATAGAAATAATCCTCCCAAAGAATAGATTTGGACAAAGAATCACATAAAAAAAAGATTTATTTTGCAAGACACAGAACTCGTTTTCAAAGCTTCTACCTAGCAGCTGCAGAATAAAAAGATCAAGAAAAAGCTTATCTTGTTTATCTGATTGAATGTGCAGATATCTCATTGTCACTGGTCAGAGATTCTCTTTTGTAAGCTATTTAATACACCTGCAAAACTTCTTCACTCACAGTTAGCCAAGGAAAAGTCATACTTTGCAAGTTTCTTAGCCACAAAGAATAACACAAAGATGTGAAATAAAAGTTCCATGACAAGAAAGGCAAGAATTCTTGAATATACAAACCAAATGCTAAAAAGTTAGCTTATGAGAAAAAATCCCTTCTAGTCTGTCTGGGCAAAAGAAAGAACAGAGGGGTGTTTAAAGACTAAGAAGGAGCCGAAGGGTTCCTTCTATTTCAAATCTATCTGGGGTCTCTGGATGAGAAAGAAGGCACTGTTCATTCCCACGTGCTGGGAAAGATTATGGAGCTATTACTCATATGTGGGGAATGCTGTCAGCAGGCAGCTGGGGAAGGGCTGCAGAGAGAAATGTGGATGCGAGTATATTAAACAGGCCACAAAAGAAATCCAATGACAATTTAAAAAAAGTTGGTTTTTCTGACCATACTACTTTTAGACAACAGAGCCATTTACGACAGCTTGGGAAAATAAGACTTAACCAATACTTCTGTTGCAGAAATCATAGGTCAATAATATTCAACCAGTCCTGATTTTGGTCATGTTGATTCAGTGCTTTGTAACACTCATCCTCACTGCAATGATAGAGCTGTGGAGAAAGGAATCATTTTGGTAGGAAGCAAAGAGGTAAAAATTTCTAATGGAACTTCAGATACTCCGTGGGACTGAAGTTCAGTATGTGAATCTGTGTATTTCCCGGCCATCTTCAAAGAGATACTGCTGGACTCAGTGGAAAGGTGAGCTGATAGGTCAGATGACTGTGCTTGAGCTGCCTTGCACTTTAAATTGCTTCACCTCCTAGCCCTGCATTCACCTTTTTATAATTCGGTAATTCATAATGCATTCATAATGAAATCTCTCTATGAGGAAATCGAAATAGTCTCTTTCCTCTGCTACATAAGGAGAAGTGCTTTTCTCAGTCCTCCTTTCTACTAAAGAAGAGAAACTTGTAGAAGATGCTTGATAATGAGTCATTTACACATCTAGCTGCCTGACAAGATTGGCTTGTTTGAACATGTATTTAATTTTTAAAATTGTTATCAAAAGCATTACTAATGAGAAAGCACTGCTTGCCTGGAATTTCTCCTTAAGTCTAGAGTTGATGTAACAGAGGTCTTAAAAGAGGGGTGCTTCTGGCTGTGGGTCTTCATTAGCAGTGTCAAAGTGGATGTGCTCACAGAAAGACCTTGGACAGACTAGAGAAAAGATCTTGCTGTTGAATATCACTGTATACCTCAACTATGTGGTTTTATTTTCCAGTGCTTTTGGTCTCTTTTTTTTAAATCTTCATAACATTGCTCTCTTCTCTGAACTTTATCTTAGTATTATCTATCTTAAGGAGCTTCTAGGAAACCAAGGATGCCCCCTGCAACCTGACCGTTGTGCTATGTTTCATGCAAGCTTATTTAGACACATGGATCTTACTTCATTTTGTTCACTGAATTTTTTTTCTTTTCAACCAATTAAAAAAACATGTTTATCCTTTCTTTCCTATTCTTTTATGACCACTTATGCGTCTTACCCGAGAGTTTCTGGGTCCTTAGAATATTAAGACACCTCCCAGAATTAGCTGAATGTTGGTCCTTCCATACACCATTCTACGTGCTGAAAAGTCTACTATATACACAGACTGTGTATATACTTTGTTTTAATTGATGTACTTTTTTTAATCATAGCAAATGCAGGTAAAGGCCACTTGACCAAAATTGTTTTCTTTGTTGTAAAGGAAAGCAGATAGCAGCAGATCCTCTAGGGCCATCATCCTAGAATTTGCTTCTGATAACAAGCTTCAGTCTAGTGTTCAGTCCATTGCTTTGCAGTCCTTTCCTGAGATACCCACACCAGATCTTGGGAAGACAAGTATCATAGTTACACACAGGTGTCAACTTGACAATTGAGGCTTTGAGCTCTGGGTACATTTGTAGAGAATCGGTAGTTGAATTAAATCCAGAGTGAAACTGAAGGAGATTGTTTAGTGGATGGGGAGAGTCCAGCCTATGGTGGGTGGAACTAGTTTCCAGGCAGGTGAATAAAATGGAGGAAACCATTCAAGAAAGAAGGTATCCTTGTGTATACTTGGCCAGATATGCTGGTCTGGCAAATAAGCGTGATCCCTCTCTCAGCTGTTATGTGAATTGGAGTGCCCAGTTCCCTCCGCCTTTGGCTATGGTACATGCTGTCCTAAGAACTGTAACCAGACTTTTGTAAGAGAAAATAAACCACTTGTTACCTTAAGCAGTTTTGTCAGATTTTATCAGCAACCATGCAGAGTAACTGCAACAATGGGGAACGCAATGAATGTTTGATGCATTCCCCGTGTCCACCGGGTAAAGAAAAAAAATGAGAGAGAGAGAGAGAGAGAGAGAGAGAGAGAGAGAGAGAGAGAACTATTCATTTTTGGCCTCACACATCAAACCTATGATTTTTTTTCAGTCGGAAAAGCTTCCTTCCAAGGATAATAATCCTTGGCAACTATGTACCCTAAGACAGAAATAAAGCTAAATTTGAGAGTTTCTTTTTCACATTTCCAACGATTGCATTTTTAAGGAAAGAGAACCCTTGGGTTAAAACAGTTTTGAATAGATTCCCTACAGTTGCAATACACTCCTAAGATTACAATTCATACTATCTGCCTCTTTAGGTTTCCCTGTGACTCCAGGCTTCATTCAAGCCAGCTTCATATTATAATTTGTCCAATGGTCTTACCTCTCCGTTGCTTTTCTACATAGTGAGAAATATTGAAGATCAACGAAATGATCAGAGCCAAACCCAAGAAGGCTAGAAGTCCCCAAAGAAAAAAGGGGCATCCAGAGTTTCCTAGAAACAAAAAAAATATTTATGATACAGTGACAGCTACGCTTTTGTCTTGGTGTGTCTAGTCCCAAAAAGACCATTACATTTAGCTGGAAACAACAGTCTATGCCTAATATCCTAGCAATTGGAAAGCTGAAGAAATAGAATTGCTGTGAGTTTTGAGGTAGCTTAAGCTACACAATGAATTCCAGATCAGTTTGGGCTAGAAAGTGAGGCTCTATCTCTAAGAAAGAAAAAGGAAAGAAAAAACAAGTAGATTGCATGTATTCATAATAAAGGATGAATCTTCAATCAGGAAATTAACATTGACAACTAGGTGATCCTGCAGATTTCAAAGTGAATATTGGAGATACATCCTTAGATTCAGTGTATACAAAAGGAAACAAGATTTTTGCATTTTTAGTGCTGATAAAATGAAGAATAAATTCAGTCTGGCTATTGAAGGGTGGCAAGTGGTGAGTTATTACAATGACTTTCCCCTTCCTCTAAGCTTTGGGCTAGAATCCACCTTGCTTTTCATATTATGTAGAAAACCACATGTTCCTTTTCCATCAATCCAAGCAGAGTAAAATGCTAGGTGTTGGGAGGAATCATAATCTTAGAAGTGTATTAACCCATCTTTGCCACAGGGAAGAGTTCATTGTTGTGAACTCTTTTCCTTTCAGTTTTGAGTCATAGGGAAGTTTTGTAGGGTATTGCCAGTTAATTACCCTTGATGATTTATAGATATGCCCACACATAAGTGACTGGTAAACTACCAGACGTCTTAGTCATTAGATGCCCACATACCCCACATCATATGCTGGCTCCAGAAAAGAAATTTTAAGTTCTATGATGTGTTGAACCAATATCATTCAGACTACTTTTCTATGCTAGAAGTTGTGCCCTATATTAGAGACTCAGAGATTTAAAACCAAAACTCCTTTAGTTGGGACATAGATACCAAATACATATTTAGTTAAATTGGAGTTAAAAATATCATTTTGTTAAACACAATAAGCAGTATGTGAATACTCTCAATGGAAGAGAAACGAGTTTTGAATGTTTAGTTTATCTTTAAGCATCAACTAAAGACCCTATATATAAACAAAATCATGTTTTGAGCTATTACTTTCAGTATCTCAGTTGTGACATTTGATGTTGGTAATTTGCTATGAATTTTGTGATGTTGCTGCCCTGTCATGTCCTTGTATTCAAGTAGGCATCTTTGATTTTGTGTGTGTGTGTGTGTGTGTGTATGAAAGGGTACTGTATGCTCCTGTGGAGGTCCAAGGATAATTTAGAGAATTATCCTGGATTACTTCTCCCTCCTTTTTGCTTCACTCTGGATTTCCCAGGCTCTGCCAAACAGGGCAGAAAATGAAGGTCGCTGCCATTTCCACCTGGCATTTTTACCTGGGACCTGGGTTCTGAACTCTGACTATACTTGTCAAGCATAGTCTTAACCCCTGAGTCTCCAGCCTGACATTGATTTTTAAATTAGCATAATTAGACATATGAATAATTATATGATACATATTTATAATATACATTTGTATATACATAAACATATAAATCCTATTTTATTTGTGTGTTTCTCATGCAAGTGTGTGTGTGATGCATGTGTGTGTGATGCATGTGTGTGTGGTGTATGTGTGTGGGGTATGCACATATGCATGTGTGGGTGTGCTTGCCTGTGCATATTAAAGGCTAGAGAAGAGCACCTCATATCTGTTCCATTATCTCCAATTTACTCCCTTGAGACAAGATCTCTCACTGAACCTAGAGCTTGCTGGTACTCAGCAAGCCACAGTGATTCTCCTCCTTGTACCCCCTTACCACACTGGGGTTACAGGCATATATAATTGTGGCCATATGGGTGTTTTTTTCTCATATGGGTGTTTAGATTTGAACTTGTCAGCCCACATGTCATTTATTCATGTTCATATGTATTGCTTTAGATTGACCTAGTTTGAATCTCTTTTAATGCCAGGAAAATTTACCTATTTATGACTTCCTCATTGTTTTAGTACTATCTTATCATTTCTAGGTGCTCAGAATACCATACTCCCTTCTGTGAATGGGATATTTTGTAATCTTTTTCTGCAATAACCTATAGTATATTCTTTATAAATTTTTCAAGAATTAATAATGGAAAAATCACGTGCTAATGATAGTGCATTGTGTAAACATTTTAATTTCCAGAAAAATGTCAGACCCACATCATTCCTATTCCATGCTAAAAATTAGTAAAAACAGATGAATAAAAACACAAAGTAAGGGGCTGGAGAAGTGGCTCAGGGGCTAAGCCTCTGCCTTGCAGGCAGAAGGTCCTGAGTTGGGATCTTAGACCCCACGTATATAGATGCCAGGCAGAAGCGGGAGTGGCCTGTGTTTCTGGTCCTGGTAGGGCAGAGCCTGTGAATCCCGGGGCAGAGCAAACAAGGAGGAGGTGGAGGCAGTCCATGGTGGTTCCTGAGTTCGCCTGTGGTTCTACACACATACACACACACACACACACACACACACACACGCACATGCACAATTGAATAAATAATAAAAAAAAATTAAAAAAAACACAAAGTAAGATCACCTTAACCTAATCTCAAGAGACAAATACCATGGACACTTTCTAATGTCCAGTTAGCCCATGAGACACAGGTTTGAACTGCACAGGTCCACTTATATATACATTTCTTTCTCTGGAGTTTTGTAATAGTTTGAAAAAACTCACAAACCCCATAGCCCAGAAATATTACAAGAACAAAAATAACTAAAACATATGAAGGTAATAAACTATTTCATCATTTTCTGCTATAAAATGTATGGAAATTCATTTTTAAAATTGAAATGCATCACAACATAAATGCAACACACAGCATATGCTGTCATTCATAGCCAAGAGAAATGTAAACAGACATAAAGTATTAAATCACAATTGTGTGATTAAAATATGTCATAACCATGCCATGTTACCACTGTGGTGAACTAAAATTAATGTCCACTTTTAACTCAGTGGGACACTAATACTGATGTATTCTCAGTAATAATTTGCTTAACTCAATAAAATCATTATTTCATGTGGTTCTTGCATGTTTTCACCATCCGTAAAAAATGTGGGATAAAGATTGCTTATTTTTCCCTTAAGATGATCAATAGCAGGATGTTAGTCAAATTTGGGGAAGATGAACTCAATATGCATATTTCTGAGTGGAGTTTGTTGCCCTTTGCTACTGAATTGTCCAAAGTCAACTGTACTTTCAGGCTTGTTTTTCTCTACTTAAAAATTGTTATGTACAGAGATATAGGATTTAATCACACAACTGCACTATTACTGAGTATCTACTAAAACTTTTTAGTGGAATTTCTCACTTACAAACAAAGCATGCTTCCACTTCCTTTTTCTGTCCAATATTCCATTTTATTGACTCTTCATGACTTACTTAAACTATTCTCTGTTGTCAGACACTTAATAGCCTCTATCTTCGGCTATTGTAAGCAGTATTGCAGTGAATAATTTTTCAGTTTCTTACATATAGATGTGCATGATATGTATGCATGTATGCATGTTCACATGTGTGCAGACCTACGTGCATGGGTGCACATGTCTGTATATGTGTGTACACACACGTGAGGGATCCAAGGTTTCATCATCAATTTCTCTTCAATATTATTCCTTAGGCTCTTGATAAATCACAGAGCTCACCCATACCCTAGTCTGGCTGGCCAGATTGCTTTGAAGATTATCAGTTCTCTCTTTCCAAGACTGGAATTACAGGTGGGCACCATACCACCTAGTATTGATGTCAGTTCTGAGGATCTAAACTCTGGTTGCCTCATTTGGTGGCACACACTTTTAACAGCTGAGCCATCTCCCAGTCTCAACCTGTATTAGGTTAAATTTTTTGAAAATGAGTGGCACATGCACATAGTATGCACCCTTGCATGAATGAGTGAATGTGTGTGTGTGTGTGTGTGTGTGTGTGTGTATGTGTAACATAAACAACTTTGCTTCTTGAAATACAAGAATTCGAAACACAATACTGCACCCACTTGAGCCAGTACGACTCTATACTTAGGAACTTCGTGTTCATTGATACTTCAGCTAATACCCAGTGCACTATCACTCCTGGCTGATCTACCATCTTCTGCTGTAACCTCAGATCTTCTCCTCCCCCATAGGCTCTAGAGAGAGGTTTTTCTAATGTTCCCTGAAGCCCGCACAGGTCTATTAACTCTTTCTGCTTTGAACATAGAGGACATCTTATCTTTTATTCATTGTGATAAACTCTTTCCACAAATTACTACTTCACATTTCCTACATGGCTTCTGGGACTTTCCTTCCATAATCTCTCAATCATATACCATGTCCTCATCAGTCTGAAGCACTTGTGGTTTCCAGAAGTTGCCATACTTTGTCATGTTCTCTTCTCTCTACATATTTGTTCATTTGCCTGAATTGCTTTTCCCTTAATCATCTGAAAAATAACTAGACATCCTTCAAAACTACCTTCTCGACCCTACCTCTAGGAGAAGTCTGCCTTTGCAGCAAGCAGTCTGCAGCTCTCAGCTTCCAAGATGTCTGCGGTGACTTAGCTTCCTCCAACTTTGGCCAGCCAGCCATGCCGCCTCTGCTTTGAGAGACTGTACCTTCCCTCTGGAACCGTAAGCTGAATAAATCTCCCTTTCTCCCTTAAGTTGCTTGACTTTGGGTACTCTCTCACAGCAATAATTAAGAGTAATTGGTACCGGATAGTGGGGTATTGCTGTAAGATTAAGAACAGCTGGTACCACAATGTGAAGTTGTTTGTGAAGCTGAGAGAAGTTGGTACCCAGCAGTATGGCCAATGCTGTGATGTGGCTAGTGTGCCTTTGGAACTGTTCATTGGGAGAATTATGGAGAACTTTGGGACTTTGTGCTGGGAAAGTCTTTGTGTCTTGGCAAGGGGGCCAAATGAGCCTTTCTCGTGAGAGCTCAGAGGAGAGCAATGCTGTGAGAGACGCAGCAGTGGAAGCCCAGCTTGTGATGGTCCAGAGGGGAACAGAGACTGTGTTTGCAACTGGACAAGTGATACATGGAGCCATGTGTTGGCGGAGAGTTTAGTGAAGTTTTGCCCTCGTCCTGAAAGCTTGCCTGAAGTTAAACTGGAATGCTTGGCAGAGGAAATGTCAAAGCAATGTAGTCTTGACGATGTGATATGGCTACTTCCTAGTTGTCTTCAGAATTATGAAAAAGAGCAAAGAGTCAGGCAGGAAGAAGCAAAAACTGTAAGATCTAACAATGAAAAAATACAAGCCAAACTTAAAGAGTTGAACCAGGAAGAAGCAGAGAACAAAATGGCTGTAAAAGAGATTCACTTCATTTGTAAATCAAAGCCAGCTCTCAATTTGAATAATAGGAGAGGCCCTATCTTGAGGGCAAGATCCTCAGAGAAGGCTTCCACCCATAAGAATGCAAATCCTTTCAGAAAACTGGAGCTAAAGGGTAGAGTTCCAAAGCAATAATCAGTTTCTCTTACAAAGCAACTGCCCAGGAGTGAAAGAGATGGTCAGCAGAGAGAAGCAGAATCAGCTGTGATTCAAGGGGGCCAGTCTTGGCAAAGTTGTCCACGTGGTTCTGGTTTTAGAAGCATCAAGGATGCAAGAGGGAGGAGATGGTAGAGTCCTCCTCCAAGATTTTGAAAAATGATGGAAGCCAGGCAGCATGTGGCAGAAAGTCTGCAGTTTAGAGGCCCAAGAAGGGCAGTTTGTACTGTGGAGTTAAGGCCTGGTTTGCCATTGAGAAGTAAAGATGTTAGAAATTCCAGAGACAACATGGGACACCTGCCAAGGAGAGCTGTATACTCTGGGAGGAGTCAGCTCAAGAGAGCAACATATTCTATGGGCAGCTGCATTGGAGGAGTGGAATAAAAGCCCTGTGGAACTGAGATGATTTCAACAAGAGGCTCACCTGTTGGACTTGGAGCTACAAGATTTGGGGTTTGTCCTGCTGGCTTTCAGTCTTGTTATGGACCGATCTTTGCTGCAGGTGCCCCCATTCCTTCTTTTTGGAATGGGAATGTTTATTCTGTGCCATTGTATGTTGGAAGTATGTAACTTGTCTTTTGATTTTACAGGAGGCTTTGGACTTTGGACTTTTGGACTGTGTTGGGAAAACTGATGTAGTCTATGAAGACTTTTAAAGTTGAACTGAGTATGGTTTACATAATGAGATGCCAGTGAGCCTGTGGGGAACAGGGGTGGAGTGTCATGGTTTAAAATGTGTCCTCCACAGTCTCATGTGTTTAGCAAGGTCGTGGCATCTTGAGAGGTGGAGCCTTGCTGGAGGAAGGCAGTCACAGGGGTGGGCCTTGAAGTGAATTAGTCCCACCCTACCTCTAGGAGAAGTCTGCCTTTGCAGCAAGCAGTCTGCAGCTCTCAGCTTCCAAGATGTCTGCGGTGATTTAGCCTCCTCCAACTTTGGCCAACTAGCCACGCATGCCGCCTCTGCTTTGAGAGACTGTACCTTCCCTCTGGAACCATAAGCTGAATAAATCTCCCTTTCTCCCTTAAAAAAAACAAAAAAACAAACAAACAAAAACAAAACAAAACAAAAAAAAACTACCTTCTCTTTGAACCTTTTCCCTTAAGTTAATTATTTATGTGCAAATCTCTCTATGAAACTAAACTGTGCATTTTCTAAAGGACATACATTATCTTTTCCATTCCTGTCTTCATGCCTAAGTATCCTTATTTGCAAAAAGAAAGTAACATGTGATTAGATTTTCAAAATAATGCTACTCACTAGCTTAATGCTCAATAAATGATAGTGACTGAAATAATTATTGTCTTTTACTGTTCTCATTTGATAGCTACTGATGTAATTATTGCCTTTACTGCTCTCATCTCACTACCTGTAAGTCTGTTACTGTTTCTGCACAAAGTAGTTTATCGCTGAACATTTCCAGCTTCCTGAAAACATGAAGAATGGAATGAAGATTGGAGATCTAATGGCCAATTGCTAAAAGAAAGACTATTCAAGTATGATGACTACATATTCACTACTCAGAGATAGAAACTGTTGTCCCATTCATCTCTAGATCTACTGAAGATAGGCCCTGCCTCTCAACTCCTAAGAAACAGATAGATGTAGAAGAAGAGTAACTCATTAAACTTTGGCAAAAGTGTTTATCAACAGTATGCATTAATTATGGGAACTGTCTGACTCTATAATTACCAATAGACATGTATGTGAATAATTTGGTAGTCTGAAGCTAGAAATCTATATCTATTAAACTTATATACATATCCACTTCTATGAATACAAAATTATTTTCTGTAGGAAATGTGATTGGTGCCAGAAAAAGAATTTTGGACACCAGTACCACTTGGGCTAAGCTCTGTGAGCCCAGCCACAGGACCACTTGATACATACTTGGCATAAAGCTAGGAGTTAAACACTGAAGAGTCAGTGTGCATAGAAACAATCTCCTAAGGAGCCATATAATGATTCTTAGAAACACATACTAGGGGTTGATTTTCACTCTCTTCTCTTTTCTATGTTTTATCCTAAAATCTAAAATGTTTAATTTTACTAATCAAGGTCATATCATCCTAATGACAAAACAATAACAAAAGGAAAGGCAATTACTTATATGCTGAAAGCATGGTTCTTCTCTTAAAAACTGGAAAGCCTTCATTAAAGAGCTGATCTTTGCAGTAATCATCAAAGAAAGAGTAACAATTAAAATACAAATTACTTTTTGGCTAATAGCCACCACTTTTATTTTAAACCCAGCAATTCAGGAGGATAATAGTAATTTGTTATTATGCTGCATTATACTATAAGTTCCCTAGGAGTGTATTTTACAGCTAGTTTAATGTAAAATTGACCGTAACAATGCCTTGTCTAAAATTAAGCATTTAATGGATATATTGATCATTATCTTTGGCTAAATCAGACTTGTAAAACCAATTAAGAAATTATTCAGTTTAGAAATCATACATTAAATCCCTAAGGGGTTTTGGGACCTGGAACATTCATGCATCTGTAAGGACGTGTGATTGATTTTGGAAATTAATTTGGATCCTACCTGAATGTGTTAACAAATAGAAACATTACAGGCTTAGTTTTATTTTATGTAACAGGTCCCAGATATCATTCCAAAATATCTTAAGAGAATGGTAAAAATTTCATTCATTTAACTGAGCTTTAAAATATGTAATGTGCCTTGAACAGGCAACAGAGAGTTGAGGTTCAGGTGATAGTCAGAAAACAAAACCTGTAATTCTCCACTGTTCTTTACATCTTAGTTCATTTTCCATGTTTTCTACTTTAGTTATAAGGACAAAATAGAGCACTGATCTAAGAAGAAGAGCAAGTCATACTCTCATCTCTAAAGTTATCAACTATAAAAATAGTCAATACAATTTAAGACATTTCAAGGACAAGGACCCCAAGAACTAGTGCTTTTTTCCTCCTATAGTCCACCTGAATATTGTCACTGATCATCTGTCTCTGACACATGATCTTCTTCCTTAAGCAAATCCAGTCTACTTGTTTTAATGACTGTGTATGTTGCTCCTTGTTTTGTCCTTATTTATTTGGTTATTGTCTATATGATCATATATATATATCACTAATACTATATTTATGCAGAAGTACATAAATGTACAGATTTTAAAAATAAATCTCTGGCACTCGCCATCTTTGGAAGAACTACAAAACTAATCTTCTTTCTACTTACTGCTTCTGTTTTCCTGAACCTTCTAGTATTTTCTCTGTGTTCAAAAACTAATTATGCTTTGGGCAAGTAAAATACAACCCAATATAAAAAGTCATGCTTCAAGGAGGTAAACAGACAGCACTAATCTTATTTTTTAAATTACACTGAACATAGTTATAAATCATGCTATCATTTGGACAAAATTATATTTCAAATACAGGCTTTACTTTTTTCTTTTCTAATTAAGTAGAGAATTGAAATAGTTATATCAGTTCATTAATTGCTAGTAGAAGATAATTTTGTTCTCAGCTGCAAATAACCAACAAAACAATGTCATATTTAACTAAAAACTTTAAGGAAAATCCTAATAATTTTTATGAAATATATCAGTAATACAAATACAAGAAGAACCTGGGCCTTACTCTATATTCTTTTAAGGGTTTTTATCATTTATTGAAGTAGTCAATTTGTTTCACATAAGTAATTAGAAGGTTTAAATAAAAAAGCTAAATTCTAACCTGTGGGGAATGGTTTAGCCGTGTAGGAAAGTTATTATAATGTGGGCTCTGGTTTCCTTTCTGATTTTAGGTGTCTAATATTTCTGTTCTTTGTTAGTAATGTGAGTTATGTTTTAGAGAGGGCTTTCCCCTAGTACCTTTGTATTTCCTAACAATTTTTGGCATCTTGTGAACTTTCTTAATTTCAAACAATGACTATATCACATGTTGAAAATAAAACACACATAGGAAGAGACTGAGTAGCTAAATGATGGAAATGTTCAACGAGTGGGTAAAGATACACACACACACGCACACGCACACACACACACACACACACCTATCTTGTGCAATCATTCTTTATTTTCAGTACAATTATGTCTATGTTCTTTTTATTTTGTACTTAGCACAGAAAATTTCTCTTGCGTGAGTGCGTGTGCGTGTGCGTGTGTGTGTGTGTGTGTGTGTGTGTGTGTGTGTGTGTACATGAGGACATTTGAGACTGTGGAGGCCCAAGGGTGACTCTTAGGAATCATCCTGGATTGCTCTACCTCTTATTGCTTTACTCTGGGGTTTCCCAGGCTCTGCCTTCCAGGAGTGGAATCTGAACTCAGGTCCTTTAGCCTGTGAGTCAAAGGCCTTAACCCCTAAGCCATCCATCACTCCAGTCTTTTGGATGTACACCATACATTACAATGCTTACCCACCTAGTATGCTCTTTCATATCATTCACTAATTGTAAATACTTTGACTTATATAATTTTATCAACTTAAAAAGAACTCTGGCATGACCTGAAGTTAGCTATTATACTATTAAAAAGCCAAATGACTCAAGAAATCAATAGGGAGGCAACGACAGCTAGGAAAAACATGATATAAGTTCTTTTCAGCATCTATCACCATGGGCTTGTGCCGGTGGGTTTTATCGTAAGCATTCTGAGTCTTTTAGACCCAATGGTAGTTTGTAGGCACTATATTTTAAAGTTATAATTGTATGTGCTCTGGAAACAAATGTGATGTGTTCTTGCTGGCAGCCTTTATTTATACAGAACTATTGATTTATGCAGTTAACATAGAAAAAAAATGTATTAAGCACCCCAAAAGTTTGAAGGAAAGTTTGATAGTATGATCCCCATGAGTCCACTGATGGGATGATTTTTCAACATATATTGGTTTAGTGTTTAACAAGAAATATTCTTCAAGATGTTTGGAGCCTGTAAGGATTTGGTGAAGGATGATATTGTGCAAAGTTGGTTTAAAAATATTTGGAGCATGGCACAGCATCATTATGTCCACACTCCCAACTGTTGTTTGCAGTTCCATCATCTTCATCAGTGAAAACAGGAGAATCATAGAAGATAACATGAGGGAGGCTCTCAAATCTAGTCAAGGGTTTCAAGTGAATAGCTTTTATCTATCTATCTATCTATCTATCTATCTATCTATCTATCTATTCATTCATTTTCTCTCTCTCGCTCTCTCTGTATCTATCAGGTAGTATTATGTATGCCTCTGGAGATCCAAGGGTGACTTTGAGAATCATCCTGGATTGCTTCTACCACCTCTTTTGCTTCACTCTGGTATTTCTCAGACTCTGCCTTCCAGAGACAGAAGTAAGGGTAATGCAATTTCTGTCTAGCATTTTTAACATGAGATCCTGTATTGGAACTTAGGTCTTCTGCTTGTGAGGCAGAGTCTTAATTCTGAACCCTATCTCTAGACCAGTAACTTGATTTTTAAAAGGCAAATCTCAATGTCTTTTAGAAGCAAGTATATTTGATCTGTGGATGGCCTGTATTTTTATATTTTCCTTTTAATTTAGGAATAGTGAGATAATTAAATGAAATATTAAATGTCTTAGAAATTGACGAGTAGTACTATCAATACTAACTGATACATTTGCAGAGCTATGACCTTCAAGGGAACATCCTTTTTGGATTAACATTGCTAAATTCACCAGCAAATATTACTTAAATTGCATAGTGAAGCATTGTCTTGCAATCATCTCTGAAAATATCTGACTTTCAAAGATGATTCATAAATTAGTTCTACCCAGGCTCTAAAAGTTTCACTCTTCCCAGAATGTTTATTGAAGCTCAACTGAGCAAAGACAATGAGAATTCTTAAAACACAACAACAAAAAAGCAACATGTAAACTAAACGGTGAATCATACCTTATTAAATGATGACCCAAATGAATTCCTCCCATTTGATCCAGCTAACACTGATTTTATGGAAACCAATATCAGCATGCTTATTTCACCTATCTATACATGGAAAATTTTATTTTCCTGGTGTTCTTTCATTTCCATTTTGCTGGGCAGGAGTTGTTTTGATTTTTAAGGTCTGAGGCCTTAAGAGCAAGGCCTTGTCTTCTGGAAGGACGCGCAGACAATGGAGGCCTCCTGTACTGTGCTCAAATGCTGCACTATGGCATGCTGTGTGGAAATGTCACCATATACAGCCCAGAAATAGCTGCACGTCACATTCACTAACCGAGGACTTTCCCCTTTTCCCAGTTCCCCAGCAGCAGCAGCAGCTCCTGAGCTGCTGGGTGGCTCTTGGCCAGACTAGCAAAACTGCTGTGCCCATTTCTTAGTATTCTTTGTTAACCTATGAACTGGAAAAGAAAAAGAAAAGCACAAAAATCACACCTAGCTCATGCCCCTTCTGTTATGTATACAAACAACTGACTGTAAAATTCATCAGACAAGATATTGGGAAGCAATACAGTATCTTCATCCCATAACAGCCCTACACAAATTGAAATTAAAAGTGCTATCACCACAGTAATTAAGCAAAAGATATAATCAGACAGATATAAACACAAATCTTAGGATAATAGTCAACTTAAAAACCCATGCAGAAGGCTCAGTGTTTGAGCTTCTAACAATCAAAGTGATACATGTTAACAATGGACTAGTGTGCTGCGCTTATGAAGGTTTTAAATGAGACTTTTCTGTTGAGAACAAACTCTATTAGGCTGAGTATATGACTGCTACCTTTGGAAATGTGATTAGTGTTAATGAGATTTAAATGTTCAGAATCTTTTGTTCTATAACTTCAGTTCTAGAAATCACTCTTTAAAAACCCTCAATACACAAAAGCCTTAGAACTGTCCTGTTTTACATCATTTAAAATATAAAAAAAATGAACCTTTGTGTCTAAAGCTGGATTAGTGAAGGGAAATGCACATGTAAGTGGGGTGGCCTGAAGAGAGGTAACTTGACATATACCATGGAGGCCTGAACACCCACAGAAGTAGACAGGCTGGAGTGAACCCTGGGGTCTATAGAAACACACAGGAAAAAGAGTAGAAGGAGGGAGGGAGGGAAGCTGGGATGAATACTAGGTATACTTGTAAAAGTAGAAAAATAAATAAAAAATTAAAAATATAAAAATGGTTGGAATATAAATTGAATGACAAAACAATAATTCAATGACAAAAAAATTGGAATTTGTATAATAAATGTCTTCTTGTCCACTCTTTCAAAATGAGTAGACAGAAAGTATAATGAAAAGGACTGTGCTATATATTACTGAAAAAAATTCAGAGGAAATCCAACACAGTACTGTGAATTTTTAATGTAATGAAAAATATGCTAGTTTGTAAGATGGTTTTCTAGTTTAGTTCCCTTATTTCACATAGTGCACACTTTTCCTGATACTAAAAAGGAATGAAAAATACATAAATAATACAGACGGAATGAATGATCAACTTGGTTTCTTATTTGATGTGATCCACCCCTTGTCGCTCCTCACACCATTGAATTTGAACTAGCTTTTTCCAATTTGTCATCTTCCCAAATACTGGCAATTCTACTAGTTTCTGGGAAGAAACTATATTGCCTAATTTTTAAATGATTACCCTTATTCTGCTTTATAGCTTAAAACAACTAAGGAAGACTATAAATGACCAACAGATGATTTTACATATAACAAATACTTCAAATAGTATAATTAATAATGACCACTTAGCACATAGCTACAATAACTTTACTTTTATGAAGTACTGACTATTTCTGTCAGAAACAAATAGTCAACCTATGTCCGCATTTTGAAACACTTAACAATTATACAAAAGGTTAGTGTACATTTGAAAACTAATCTTATTATCCAACTTATTTTATAAAGGTAATTGTATTGCTAGGAACTGGAGATTGCTAAATGAAATTGTAGGGATAGCAGTGGGAGAGAAGAATTGAGAGAGCCGCTTACCTGACATGCTTCTCTTTTCAGAAGGCCCTCAGCCATAAAACAGGCTGACTCGCACACCACCTGCTCTCTTGAAGCACTTTGCTCTCTTAGGTTAGAAGCAGCACAGCACCTAAACCCATCCTTATCAGTTCTGCAGCTTCTTTTTTCTGTTTCTTCAAATCTTTTGTGTGCACTTTGTTCGGTTACAAACAGGAAATGTGGTGATGGAGGCTTCTAGGGTTTAGGTCTGAAGCCAGCAGTCTTAAATAGTTGTACAATGTGGGAAAGAAAACTCTTCCACTTCTTTGCACTCCCGTGTTTGATATTGTTTTTAGCAATATATGAACCGGATTTTAAAAATAAATAAAGCAAAGTATGAGTGAAACAAAGGAGAAATCTTTCATGCTCTTGAGAGATTCGAGGTGTCTTCTCACATGTGAGTTCACATGAAAGTAAAATGTAATAACCGTTGAACAAATACCAAGCACGCCCTGACTGTGTGAGCCGCTCCTGTTTCCTTTGAGACAGGATGCAGGAAAGTTGGTTAATACACTCTGAGCATTCACTAGGTGTCAGCTGCCTCTCAGCAGGACTGCATTCCACAAGAGAAACGGGTCTCCAACTCATTTCCCACCAGCATTCATCTCCGCCAGCATCTCTGACTAAGCCAGACACATCTGGAAGACAAGTTCCACTACCATACCAGACTCAGCAGCAGAATGCCTTAAACATCAGTGTCCACAAGTGTGGTTTACAGCAGTAGCTTAAATGAACTGAACCACATTCTCTCTCTCTCTCTCTCTCTCTCTCTCTCTCTCTCTCTCTCTCTCTCTCTCTCTCTCTCTCTCTCTCTATTTGTGAGGACTTCTGGGGATTGAATTCAAATTTCCAGGTTTGTGAGGAGACGTCTTACTCATGCAATATTAGTATGTATTTATGCACATTAAATAGTTATGTAATATATAATGATCAAATCAGCATAGTCTTGTCTCTTCCAATTTTATTATTGTTTTATTATATTTTATTATTTATATTTTATTATTATTATTTATGTGCTGGACTGTGGACTATTCTAGTTATTTTGAAATATAGATGAATTCTTAGAGATTACAATCATATTATACTACACAAATTAATCCCTTCCATCTAAATGTACTCTATCGGTTCTCTATCCTTCCACCTAACCCTTCCTTGCTTCTAGTGACCATCATCTAATTTCTACCTCTGGGAACTTAATGTTCCTAGCTTCTACAAATGATGGGAAATATGTCAAATTTGTTTTTCTGTGACTGAATTGTTTCATTTAACAGTATATCATCTAGTTCCATCTATGTTGCCATGAGCGACAAGATTTCATTCTTTTTATGGCTGAAAGAATATTCAACATGGAGTATGTACCATGTTTTCATTGTGAAAACTTTCAGATGTGAATGGACATGTTGGTCATGTTCTTGGTTGCTTGAATACAGGTATTCCAGATGCTGCTTTAGAAACTCATGCATATAGGATGAAAGGGACTTAGTCGATCATTAACATCTCAGAACTTAGAAATTATGCCTGACTTTTTTAAGTTTCAATAAATATTCCCACACTTATTGAGAAATAATCCATCAGCAGAGTATTTTGCTGTATCTTTGCTGTTTCATAGAGAACAACGCCCTAAAGTCATAGGACCTAGAGGGGAGCTACTACTGTTGCTGAGCTAGATTAACATATGTCAAACTGCCTTCTAAATGCCTATGTTTACGCTGTTTTCATCTACAACCAGAGCAGCTTTCTTTTGCAGTGAACAGTGGTGACTACGGTCTCATGGCTGCTCCAGGTTCTGAGAATAGATGACATTTATGTGTTCAACCTGAAACAAATCATTTATATCACCCATTTTAGGCCCAGGGAACATCACACATGAGAAGGACAGACTGTAAGAACCAGAAGATTAGAAGAAGGACTGTGCAATGCCAGCTGACTGACGTGACACAGCCATTGTAATCATGAATGCACAGTAGTGTTTACTTGCACAGTGCGTGGACAAGACTGGGTCTATCAACAGTCAATTATGGATGGGGAGAGGAGCTCAGGAACACTTCCCTTTACCTGCTGAACTATTGGCTGATAATTTCTGGGAGAGAAGGAGTCATTGTCTTCAGTTGCAAGGCCACCAGGATCCAGTGCATAGTTCCAAACCCATGGTCACATAGAGAACCCTGGTTAAACAAAGTAAAACAAAAAACATGAATATAAGAAACAGACTTGTATGGAAGAGGGAGGAATAGGGGTAAGAGAAGACTGGGAGGCAAGATTAACCTGAATGTATTATATCATTTAGTTTTATAATTCCATTGCTATGATAATTACATGTCCCAAACATTTAAACACAATGGGATTTTTATTTAGTTTATCATTTCAGGTTATAGTTCACTGTGGCAGAGAAGTTTCACCAGTAGGAGAAGAGGGAACTGGTCATGCTGTAGCCACAATAAGAGCAAAGGACAAACAATACTCTATACTTGTTTTCAAACATGTCAGCTTGCCAGATTCCAACTAGTTCTATCTTTTTCCATTTGCCTATTCACTATGGTTTGGGTCTTTCTACATTAATTATACAGTTGAACTAATTTGCTATATGCTTGTCAGAGGTATATTTTAGTTAAATAATCCCTCACAGGTACAGCCAGAGTCTCGCTTTAGGTGTCAAGTTAATAACTGAAACCAACAGACACAACATGTATGAAATTGTCAGAGGACTAATTAAATAAGAAGAAATGTCCCTACTCTTCACAGTACATGCCTGTGATACAGATGGAATTGGCTAAACACTAACGGATTTTTTTAAACCTTTACTTACTTTCCAAAATATTTAATGTGAATAATTGAATCACCCTATAAAACTGAATGACACCAGGAGATTCTCCATGATTATTAAAAAGAATTTAAGAATATATTCATTAGAACACTAACATTAAGTAGATCTTAGAAAACAAATAGTCTTTAAAAACAAACATTCTTAGATCATGACTATGGGTTATTTTCTAAGTATGTTTATCAGTATATTAAAGGCTAGGTAAGTCCCACTAAAAGGAAATTAAGTAATTATTTCATCAGTCTTTTCTAAGAATTCTTGTTTGATAAGTCACAGAGTAACTTCAAGGGAATAACAGCCTAGGGTTCATGTTGTAGCTAGAAGACAACAAAGAATCAGAAGTTTCTAACCTAGAATTAGACAGAATAAAGGTGTGGAGAGAGCACAAGAGATAAAACACAGATATACAGACAGGTTGGATTCCTGACACATCTGCTCAAAAGGAAAAATGATGTTGGTGTGCTTTCAGGGGTTGAGTTAGACGTCACAGGCTCACAGGTAAGGCCATCGCAGATGACCCAAGCAAGAATTTGTTATGATGTGAGCAAAGAAGATAACCATTTATCACATGGTTCATACAGACGATACTGGAAAAAGGGACTCAGAACTAGAAATTTAGGTATTAGCAGCTCTTTGTTAGAACTAATGTTGCAGAAAATAGAGAGATGAAGCAGACACTCCTGTACTGGGTCATCCATATAGTGCAATTCCACAAACAACAGTATTCAGAAATAGGCCTTGGGAATACAGATCAAACAGCTCGAAAGACTCAGATGAAAATGAAAGAATTCTTTTGCTGGCCCTAGAGGCACTGAACAACTAGAAACCTATACCAAAACCCCTTGCTGGCAATAGCTGCCTGAGGGATTATGTGGCCCAAGTTTGTACAAGTCTATAGTTCCCTATAGTTTCATGTACTCTCCCATGGAAAAACTGTGCCTGTGCATCAGATAGCTCCACACATGATTAGAATGTGCTAGAAAAATTTGCTTTTCATTAAAAGATGGATGGCTAAGCATTATCAGAATATAAAAAAGCCTATGGATATGTTTATTATGAAATATATTAGCAAGCGCATTCAGAGTTTTGAATAATGGCTTCATGGGCCATGTTCAAATCATAAATAAACATGAGGACTCTGTAGTACTTTTTAATGAGATGGGTTATCAAAATGAAATTTCAAAGACAGCAAGACTAAGCAGAAATGTAGGAAATTCAGGGAGGGCTTGATAAAAATCTGTCAAGACATAAGAATTAAGGTCAAAACAATTGAAATTTTGTTGCCAAAAGAAAAATGAAAAATGTACCATAATGGCAGCTGTCACTCAAAGTTCCACACTCAGAAAAACAGAAAATGATAGGTTATGGGGATGTATGTAGAAAGAGCCCTGGTTTTTGCATGCTATTATTAATGCCCACCTATCTCTGTACAATTAGACTTCATCACTTCGGTGCAGTTCTGTCTATGAGTATATATGTGTACACACACACACGCACACACACACACACTCATGGTCTCTATACCATATTGAGTAGTACATAGTAAGCACATAGTTTCATGAGAGAAATGGAGAAACCCTGTGCCTCCAATTATGCAGTTTCAAATAATAAATGATCCAAAACTAGTTACAGAATTACAATTGTATCTAGCTAGACTACATCGATGATTCATATTTTCATCTGCTTTCATTAAGATCCTTCAGAAAATGCAATTATTTAGATGGAAAAGTTAAAAGCAATAGAATAATACATGGCTAGGGCATATGATTATTTTGGATCCTTTTGACACTTTTTGTGTTTTACAATGCCAAAATTCTTGGAAATTCAAAAATTAAAGAATCAGATAACAAAAATTAATGAACAGCAGAGAAAAATATCTAATAACAGACATAGCCCATTTTCCTTCATTTGAGAAATTTACTCCAAGTTTTCTGGAAGAAATATACTCCATTACAATGACTTCTCTGTGATAGCCTAGAGCTAGTCCTATTGGAAAAGCCAACAACACATTGAGACATTTTGTTCCTATAATGAAATAAAAATGATTCAAAGTAAAACCAGCTTATTTACTATGTGACTTCTAAACTTTAGTTAGTTATTAAGTGATTCTTTTTTAAGGACCCAAATATGAACTACTTTCAAAAAGAATTACCAAAAAGTAATAATCCTTTACTCTTAACCATTTAGCAAGACTACTGTTCAGAAGTGTATATTTTAGAAAATACTGGATTGAGAAATTTCTTCCTTTTGGTTATATCCAGAATCTGGGTTACCTGAAGGACAGTATGATATTATCAGTTTTATTGCCTGAATATGAAGTTTAATCATTAGAAATGATTTTCTCGAGATTAAAAAGGAGCGAGTCTTTAAATTCCAAAATTTAGAACAGGTAACACAAGCAGCAATGTCAGAAGAGCTGACACAATGAATCAACTTTTAGTTGATACTTCACCCAAGAAGACATGCAGTAGATTAAATTTTGATCAAAATAGGAAAGAACTGAGTCCACAGTATTTTTAGGAGGCAATAGTTATAGTTGAAGTACTTCTGGGACTAGGAACAGAGAGTAAAAGCAGGTAAATGGAAATTCACATGCCCATTAGGGTCCTGTCTAAAAACAATGCTCATAGTCAAAGAGACAGTTGAAAGTGTTGAAGGAAGACACTGGTTACCATGGAGCAGGTAAGATATAATAGTTTTATCATATCTGTGCTGGAACCTCTGACAGAATCAACTTAAGGAAGAAAAGATTTATTTTCTTCATACTTCCAGTCCATCATGACAGGGAGGAAGTAGGGCAGCAGTTCACATCCTGGTTGACAGGAAGTAGAATAGAGAAGTAACAAGACAAATAGGATGTAGCCCCAAAGACAAGACCCTTGTAATCTACCTTTTCTAACTATGTTCATCTTTCCTCAGTCCATCAGATTTTGAATGTATCAATGGATTAAACCATTCATTAGCTCAGATTCCTTATGATTGAAGTGCCTCTGGAAACTTCCTAAGCAAGCTCACCAAGAGGTATGCTGTAGTAATCTCTAAAGCACAGCTCAAACCAGTCTACTTGACAAGATCAATCATCACACAATATGAACAGCACAAAGGAAAGTGAAGGATTTCTACATTAATAGCAGAAGGAACTAATGACCAGTCCTTGCCTTGAAAGTGTCCAATGAATGCCAGTGACTAGAACTTGGTGAGTTGTGTAGCTGTCTGGAAGGAACTAGGGCTTTTAGTAACAAAAACACAGCCAGACAAGGAAGAAGCTGAAGGAAAATCAACCCAATTCTTTTCTACTCTGTTCTACCCATTTCCTTCCAGACAAAACCAGAGTGACAGGAAACAGCAGTCCTAAGGATGTAGTCTATAAAAGCCAATTTCCCATGGACCAAAGAAAAGAAGAGGAAAAACAGAGATTAATATGGGGGAGGGGCTGATGTGAATTATCTTTTTTTTTTTAAGATAGGTACTTGTTTTAGTTTCATAATTTACTGTTTCAATAAATACCTGACTCAAGTAAGTTAGCAGAATAAGGGATTTTATTTAACTCACAATCTCAGACTACTTACAGTCCATCAAGTCAAGGAGAGTCATTGTAGCAGGAGCTGAAGGTTGGCTATGTCACATTCAAAGTCAAAACCAATGAAGGGGAAAAAAAGCAATGTATCCAACTGTGATAGTTAATCCTGGGTGTCAACTTGACACACCTTGCATTAACTAAGATCATTTGAGACCGCACCTAGCAAAATTAGCTGAGACATTTGAAGAAATTATCTGGATAATACAAAGATCAACCCTAGATCCCATGGGAACCTCCAGAGATCCCATTGGAACCTCCCAGTAGTAGCCCAAATGAAAGGAACCACAGAAGAAAGGAAGAGAGACTCTCTGAAACTATGTTCTTCCCTCCTGCCACCTGGTTTGTTTGACCCTCCAGCTCTCCAACCTTTCAAGTCTTCAATGTGACTAGAGACTCTAGGAATCCTACAGCCTTCAGCTGTCACCCACTGGCCTATTAGACTGAGATGCTACTGGCAGCCATTGTTAGACTACCTGGGCCATGTCTCATAAGCCAGCTCAATAAATTCTACATATATGTATATTCATTCTGTTGATTCTGTGATTCTAGAGAACCCTGACTAATACACCAACCATCTTTACTTAGGATGAATTTTTATACATACCACCTGCCTAAGGAACAGTGCTAGCTTCAATAAATCAATCAAGACAATGTCCTATAGGCTTGCCAAGTGACCCACCTTAACTAAATAATTCTTGAAAGGTGTGTCCAAAACTGACGCCCCAAGTGTCAAGAGTGTCAAGTTGACAGATGAAAGTAACCATCATAGTAAGTTTGTCTTTCCAGACATGACTTCATAGTTTTGTAAATAGTCTTCCAGAGCTTTACAGAGTAAGAAAAATTTGTTTTGACATTTTCAACTAAATTCATCAAGGCAATTTTATTGACTTCGAAATATATCTGAAATACCCTAAATAACATTAAGCTGATTCTGAATAGAAGAATAAGAAAAACAAAATTTAAAAGCTATCCACTGATTCTTAAAAATTATGGAAATAAGATATAATTAGGAAACTCTATCTAAAAATTTCCCATGATTTACCATATGAATCTTGAAGATAACAAGCCACAGAAAAAGAGTGAAGAAGTAATATCTGTATAGTTGATGGTTAATATTTGAGGAATCAATAAAGGTATATGAGACCAACTTATTCTATTTTTGTAAACTACTTAGAGCAATACCTAGTAAATGTGAACTGTTCAGGAAGTGCAGGAGACTAATATTACCTGATAACAAAGTTATTTAAAAGTTCTATAAAAAACTTATTACCAAATTGTTCCTCATCAACATGGATAAAAATATTCCTAATAAAATTTCAACATTTTAGAAACTATTGTCAAGCAATGTATTAAAAGTATAATATATCATGATCAAATGAAGTTTATTCTAAGGCATAAAGACAACATGATATTCCAAAATTGATCAGTTTAAGTTTCCAGATTAACAAACTAAAAATATATGATCATATCAATAGAACCAAAATGATTTGGAAATATCAAAATAATTAAGAATATTTGCAAGCAACAATGAACAAGGAAGGAATTCAGAGGACCTACCACAGAGTGATCACTCATGGTCAACGCAGGCCTGAAGAAATAGTTCATCATGAATCAGTGATATTCCCATTGAAGTACTGTCTGTGCTATAGCATGTACCCAGACACATGCAAAACATACATCCCTTATCGGACTCAGTTAGATATATGCACACAAGGAGCAATACCGGGGTACAAAGGAAGCTTCTTGAGAAGGCTTTCAGTGGGAGGAGGGACAATGGGGTACAAAAGTGAAACAGTAAGAAAACTAATAGAAATTTCATTGTAAAAATAATTTAAATTTTAAAAGCAACATTTGCAAAAAACTTTTCAACTCACATCACTCATAATAATTACTAATTTTCCTCTGAAATAGGTACAATGCAAAGATATTTATTTGCTCTCATCATTTTAAAAAAGTTAAAGTCACATTGCTACTAAATGTTGATGGAAGATAACGGAACAGAGAGGGTAAAATGAAAATGCCAAAGAAAAACTATTGATCCAAAAATGAAGACACATAAAAATTTAGATGAAATTATTAAGGGGAATAACAAAAAGCATTATTTTGAAAATGCAATGCAATAAAAGCCTTGTGAAATAGACAGGGAGAAAAGGAAGAATCACAAAAGTTAAATAAGAAAAAGATTTTGGGAAAGCCTTTTTCTGGGTCTTCAGAAAAAGAAAACAGAGACTGCTGATTACATACATTAAATAAAGAGAGTCACTTGAACTTGTGGATTCTTGTTTCTTGTAGTTTATGCTGCTGCTGAGTCTGTGTTGGCCCAATGTCTGTTGTTCACCAGAACTGTCTTCACAGCAGTCATTTTTCCTTCTTTGCATTTTGGGGGTCTTTGCTGACTTTGCTTAGCTTTGTATTCTTAGTAGCTAGGCAGATTCACTGTCACAAGAGTCCCAAGTCAAACCCCAAGATTAAGTAATGTTTTAGCTGAGGGATATGTTCTAGGTACATTGGGAGGGCAAGAAGTAACCTTGTCACCTGAGGCAAAGGACCCATCTTCATACTTTCAAGCCTCCATGAGCATTAATAACCTTCTGGTGTGGAATTATGCACATTCTTGGGACTTCAGAATTCTTGGGCTCTACAAGGGTAGATGATAGATAGGTGGCCCCAGAATTCCATGTACCCACTGGCCTCAGGCTCAGACCTATCCAACTTCATTCTGTAAGATCTGTCCCTGACACTATGGTCTGGGCTATCTCTCCCAGCCCAAGTCTGCCTCTGCTTCCTGTATTCTGTGGCCAGTCAGTGTCCAGCCCACTTATTTTCCACAATTCTATCACTGGAGTTTTCCCCACAGGTCAACTGATGCAGGCAATATTGAAGCTTTTATATTTGTGAGTGTTCCCTGATCTCAGGCCCACAGAGCAGCTCAGTTTTTAGGAATGGATTATTTTTCAAGATGGCAGGCCACTCTCTTATCCAAGTCACACGTCTTTCCATTGTTGAGATGTCCAAGGAAGAATCATCATCTCACCAAAACTTACAAGTAAGTGTATGTGAGGACTGTGGACTTGTCCTTGCGGTAAAAATATCTGAATAACCCATTGAAAATATTTTGTGCTTCCCTTCCTGGTGCCAGGGAACTAAGTAACTCACATTATGTTGGGCTTATTCACTGTGCTATGTAATTTTTTTTCCTTGTTCTTTTCTGGAATTTTTCACCTCCTTCATGGATTTCTGAAGCACTGCTCTTTCTTATTCTGACTCCTTTGGCTTTCATATTAACAGCCTCTAGTCCTTTTTATTACTCAGAATCTCCTGTTTTCATTGTAATAGTTCTTCATTAAAATATTTTAAAATGCTATTATAAACAGTGCTGCTATGGCCCTTTCACCCCACCCGGCTCTGCAAATCGGGACGGGCGCACGGTCCAGCCAGGCCTCACCCTGCGCCCTAGGTAAGCCCCGGCCGCGCCCGCCCACCAGAACCCTAGGTCAGCCCAAAGGGACCCGGCTCGGACTCCCGCCATCCAGCCGGAGCCACGCGCAGAGCCGAGGGACGAGGAGGACCTCCCCCTGCGCCCTGGCCCCGCCCCAGCTGCCCTCGGGTTAAATAGCTCCACGCCAAGCCCCCATACTCCCATTCCCCAGCCCGCTCCACTGGTCAGGACGCACGTGGTCCAGCTGGGCCTCACCCGTGACCTAGGTAAGCTCTGTCCCTGCCCACCCCCAGAACCCCAGGCAAAATAATTCAGTTTCGTGAAATTGAAAGATCTTAAGAGTTAAAACGACAATGCCAAAGTCAAAGTGCAAATCCATGAGAAGCAACACTCAAGTAAACAAATTTCCACTGAAGAAATTAATCCCATAATATTAGACTCCAACCAGAACAAACCCACGGAAAAAGGCCAAGAAAGCTTGAACCATGATAACGACTTTCAAAATATGATCATTACCATGTTCAATACTATGAAAGAGGAAATCCAGGAGGAATTACATAATCGAATCAATCGCTTTGAAGAGGAACACAACAGACATTTGGAGGAGTTGAGAAAAACAGTGCAAGAAACAAAAACTGGCATAGAACAGTTAAAACATACTCAAGCAGAGTTTAAAACTGAGCTACAAGACAAGTTATCTTCAACCCAGAACTCTACAGAGAGTCTTATCAACAGAACTAAGGAAGCAGAAAACAGAATTTCAGACCTTGAAGATAAAGTGGGAGTACTAACCAGCTCAGTGGAAGAGGTTGTTAAAGCCAAAAAGATACTTGAGAGAAATATCCAAGAGATATGGGACACCCTGAAGAAGCCTAACATGCGTATTCATGGAATACCAGAGCAAGAATCGCAAAATACACACCCCTGAGGAAATTTTTCAAATGATCATCAAGGAAAACTTTCCTCATCTAAAAAAAGAGAGGCCCATCCATATACAAGAGGCATTCCACACCCCAAACAGATACAACCAAAACAGAAGCACCCCATGGTAAATAATAGTTAAAACAGTCCACATTCAAGATAAAGAACTGGTGCTGAGAGCTTCAAGGGAGAAAAAACAAGTCACTTTTAAAGGTAAGCTATTAAAATAACAAATGACTTCTCAGTCGAAACAGTAAAAGCAAGAAGAGCTTGGAGAGACATACTTCAACTATTGAATGAGCAAAAATGTCAACCCAGGCTGATTTACCCTACAAAACTATCAGTCATGATCGAGGGAGAAAGAAAAATTTTCCAGCACAAAGACAACTTGAAGGGATACATGTCCACCAAACCAGGCCTTCAAAAAATGCTAGAAATGATACTCAAGCGTGAAGAAAAAACAGGAATATCCAGGAGAACAGAAGGCAAATATAACACCATTAAAAGCAAAGCAATATACTTATAAAAGCTACTAAACATAATAAATGTCTAGAATTAAAAATAGTTTCTCCATTATAACACTAAATGTTAATGGAATTAATTCACCGATCAAGAGACACAGATTACAAACTTGGATTAAAAATCACAATCCATCAATCTGCTACCTGCAGGAAACCCATCTCACCACAAAAGATAGGCACGCTCTAAAAATAAAAGGCTGGTCAACAATTCTACAAGCAAATGGAAGCAGAAAACAGGCAGGGGTAGCCATTATGCTATCAGACAAAGTGGACTTCAAACCAAAGAAAATTATAAGAGACACGGATGGATACTACATTTTAGTCACAGGTACAATTCACCAGGAAGACTTCACAATACTGAACATGTATGCACCCAATACGGGCCCCTCCACACTCATTAAGAAAACTCTACAATGTCTAAAGCAAGAAATCAACCCCCAAACGATAATTCTTGGGTACTTCAACACCGCCCTCTCAAAATGGGATAGATCAACAGGTCAAAAGCTTAACAGAGACACTCTGGAACTTAATCAAACCCTGAAAGAAATGGACCTTACAGATCTCTATCGAACTTTTCACCCACGCACCAAAGAATACACATTTTTCTCAGCAGCACACGGAACTTTCTCCAAAATAGATCACATATTGGGCCACAAAACGAATCTACACATATACAAAAAAGTTGAAATTCTAACCTGTGCCCTATCAGACCACCACGGCCTAAAGTTGGACATCCACAACACATCAAACAAGAGAAAAATACACTAACTCCTGGAAACTTAGCAATATGATGATGAATGAGAATTGGATCCAGGAAGAAATTACAAAGGAAATTCAAGATTTCCTGAAAGTGAATGATAACGAAAATACAACTTACCAAAATCTCTGGGACACAATGAAAGCTGTTCTAAGAGGTTAAGTTCATAGCTCTTAATGCCTACATAAAAAAAATGGAAACATCAGAAATAAACAACTTAACAATGCAGCTTAAAGCTTTAGAAAACCTAGAGCAATTTGATCCCAAAAGTAGTAGAAGAGAGGAGATTAGTAAACTAAGGGGAGAAATATCTGAAATCGAGATTAAGAAACGATAGAAAAAATCAACCAGTCAAAAAGCTGGTTCTTTGAAAAAATCAATAAGATTGATACACCCCTATCTAAATTAACCAAAAGCAAGAGAGAGAAAACCCAAATTAACAAAATTAGAAATGAACATGGAGTTATCACTACTGATACCCAAGAAATCCAGAGAATTATAACATCATATTTCAAAAGCTTATACTCTGTGAAGTTTGACAACAGAAAAGAGATGGATGAATTTCTAAGTAAACACAACCTACCTAAATTGAATCAAGAAGTTGTGAATTATTTAAATACTCCTATAACATACAAGGAAATTGAAGAAGTAATCTCGAATCTTCCCACCAAAAAATGTCCTGGGCCAGATGGATTCAGCACAGAATTCTACCAGACATTTAAGGAGTTAATAACACCAATACTCCTTAAACTGTTCCATCAAATACCAAAGGAAGGAACACTACCAAATTCCTTCTATGAAGCTAATATCGTCTTAATCCCAAAACCTAATAAAGATTCACTTAAAAAACAAAACTATAGGTCGATCTCTCTGATGAACACAGACGCAAAGATCTCAACAAAGTCTTAGCAAATCAGATTCAAAAACATATCAAAAAGATTATTCACGGGGACCAAGTAGGCTTCATCCCCGGCACACAAAGTTGCTTCAACATACGCAAATCAATAAATGTAATTCATCATGTAAACCACTCCAAAGTCCAAGACCACATAATACTCTCGATACATGCAGAAAAATCTTTTGACAAAATCCAACAGCCTTTTATGATCAAAATGCTAGAGACTGTAGGAATGAAAGGAACCTTTATCAATATAATAAAAGCTGTATACATCAAGCCCACAGCAAGGATTATGCTCAATGAGGAACAATTGGAAGCATTCCCACTTCGATCAGGAACTAGACAAGGCTGTCCACTCTCACCATTTCTATTCAATATTGTACTTGAAGTCTTAGCTGAAGCCATAAGACAAGAAAGGGACATAAGAGGGATTCAAATCAGCAAGGAAGAAGTCAAGCTATCCCTATTTGCAGATGACATGATCTTATACCTGAGTGATCCCAAAAACTCCACCAGGAAGCTCCTGGAACTAATTGAGAAGTTCAGCAGGGTGGTAGAATATAAAATAAATGTGCAAAAATCAGAGGCCTTCCTATATGCCCAGAATGAAAGAAGTGAATAAGCATTGAGAGAAACAATCCCATTTACTATAGCCCCTACAAAAATGAAATACCTTGGTATAAACCTAACCAAGGAGGTAAAAGACCTTTACAATGAAAACTTTAAAACCCTAAAGAAAGAAATTGCAGAAGACACCAGAAGGTGGAAAGACCTCCCATGTTCCTGGATTGGTAGAATCAACATTGTAAAAATGACCATCCTACCAAAGGCAATATACAAATTCAATGCTATACCAATTAAAATCCCAAAGCAATTCTTTAAAGAAGTTGACCAAATAATCTCAAAATTCATATGGTGGCACAAAAGACCCAGGATAGCAAAGACAATCCTGAGTAACAAAAACACTGCTGAAGGTATTACCATACCAAACCTTAGTCTATACTACAAATCCATAGTTATAAAGACAGCCTGGTAATGGCTCCAAAATAGACACACAGATCAATGGATAAGGATTGAAGACCCAGATATAAGCCCACAAAGTTACAGCCATTTGGTCTTTGACAAAGGGACCCAAAAAATCCAATGGAAAAAGAACAGCATCTTCAACAAATGGTGCTGGCAAAACTGGATCTCCACATGCAGAAGATTAAAGCTGGACCCGTACTTGTCACCATGTACAAGACTTAATTCCAAATGGATCAAGGACCTTGATATCAGGCCAGAGACTTTAAAAACCATAGTTGAAAGGATAGGGAACTCCCTCGAGCTGATTGGGCTAGGCCAACACTTCCTAAACAGACATCCAATGGCACAGTCACTGCTACCAACTCTCAACAGTTGGGATCTTGTGAAATTAAAGAGCTTCTGTTCAGATAAAGAGATTGTAACACGAGCTCAAAGTTAACCCACAGAATGGGAGAAAATCTTCACTAACTACATATCTGACAGAGCTCTGCAGTCCAGAGTGCACAAAGAACTTACAAAACTAAACTCCAAGGAAAACAATGGCCCAATTAAAAAATGGGCTTCTGGAGCTGAAAAGAAACTTTACCAGGGATGAAATTAAAATGTCCAACAAATATCTTAAAAAATGCTCCACTTCCTTAGCCATCAGGGAAATGCAAATCAAAACTTCCCTGAGATATCATCTCACCCCGGTCAGGATGGCAAAAATCCACAATACAAACAACGACAAATGCTGGAGAGGATGTGGAGAGAGGGGAACTCTCCTACATTGCTGGTGGGAATGCAGGCTCATACAGCCACTCTGGCGAGCCGTCTGGAGATTCTTAAAGAAATTAAAGATTGAAATGCTATATGACCCTACTATCCCACTTTTGGGAATAACCCCCCATGCAGCAGAGGTTTGCCTCGATAGCACAAGCTCGACCATGTTCATAGCAGCACTGTTTACAATAGCAAAGTCATGGAATCAACCTAAATGTCCAACAGTTGACGAGTGGATAAGGAAACTGTGGTACATCTATACAATGGAGTACTACTCAGCCATCAAAAATGATGAATTACTGGAATTTGCTGGGAAATGGATGTCATTAGAAAGAATTATATTAAGTGAAGTATCCCAAACCCAGAAAGTTAAGCGCCATATGTACTCCCTAATAGGTGGATCCTAATACCAAACTCACCCAGCCCACATTGAGACACTCAAAACTAAACCTATGTAACACAGTAATTGCAAGGATTATGAAGAAGAGAGATGGGGTAGGAGGGCCACACCAGAAACAAGGAGAGAGGGGACCATGTTACAGCAGAGAAAATAGGCCTCCATCAAGGTCTGCAAGTAAGTAATGAGAAACCTGGTTAAGTTCACAGACGTTCTTTCCTGATCTCAGCAGAAGGGGAGGGCATATAGTCTAGCAGATAAAAAGTAATCATTTTGCAAATGGGTGATGGACCCCTCCCTCACTGAGGTTTCCTACTTTTATTACATCTACCCTTGAATGTGCTATTATAACAAGACTCCAGTTTAACAGCTTTTTGTCTCTGGCCAGGGGGTGACACACAGTGCCCAGCAGGATGGAGTGAAGGGCATTGCAGGAGCAGCAAAACTGCAAAAGAAAATCAACAAACCACAATCCAGAACTTCAGAGACTCTATATCAATCACATAGAACTAGGCCAGCCTAATCTCTCCCCATCCTGGAGCTCAGGGACATTTGCGGAAGAGGAGGCAGTAAGATTGTAAGAGCAAAAGGATGGGAAGAACAACGATTTGCAAGATTCTCAACAATAGTTGGGGCCAAAGCAATCATAATGGGACTTTGCATGCCTTGCGCAATGTCCAGTGTACTGTTGTCCTCATAAAGTCTAGCATCTGTTAAGGGCACCGAGATCCCTGGAGGCAAGGGATTGACAGCCATAGTAGTGCTCCTATGCTTAAGGGGAACAAGAGAAAGGGCTTATGGAAATGCCACTGGGTCCTTATATGTCATCGGAGAGGAGGACCCAGTGGAGAGTCAGGCGTACACAATAAAGGACTCTCTGGGAATTGGGGGGGAGGCACTGGGGGATGGCGAGGGAGAGGAAGGGGAGGAGGGGAAGAGGGGGGAAGAGGGGGGAGAGAGGGAACTGGTAAAAAAAATTTTAAATGTATAATTACATTTTTAATAAAAAACAGTGCTGCTATGAACATGGTTGTGCTTCTGCTATCGAGGTGAACCTCTGCTGCATGGGTGGTTATTCCCAATAGTGGAATAGCAGGGTCATGTGGCATTTCAATCTTTAATTTCTTTAAGAATCCCCAGACGGCTATCCAGAGTGGTTGTATGAGCCTGCATTCCCACCAGCAATGTAGGAAAGTTCCCCTCTCTCCACATCCTCTCCAGCAGATGGTGTTGTTTGTATTGTGGATTTTTGCCATCCTGACCGGGGTGAGATAATATCTCAGGGAAGTTTTAATTTGCATTTCCCTGATGGCTAAAGAAGTGGAGCATTTTTTAAGATATTTGTTGGACATTTTAATTTCATCCCTGGTAAAGTTTCTTTTCAGCTCCAGAGCCCATTTTTTAATTGGGCCATTAGTTTCCTTGGTGTTTAGTTTTCTAAGTTCTTTGTGCACTCTGGATAATAGGGCTTTATCAGATATGTGGTTAGTGAAGATTTTCTCACATTCTGTGGGTTGCCTTTGAGCTCATGTTGCAATCTCTTTATCTAAACGAAAGCTCTTTAATTTGACCAGATCCCAACTGTTGAGAGTTGGTAGCAGTGACTGTGCCATTGGATGTCTGTTTAGGAACTGTTGGCCTAGCCCAATCAGCTTGAGGGAGTTCCCTACATATGGAATCAACCCAAATGTCCAACAGTTGACAAGTGGATAAGGAAACTGTGGTACATCTATACAATGGAGTACTACTCAGCCATCAAAAATGATGAATTACTGGAATTTGCCGGGAACTGGATGTTATTAGAAACAATTATATTAAGTGAAGTATCCCAGACCCAGAAAATTAAGCGCTCCCTAATAGATGGCTCCTAGTACCAAACTTACCCAGCCTACCTAGAGACACTCAAAGATAAATCTCTGTAATACCTACAGTAATTGCAAGGATTATGAACAGGAGAGTTGGGGTAGGAGGGCCACACCAGAAACAAGGAGAGAGGGGACCATGTTACAGCAGAGAAAATAGGCCTCCATCAAGGACTGCAATTAAGTAATGAGACACCTGGTTAAGTTCACAGATTTTCGTTCCTGATCATTTTCAACTAAGGGGGTATGATCTCACCAGAAGGGGAGGGCATATAGTCTGGCAGATAAAAAGAACCATTTTGCAAATGGGTGATTGACCTCTCCCTCACTGAGGTTTCCAACTTTTATTACATCTACCCTTGAATGTGCTATTATAACAAGACTCCAGTTTAACAGCTTTTTGTCTCTGACCGGGGGTGACATACAATGCCCATCAGGATGGAGTGAAGGGCATTGCAAGAGCAGCAAATCTGCAAAAGAAAATCAACAAACCAAAATCCAGAACTTCAGAGACTCTATATCAACCACCTAGAACTAGGCCAGCCTAATCTCTCCTCATCCTGAAGCTCAGGGAAATTTGCGGAAGAGGGGCCAGTAAGAGTGTAAAAGCACAAGGATGGGAGGAGGAATGATTTGCAAGATACTCCACACAAGTTAGGGCTGAAGCAATCATAACTGGACTTTGCATGCCCTGCGCAATGTCCAACACACTATTGACCTCACAAAATCTAGCATCTGCTAAAGGCACCAAGATCCTTGGAGGCAAGGGATTGACAGCCACAGTAGTGTTCCTATGCTTAAGTGGAACACGGGAAAGGGTTCAGCGAAATGCCACTGGGTCCTTGTACGTCATTGGAGAGGAGGGCCCATAGGAGAGTCTGGCATGCACATTAAAGGACTCTCTGGGAATTGAGGGGGAAGCACTGGGGGATGGGAAGGGAGGGGTGAGGGGAGGGGGAGCAGGGAGTTCGGGGGGAGGAGGAGGGAGGGAGGGAACCAGTGTACCTATTAAGTTTGTATTAGCAGAAATAATAATAAAATGTAAAAAAAAAGAAAAAAGGATTCTCCGGGGATTGGGGTGGGAGGCACTGGGGGATAAGGAGGGAGGGGCTAAGGGAGGGGGAGCAGGGGGGTAGGGGGGATGAAGAAGGAGGGAGGGAACCGGTGTACCTATTAAGTTTGTATGGGCGGAAATAATAATAAAAAATGTTAAAAAAATATTTTAAAATGCCAAATTTTGAAACCTAAATAGAGAGGATCACAGTGTTTGGGTAGATAGCTCAGCAATTAAAGCACTTGCCATGCAAGCACGAAGTCCAGAGTTTTGCATATCCAAAATCCACAAAATGATGTGTTTTTCACAATTGCAGTTTTGTGTCTTTCATAATTTCAGCCTCAGAAGTCAGACACAAGGGATCCCAGAACAAGCTGCCTATATAGGTGAGTTTTTGGCTTTGATTGAGAGACTCTGCTTCAAAGAATCAAAGAATAAAGTAGAGGGGAATGGGGTAATGGTCCTAGTATCAACCTCCACATGTGCACACACATGCATGCATGTGTACCCACACACATTTGAACAGATACCCACACATGCATGAACACCACAGGCATACATACACAGGGAAAAAAGAGGTGCATGTTTTGAGTATATTTGGTTTCCCATTTTGGTTTTGTAGCCAATCAGGTCATTCGGGAAAACCTTGAAATGGGCATGTGTGAGTAGGTTTGCTAAGAACTGAGGAATCAACATCTGTGGAAGGCAAAAAGGGCAGAACTAGGAGGAGTGAGAAGACAAGATGCAGTGAGGTTTCATCAATAGCTTTGGCTGACCACCTGATCCATAGATGACTAACCTTTTAAAGGTACTGTGATGCTTTGAATATCAGGCATAGATGATGCAGGGGAAGCAGAGAAAGCTGGCAGTGGATTTGAAGAGAAGAGAAAAGAGGTATCAGGGTCTTCCCCAGTCCTGTTCCCATGCAGGTGGCCCTGAGAAGTGATTCTCACTGGTTGAGGTGGTCCCTGAAAGTCACAAGCAGCCCTCTCAGCAACTGGGACATCAGTCACTTTTCCTGAAAAGGGATGTGGGGGGGATCTAGGGCACAGTCTTCAATACAGCTTTAAGATAACAAATGACACATAATAACTTTATCTTGATGCAACCTGTAACAGACCTCAGGTGCATGATCAAGATTGGGCTTTTCTTTATGGTCTAATTTCTTTAAGGCAAAGATATTCCCTCTCACATATGAAAAACACAAGTATCTAACCACTTACGAATATACTGTTCTCTGATTTTTTGAGAGCCCCCCACATACTTTGAATGGTAGCTGCATGTGGTTTATACAGTCTGATTCCAATTAGGAAGGTCCAAGAAAATGTTTGCTATAGAGATTCTGATTTCTTATTAACCAGACATACTGGTTAATAAGGATCAGAAACCTACTGCATTTGGTGTGGCCATTTCCCTCAGCCTTTGCTATTAGTGTGGCCTCTCCTGGCAAACTGGACAAGGAGCTGTAACTGGACAAATAAAAGCCCTTATTCCCTAAAAATAAAGGAACTGATTAAGATGACAGTCCCCTATCTTCTCTGATTCTCTGTTCATTTTCTTCTCCATATACAGATAGGAAACAGCCACATAGACTTCATGCAGCCAAAAAGAAAAGATCAAGGGAAATTCTGAAGAGTTATTTTTTTGATATTGCTGAGTCATTGAATAAAACTATAAACTTACCTCTCAGTTTCTTGATGTTTAATGAAAATAAGCTCCTGCCTACCTGCCCGCTCGAGACAGGACTCACTCCCTGTTGGTTGGTCCTCCATCCCAGGTGAGTTACCCAGCCCCCAGGTCATCCCTTGACCCAGCTCCTCCCACCAGCCAGCTACCTGTAGTTTGTCATAGCCCCTTTTTTCTTCCTGCCTGCCTACCCAACCAACCGGGACAGGACTTGCTCTGCGTCCTCCATCCCTGGAGCCTGAGTGGGCCACTAAGCCAAGTCCCAGGTCCCATGTGAAGAGTTTTGCCATCACCATCAGCCCCTCTGCCACTCTGACCCACCAGGGCCCCTTGCTCGTGGTCCATGGAGAACACACTGCTACTTAGAATTCAACAGAATCCAAAGAAAACCCAAGCAAAGCTCTAAGGGACAAAGGCCATATATCTGAAGTCCTCTAAAATCATCCTATCACATGGGAGAGATTCTTCACATCCAGCCCAAAGATAAGTAAATCTCTCTCACTTTTTTTTTTTTACCATACTGCTCCTTTTTAGTATTAATCACTGTAGATTAAATTTTCCATACAGCCACCCCTAAAATATATACAACTCCAGGGATTATACCACTCACCTTCACATATCATCAAGATACTAAATCGTAAAAGTGAACTGCCCTACTAATATTCACCCCATGTCTACTTAACCTGACTTAACTGATGTACTAACAGCCTAATAACCTCATCTAGGAAATAATACTAACAACAGACAAACGAACCCGAGAGTAGTAATACCAACTAAATTAGTTCAGTCAAAAACACACAGAAACTGAAAGGTCTTATGAGACAAGACAACAATGCCCAAGTCAAAGTGCAGATCCTGAGAAATAAAACCCAGGAAGACAAATCTCCCACTGAAAGAATCAACCCCATAATGATGGATTCCAACCAGAACAAATTCACAAATAATAGCCAAGAAAGCCAGACCCAAGATAACGACTTTCAAAGTATGATCATTACCATGATTAATACTGTGAAAGAGGAAATCCAGAAGGAGTTAAACAACTGCATTAACCACTTTGAACAGGAACATAACAGACACTTGGAGGAGTTGAGAAAAACAGTTCAAAAATAGACATAGAGCAGTTAAAACAGTCTCAGGCAGAGTTTAAAATCGAACTTAAAAGACAAATTATCTTCAACCCAAAACTCAACAGAGAGTCTTATCAGCAGAAGTAATGAAGCAGAAAATAGAATTTCAGATCTTGAAGACAAAGTGGGAGAATTAACCAACTCAATTGAAGAGGTTCTTAAAGCCAAAAAAATATTTGAGACGAATATTCAAGAGACATGGGACACCCTGAAGAAGCCTAACATGTGCATTCATGGAATACCAAAGCAAGAATCCCAAAATATCACACCTGAGAAAAATTTTTCAAATTATCATAAATGAAAACTTCCCTCAACTAAAGAATGAGAGGCCCATCCAAATTCAAGAGGCCTTTCGCACTCCAAACAGATATGACCAAAATAGAAAATCACCACGGCAAATAATAGTCAAAACACTCCACATTCAAGACAAATAAAAGGTGCTGAGAGCTTCAAGAGAAAAAAAACAAGTCACTTTTAAAGGTAAACCTTTAAAATAACAAATGACTTCTCAATAGAAACAGTAAAAGCAAGAAGAGCTTGGAGAGATGTACTTCAAATATTAAATGAGCAAAAATATCAACCCAGACTGATATACCCGGCAAAACTATCTGTCATGATCGAGGGAGAAAGAAAAGTTTTCCAGCACAAAGACAACTTGAAGGGATACATGTCTACCAAACGAGGCCTTCAAAAAATGCTGGAAATAATACTCAAGCTTGAAGAAAAAAACAAGCGTATCCAGGAGGACAGAAGGGAAGTATAATACCACCAAAACCTAAATGTCAAACAATATACTTACAAAAGCCACTAAACATAAAAAATGTCCAGAATTAAAAAGAATTTCTCCATTATAACATTAAATGTCAATGATATTAACTCACCGATCAAGAGACACAGATTACAAACTCGGATTAAAAGCCACAACCCATCAAACTGCTGCCTTCAGGAAACCCATCTCACCACAAAAGATAGGTACATCCTAAAAATAAAAGGCTGGTCAAAAATTCTGCAAGCTAATGGAACCAGGAAACAGGCAGGGGTAGCCATTATGCTATCGGACAAAGTGGACTTCAAGCCAAAAAAAATCATAAGAGACACAGATGGATCCTATATTTTAGTCACAAGTACAATTCACCAGGAAGACTTCACAATACTGAACATATATGCACTTAATACAGGCCCTTCCACATTCATTAAGCAAATACTACAGTGTCTAAAGCGAGAAATCAACCCCCAAACAATAATTCTTGGGAATTTCAACACTGCCCTCTCAACATGGGATAGATCAGCAGGCCAAAAGCTTAACAGAGACACTTTGGAACTCAACCAAACCCTTAAAGAAATGGACTTTACAGATCTCTATCAAATGTTTCATCCACAAACCAAAGAATACACGTTTTTCTCAGCAGCACATGGAACTTTCTCCAAAATAGATCACATATTGGGCCACAAAACGAATCTCCACACATACAGGAAAGTTGAAATTCTAGCCTGTGCCCTGTCAGACCACCATGGTCTAAAGATTGACATCCACAACACAATAAACAACAGAAAATAAACTAACTCCTGGAAACTTAACACTATGATGCTGAACGAGAATTGGATTCAGGAAGAAATTAAAAAGGAAATTCAAGATTTCCTGAAAGTGAATGATGATGAAAATATGACTTATCAAAATCTTTGGGCCACAATGAAAACTGTCCTAAGAGGTAAGTTCATAGCTCTTAATGCCTACATCAAAAAATGGAAATATCAGAAATAAATAACTTAATAATACAGCTTAAAGCTTTAGAAACACAAGAGCAATCTAATCCCAAAAGCAGTAGAAGACAGGATATAAGCAAAGTAAGGGGAGAAATATCCAAAATTGAGATTAGAAAAAAGATTCAGAGAATCAATCAGTCAAAAAGCTGGTTCTTTGAAAAAATCAATAAGATTGATACACCCCTAGCTAAATTAACCAAAAGCAAAACAGAAAAAGCACAAATTAACAAAATTAGAAATGAAAATGGAGTTATCACTACAGATACCCAAGAAATTCAGAGTATTATAACATCATATTTCAAAAACTTATACTCTGTGAAATTTGACAACACAAAAGAAATGGATGAATTCCTAAGTAAGCACAACTTACCGAAATTGAATTAGGAAGTTGTGAATTATTTAAATAGTCCTATAACATATGAGGAAATTGAGGAAGTAATCTCGAATCTTTCCACCAAGAAATGTCCTGGGCCAGATGGATTCAGCACAGAGTTCTACCAGATATTTAAGGAGCTAATAACAGCAATACTCCTTAAATTGTTCCATCAAATAGCAAAGGAAGGAACACTACCAGATTCTTTCTACGAAGCTAATATCATCTTAATCCTAAAACCTAATAAAGATTCACTTAAAAAAGAAAACTATAGGCCAATCTTGTTGATGAACACAGATGCAAAGATTCTCAACAAAGTCTTAGAAAATCAGATTCAAAAACATATTAAAAAGAGCATTCACGGGGATCAAGTAGGCTTTATCCCAGGCACACAAGGTTGGTTCAACATATGCAAATCAATAAACGTAATCCACCATATAAACCAGTCTAAATTCAAGACCACAATGATACTCTTGATAGATGCAGAAAAAGCTTTTGACAAGATCCAACAGCCTTTTATATTCAAAACCCTAGAGACAGTTGGAATGGAAGGAATCTTTGTCAATATAATAAAAGCTGTCTACAACAAGCCTACAGCAAGGATTATACTCAATGGGGAAAAACTTGAAGCATTCCCACTTCGATCAGGAACTAGACAAGGCTGTCCACTCTCACCACTTCTATTCAATATTGTACTTGAAGAATTGGCTGAAGCCATAAGACAAGAAAGGGATATAAAAGGGATTCAAATCGGCAAGGAAGAAGTCAAGTTATCTCTATTTGTTGCTGATGACATGATTTTATAACTGAGTGATCCCAAAAACTCCACCAGGAAACTCCTGGAACTAATACAGAAGCTCAGTAGGGTAGCAGGATACAAGTAAACATACAAAAGTCAGTGGCCTTCCTATATGCCCAGAATGAAAGAAGTGAAAAAGCCCTGAAAGAAACAATCCCATGTACTATAGCCCCTAAAAAATGAAATACCTTGGTATAAACCTAACCTAGGAAGTAAGTGACCTTTACAATGAAAACTTTAAAACCGTAAAGAAAGAAATTGTAGAAGACACTAGAAGGTGGAAAGACCTGCCATGTTCCTGGGTTGGTAGAATCAACATTGTAAAAATGACCATCCTACCAAAGGCAATATATAGATTCAATGCCATACCAATTAAAATCCCAAAGCAATTCTTTAAAGAAGTTGACCAAACAATCTCAAAGTTCATATGGAGGCACAAAAGATCCAGGATAGCAAAAACAATCCTGAGTAACAAAAACACTGCTGGAGGTATCACTATACCAAATCTTAGTCTACACTACAAATCCATAGTTATAAAAACAGCCTGGTACTGGCTTCAAAATAGACACACAGATCAATGGATAAGGGTTGAAGATCCAGATATAAGCCCACACAATTACAGCCATTTGATCTTTGACAAAGGGGCCCAAAAAAATCCAATGGAAAAAGAACAGCATCTTCAACAAATGGTGCTGGCAAAACTGGATCTCCACATATGGGAGATTAAAACTGGACCCATACTTGTCACCATGTACAAGACTTAATTCCAAATGGATCAAGGACCTCAATATAAGTCCAGAGACTATAAAAACCTTAGTTTAAAGGGTAGGAAATTCCCTGGAGCTGATTGGACTAAGCCAACAGTTCCTAATCAAAAGTCCAATAGCGCAGTTAATACAACCAATACTCAACCAGATGGGATCTTATGAAATTAAAAAGCTTCTGTTCAGACAAAGAGATTGTAACAGGAGCTCAAAGGCAACCCACAGAATGGGAGAAAATCTTCACTAACCATATATCTGATAGAGCTCTATTATCCAGAGTGCACAAAAAACTTAGAAAACTAAACACCAAGGAAACAAATGGCCCAATTAACAAATGGGCCCTGGAACTTGACAGAAACTTTACCAAGGATGAAATTAAAATGTCTGAAAAATATCTTCAAAAATGCTCCTCATCCTTAGCCGTCAAAGAAGTGCAAATCAAAACCTCCCTGAGATATCCTCTCACTCCGATCAGGATGACAAAAATCCACAATACAAACAACACCAAATGCTGGAGAGGATGTGGAGAGAGGGGAACTCTCCTACATTGCTGGTGGGAATGCAGGCTCATACAACCACTCTGGCGAGCCATCTGGTGATTCTTAAAGAAGTTAAAGATTGAAATGCCATATGATCCTGCTATTCCACTTTTGGGAATAATTCACCATAGAGCAAAAATTCACCTTGATAGCACAAGCACGACCATGTTCATAGCAAAGTCATGGAATCAGCCCAAATTTCCAACAGTTGACGAGTGGATAAGGAAAATGTAGTTCATCTATACAATGGAATACTACTCAGCCATCAAAAATGATGAATTAATGCAATTTGCCAGGAAATGGATGGAGTTAGAAACAATTATATTCAGTGAAGTATACCAGATACAGAAAATTAAACGCTGTATGTACTCCCTAATAGGTGAATCCTAGTACCAAACCACTTAGAGACACATTAAAAGATAAATCTCTGTAATACCTACAGTAATTGCAAAGATTATAAACAGGAGAGAAGGGGAAGGAGGGCCCCGCCAGTAACAAGGAGAGAGGGGATCATGCTACAGCAGAGATAATAGGGCCACCATCAAGGACTGTAAGTAAGTAATGAGATATTTGGTTAAGCTCACAGACTGTCCTTCCTGATCACTTGCAACTGATGGGGTATGATCTTACCAGAAAGGGAGGGCATACAGTCTGGCAGATAGAGGGTAACCATTTTGCAATGGGAGACTGACCCACCCTTCACTGCAGTGTCCTAGTCTTAATCCATCTACCTTTGAATCTATCCTTACAATAAGGCTCTATTTTAACAGCTCTTTATCTCTGGCCAGGGGGTGACATCAAATACCCATCAGGATGGAGCCAAGGGCATTGCAGGAGCAGCAAAACTGGAAAAAAAATCAACAAACCATAATTCAGAACATCAACCACCTGAAATCAGGCTGCCTAATCGCTCCCCATCCTGAAGCTAAGGGAAATTTGTGGAAGAGGGGGAGGTAAGATTGTAAGAGCACAAAGATGGGAGGAGTCATGATATGCAAGATCCTCCACACAAGTTAGGGCCAAAGCAATTATAATAGGACTCTGCATGATCTGCACAATGATCAACATATCATTGACTCCCTCAAATTCTAGCATGGACTAAAGGCACTAGAATCCTTAGAAGCAAGGGATTAACAGTCACAATAGTGCTCCTATACTTAAGGGGAACACAAGAAAGAGTTCTAGGAAATGCCACTGAGTCCTTACACCTCATCAGAGAGGAGGGCCCAGAGAAAAGTTTGATGTACACATTAAAGGATACTTCAGAAATGGGGGGAGGGGGCACTGGGAGAAAGGGAGAGAGGGGGGGAAAGTATGGGGAAAAGGGAGGAGGGAGCAGGGAGGTTCAGGGAGGAGTGGAGGGAGGGAGGGGACAGGGGTACCTATTACGTTTGTATGAGAGGAAAAATAAATAAATAAATAAATAAATAAATAAATAAATAAATAAATAAATAAATAAATAAGAAAATAAGCCCCACTTGTTTAAATAGTTGAAATTGGACATTCTTGTCATTTTAGTAAAGCATGTCCACATCAATCCTAGCATTATAAAGTAAATAATGACTCTACTGAAGATCTTGTCAAAATAAGTGATCTGTAGTGTGAGTGTGTTCTACAGTGTACATCTGTGTACATATATATCAAAACATAGCTTGTTTCAGTTTGAAAACACCAAATCTGCCCCATTATATGGATTTCATATTGCACATTAGCATTAGTATTGTTACTGATTCCCTTTAAGACATTTTGCAATAAATAAATCCTATCAAAGTGTATGCTACAGAGAATGTATGCTTCTTAAATATATTCACATAAAGTTACTTCCTAAAACTTTGCCTTGTGATATGGTATGGGCTGGGGACATTATTTAGCTTGTGTCTTAATCCATGGTTCCTATTTCCCACTTCTGTGACTGCTCTGAAGCAGTGCTCTGGGAACATCCAGTTTCAGCTAAATCAAATAAATACAGCAAAACAGAGTTACTGTCTTCTCATGCTACAAACAGATCCTGCTAGCGAGGAAACTAACTCTGAAATATTGACAGCTAGGTGTGTTTTCGGATGTGGTCAAAGCCCAGCAGAGAGATATGCACAGCAGTGTGTTTGCAGCATTGTTTGCTGGTCACAGTTAACATCCTGTACTTCTCTCTGCTGGTTATTTTTAGCTGCCTGCAATCAGTCCCCCTTCATTGCTGTGGCCACTTGATCACTGACATGCAGAAACAGAAGAGTGTAGCTTCTAACACTGAAGAGAAAGTTCTTCTAATTTGACACAGAAAGCCATGCTTATGGACACCTAGACAGAGTCCTGAATTGTGGGTGAAATGTTGCTGCTCAGGCTGTCATCTTTCCAGAGGGTGTCTGGAACACCCCACTACCACCACCACCACCCAGTTATTCTAGTTTGAATGATTCTAGTGTGAATGACTCAATGCTGGTCTTGCTTCACACTTTCCCCTGGTACTCATTAAATGCCGTGCATTTTTTTTCTTTTTATGATTCATTCAGGCATTCTGAAAGGTGTCACAACCAAAACATCATCTTCCTACTTTGGCAAATCTTTCCCATCCATTTTCAAGTCCTAACTTCAAAAGATACATTACCTGTTCTCATCCACATCTTACTGAGCCCTTTAGGCCTTGTATCATCAGCTTTTGCCCAAACTGCTGCAAATAGCTTCCATCTTCCACCCTGCTAGGTCTTATGGATCTTTCCCACTCAGAGTCTCCAGTATGATGTTTTCAAAACAGAATTAGGTCGCCACACCTTTGCTTAATAGGATTCACAATGGGTTTATACTAGGTTATAAATAAAATCCTAGTCCTTGCTCCCCCTCAAGGCCTCTCATGCTCTGGATCCTTCACAGTTTTCAAATGTGAGTGTCTGACACTGTTCCTTTTGTTCTCTACTCATGGACAAGGGTTGTCAGATTAAAGTCAAATTAGCTCTGTCATCTGTCCTCACAAGTAAGCATTATTGAACCATAGCCACACTCTTTATTTAAATATCACCAGTGGCAGCTTTTGTGCTACAGCAGCTGGGTTGAGCGAATGCAGGAGAACATGATGTCTGGAAAAGCTAAGCTGGTAGGATCAAACCTTTGGGACAAAATTTGGCCAACCCCTCCTGAGGTCACTTGTCCCCTTCTCCTTGTTAATCAAGACAGAATATTTGTTCCTTGTCTCTGTCTTTCTCCCCTGCCCTTTCTTTTCTTTGTAATTTTAAGGAAAACAGTTGGCTTTTTGCCTGGCTACCCTCTACTCGGCTGTCCCCTATTTCTTAGCTATCATATTAAAATAGGAATATTCTTACTAAAGGATTCATTTATTGTTCCCTTTCCCCTTGTGTTCTGGCAAATCAGGCCTTTGTCTGTTTTCCACCACACAGCTTCCTTAATGCTCACACATACTATTGATTTAACAAAATCGCTATTATGGACAATTTCCTGAAAGGCTCTCAATCATTTAGTTTCATCTCGAATATAAATTTCCCCCAGGAAATACAGTTTTGTCTCTTGAAAACAGTCTAGAATACAGGAGAGAATAACAATTCAATGATTTCAGCTCCTGGAGAAAATGAAGATGCTCTTGGTTTGCATTTATTAATTTAACTAACATGTGTTACTGCCTAGCAAGTATGGAGCAAGACATGATTTAATAGGAGAAATCATTTGTCAGAAGTGCGACTAGTCTTATCTTAATATGACCAGAATATTTCTAAAGGGTAAAGGGAAGTCATGCTGGGATTTCTTCTAATGAGATGCTCCACTTTCCTGAAGCCATTACCTAAGAGATGCATAGGATGCTGTTCTAACTCCAGAATGCTGGATTTCCCAGGCCTGGCAGAAACTTCTTTGTAGGTCATCTGAGCATGCTCAGAAAAGCTCAACTAATTTATCTTGTGAGAGGAAAAAGTAGCTGGTGCCTCAGGCTCATCTAGCTATTGGAAGTTCGTCCAACTACGAGAGGAGGAACAGTCACAATGGAGGACTACTTTTGGGATATTGGCCTTCAATGTGGCTTTGTGGTGTGAAGCTTTGGACAATGTGATCACTGAGGTTTTGTGAAATTGGAAAAAATATCACATGAGAGCTAGGGGTTATGAGTGTGATGGCGAACATCCGTACTCCCAGCACTTGGGAAGAAAAGCAATAGGGTCATGAGTTCAAGGCCAGCTTGGATTATGGATTATATTTATCTCACAAAAACAACAAAAGCAGAGAAAAGAATGAAAGAGTAATTTTCCTACATTGCATGAGTAAGAAGTCAATCCTCCATTTTAACCATTAATAAATTCTCATAGTTGTAGATATATAGCTTGTTGATTTCCAGAGAATTCGTCTTCATTCCATTTAAACTGCCTGACTCAGAGACTTTCACATGGTATTTCTGAAACATTTGTTGAAATGAACAGTAGGAACAGTTTCCAAGATCATCTGTGACAAATGCAACAAAAGCATTTCAATTTTTTAAGGCAGACTAAGAATATGATTGGTCCATATTGTCAAACACAGAACAAACCTATGTCTGAAACCATTTTTCTTTGTACATATAGATAAATTTACAGTGGCAATGTTGCAAGCTGTTGCTTTTGGCGTGACAATGATGAAAGTGCTTGGTAATTGCCATGATCTTTGGAAATGAAGTGATGGTTTTCAAGCTGTTTAGCAAACTGATACCTCATTAACCTGCTCTTGACGACAGTTTCACTACAAGCTCAAGATGGATTTCCTGTGGGAAGCCACCACCACATCTCAAACACATATCTCAAACACGTCTCCCACTACTGAGTGTAAACTGCTCTAATTTTCAGGGCAATTTTCAGGGCTTATTTTTAAGCATCTACATTCCCAAAAAGAGGGAAAACCTATAAAAGTTAGGCATACATCAGTATTTGTTTCTTATTGAATCACTTTGTACACGTTGATACAAACTGTTCCAATTTAAGGCTGTCCTCACTTTGGGAAGACTAAATTATGTAAAAAGTCTCTTTCTCACTTTTATTTTCAAGTTTGAGAATGGTCCCTTGGTAAATTGACCTACTAATTATTGTACATATTGCTTTTACTTGCCCTAGTTCTTCCTGTATCAGTAAAGATTTTGTATCAGAAATATCCAAATAAATTGCTATCTGTGCACAAGTACACAAGGAACTGAGTTGCCCTGTTATTAGTAAAAAGAGACAAAATCACAGGCAGACAAAATCACAGCATAAGTGTTTTCCTAAGAAATTCAGGTCTTATTTGAAACCAAAAACAAAATAATAATAAAAATAAAAAGAAAGAAAGAAAAGATTGAAGTACTTAAAAACTTCTAGGCAAAAGAAAAGGCCAATAAGTCACTGTGAGAATAGTGACTAAGGGCAAATATCAGTATTTTACAGCTCATTCAGGAACTGCCATGTATTTGAACATTGAATCAGCATGGCCAAAACAAAAATGAAGAAATAATCTTAGGTGAGGAAATTCAGTTAAGTTTACTTTTTAATTCTTAATGTAAAACTATTAGCTCAGTGTCAAGTTGATGCATGGTTGAGAAATCCGCACTAGTCAATTAGTAAAATATACATATTCAATAAAGGTGAAATCCTATGTGACTAAGATTCAAATTACTTACATATTCTATTGGCATTAAAAAATTCTGGATTTGTAGGAAAGGGTAAGCTATCATAAAAACTTCATATGAGGTCTTAAACTTAATCATGCAAATGACTCATACATTTGGTAGTTTTTCACTTGTCTCAAAGGCTCAGAGCTTACTTAGGAATAGAATTAATGCTATGTCAAAATAGTGAATATAGATGGTCCCACGTTAAACAGTGACCGACATGCTTTTTGCCCTGAAGTATTGTCAAGGACTTCATGTTGCCATGTACTTCTAAGGTAATATTCCTCAGTTCTTTCTCATGTTTTTTTTTTCTGTTCCAGGTTCCTATTTAAGGCATTATGCTACATGTAAGCGTCATTGTGCTACATGTAAGCGTCATTGTGCTAAATGTAAGCTTTACATCCTTTTAGGGGGTCTCTTAACTTTGGCAGTTTCCTGATTTTCCCTTGGATTTCATGATCATGATAGTTTTGAAGAGTAATGCCCCTGTGAATTTGAAAATTTGGCATTTGTTTGATGCATTTCTCATGATTTAGTAGGGGTGATTTCTTTGGGGGAAGAAGGCCGCAGAGGTCAAATGTCATTCTTATCAGACCATGTCAAAGGAATGTGCTGATCTTTAGTTCATCTCTGTGTTGAAATGCTGTTTACTAATTTCCTCTCCTGTAAAGTTACTCTTTTGTTTTCCTCCCCCATTATACAATTGGAGAGGATGCCACTGTGAATGGCTTATGCTTGATAAACCAGGAGGTGTATGCTGTTTTTTTAAAGACAGAGAAATGTGCATACATTATTTGAAATTTTTATTCATGGGTTGCTTATATATTCTCTTCTGTTTATTTATTTATCAATTCACTGATGTTAAGATCAATTTATGAATATTTACAGTTTATACTTTGGGTTATATTCCAGTACCACTTTATTTTGGTACAAGGACTGTTTCTGCTTAAGGAATTTGGAGCTGTTACAGATAACGCTTACATCACTCTGCCACAACTCATCGTTGTCTGTGGTGTCAGACTGGAGCAAATGTGGTTTCATCTGATTTGATAACAGGACAAGATGATCCAGTCCTACACTTAGCCATTTCTTCAAGGTGCCCTGGTTCCTTTCCTGGAAAAGAGTATTGGAAATTAAGATAGGGTCCCCAGGTGCGCTCATTGGAATGGAAAGTCATTGCTCCTAGACTCTGACAACCTGCAGAGCAAATAAATACTCGTGTGTACCTTACCTGTCTACATATGAAGTTTATGAATATTTAACATATATTTCTGTGTGCATCTGTCTATATCCATGACAAATGAAATGCGCTCATCCTCGTTGCTCCTTCGTAGTTGTGTAGATGCTTCTAGCCTCTTCTTCACTTGCTTGTCGGTAAACGCACACTCCAACTGTGAGAAATCTGACCTCTTCCCTTCACCATCTGTTTGCTCAGTTGTTCAGTTTTAGTACACCTGCAGAGTGGTTTCAGAACGGATCATCCACATCAGTAAGGGAAATATGTTCGACTGCAGCAACATGTTTATACTTGTTCTCTGGTACTCTTCTCATTTTCAAAGGTTTTAGATCGGCACCATATTCTTCCATATGCTTCCTTCAGTGAAGTTGTTTCAAGCATTGCAATGCATTTAGATTATTTGATCTCAGTATATATTCCATATTGGGGTATCTACGTATCATAACATTTAAAACTTTTGAATATATATTTATTCTTTGTACTGTACTATGTTAATATCATGTTCACCATTAACATGTAATATGGAAGAGTTTTGTCATGCTTAAAGAGTCTTTTGTGCTTCTTTGTTTTCCTGCCTTTCAAATTCACAAACATCATTGATCTATTTACCAACTTCTTACTTTTGTAAAATTTAATTTAAATGGAATAGCATGAAACTTTTCATGACTGGGTTCTTTTACATAAATATGTATAAAAGACAAATGTATATGTATTGTGGGTTTACAGATCACTTTTTATTACTGACTAATATTCCATTGTGTGGATGTACTTTAGTTTACTTGTCTATTGAAGGACAGCTTTGTTGCTTCTTGGCTAATTATGAAAGAAATTGCTATAAAATTCATATATGTTTTAAACACATAGAATTTAACAGCAAGGTACTATTTTGCCCCTATTCCTTTTTAAATTCAAACTGCATTTTTTCATTGTGTTGTATAAGTTTGTAGGTGCATTTTTGGGACATAATATACCTACAAAAATACACTTAGACCATTGAATTTCAATATTTAGCCTCTTCTAATAAATGTATTTAATATTCTTACTTTTCTAAGTAAGCATTGTGTTTTCCACATGCCGAAATTTTGATAAACTGCCTTTTAATTTTATCTAAGATTTTTTAAATATCTTTTGATGTTTCCCTGACCTATCCATTGTTCAAAAATGTGTTATTTTACTTTCAAGGATTTGGATAGTATGACATAGTTTATTTTTCTTTTTGAAAATTCCCTTTTCTATTCTAATGTGTATATATATATGTGTGGGGATACTTCTGTGCCTATGTGTTCACATGTATATGGGTACATGTGTGTGTGCACATGCCCATGAGTGAAGGTAGATATAAAATCTTGAGGTTGAAACTGATAGGGCTTCTACTCAAACCTCCAGCATGTTTATAGGATTAGTCTTGTGAGCCAGCTTGCTTTGAGGATTCCCAGTCTCTAATTTCTGAAGCTGGCATTAGAGATGGACTGCCACAGCTAGTTGGCATTTCCCTTTCGGTGGTATGGCATGCTCTTTAACCACTCAGCCATCTCCTCAGACCTGGTATACATTTCTGTGTCTCTTTTCTAATTATATTTTTGCTTTATTTGAATTCAGTTTAAGCTGAAAGCATAGTTTACATGATTCCAATTCCTTCTTTATAAATTCTTCCTTTATGTAGTCATACGTTTTTGGCCTAAAATAATTTCTCTTTGGTCTGAAAAAGCATTTTAACATTTCTTGCAGGATATTCATAATGTTTTCTGGGCTTTTTAGATTTGTGTCTTGGTTTCTGCTGTGGTTTGGATGTACTTCCCCCTCAGGAGTTCCTGTGTCAGCATTGAGTGTGGCAGCATCGAGGTGCTGGAATCTCCTAGAAGCAGATCCTCTTCTTGGCAGAAATTTATACAGTTCTTGTCAGGGTAAGCTGACAAAAAAAATTAAGCCTGATTCTTGTATCACTCTGGCTTCCTGCCATGCCATGTGACCTCTTCTTTAAACATATTTTCACCGTGATACTGACATCCTGATGGAAAGAAGCCTGAGGTCCTCAGTTGAGTTATCAATCATACTAGTTAAATTTTCTTCATCCGAAGTTGTGAATTAAGAAGATAGATTGCTTCTGTTTACATGCTACCTAGGTATTTCATATGGTAAAGAAAACATACCAATATCCTATCTATCAATAATTTTGAATACTCTTGAGATATAAAGTGACCCAACTCTCAGGAGTATGTTTAAAAGTAAATACCATTAAATGCCATTAAAGTACTCACTGTTGGTCTTCATAATAGTTCTTTATTACATAACCTACTTTTATGCTTATTTTTTGGGATTGCTGCAAACGTCTTTGCCATACTCCCTTTCTGGCAACATATGAAGCAGCTCAGATCAGAGTCAGGGAGACCTATCATTCTATTCTGCCCCCTAGTGTTGTTGAAGCTTCTTTTTTTTTTTTTTTTCTTTTCTGCTTTTTTTGTGTGTTTTTCCCACCATGTTTGTTTGATGATTAACCTTAGCAGAGCAAGTCCAGCTGGTAATGCCAACAGAAGATCACAGAAACAGCAGTGTAGCCATAGCAACAGCAAAGGCGGCACATAGCACAGCAGAAACGGCAACCTCTGCGCCAGCGGTGACAGAAATGGAGCCCCAGATGTGGCAGCAGTGATTAGAAGGTAAATCAAAGTTACACGGAGACAATGAGAAACAGCAAAAGTAGAAATAAGGTGAGAGGGTGGTCGCTGTGGCCGAATAAGCCAGGAGCCTGCTTAGAGACAGGGAGAAAAGAAACTGTGAGCACCGTCTTTGGAAACATTCCTGGAAGCTTCTAAGCCTGTGGCCAAGGATCCATCCTAGGTTCAAGAGCTACAGCTGTTGTCAAAGCCTGGGGCTTGCAGAGGGCTAAGAGCTCTGAGGAGCTAGTTGCTGAAGTGGCTGAGGTTCCTAATAGTCCTGGTCCATCAGGAACTGGGACATTCGTAGGCCTGATCTATTGCCACCACTCATTGCTCCTTGAAGGTGAGAATTACAATAGCTGCCATGTGCTGGGATCACTGGTGGTTAAGGTCCTGTCATAGTTGGGCACAGGTGTCAACTTGACAGTTGAGGGCTTGGGCTCTGGGCACATTTGTAGACATTGTTGAGTTAAGCCCAGAGCAAACCTGCAGGAGATTGTCCAGCTGGTGGGGAAGGCCCAGCTCATGATGGGTGGGACTAGGTCCTGGAATAAAGTAACAGAGAGCTGGTTGAGAAAGTTGGCATGTTATGTACACTTGGCCAGAAATGCTGGTCTGGCAAGTAAGGAGTGTCCCTCTCTCAGCCATTGTGTAGAAATGGTGTGGCCACTTCCCTCGGCCCTGGTGCTGGCGTGAGCTCTCCTGCTAAGATAGACAAATAACTGTAACCAGGAATCATAAGAGAAAATAAACCCCTTGTTCCCTTAAGTGGTTTGATGGTGATTTATTAGCAACCATGCAGGTTAAATGTAACAGGCCTAAAGCACCGTCCTCCGACCTGAGTACCCAGTGACCAGATCTCTCATTTCCGAAGCTGAGAAATACTCAGCCCGCAGCTGTCAGGGTTTAGAGCTGCAAATCCCTGGGTCTGCCCATCTAGCCACTAGATTACTACACCGTAGAACCCATACCTGCCAACACTGGACAAGTTTCTTGCTTACTCACAGTTGCTATCTGGGTAGAGAAAACTGACCATGGAAAACTGATAACATTTTCTGTGATGTTACTTAAATATTTCTTCTATTCCTTTTTCTCTACTTCTGGAATCTTACAGTTCTTCAATGTTCTATTTCAATTTTCCCCTTTTCTTTTTTTATTTTATATTTTTTATTTCCTTCTATTTACTCATTTAGCGCGCGCGTGCGCGCGCGTGTGTGTGTGTGTGTGTGTGTGTGTGTGTGTGTGTGTGTTTGTGTGTGTATGTCAGAGGCAGATGTCCCTGTGAAGGACCAAAGGTGACTTTGGGAATCATTCTGGATTGCTTTTACTTCCTTCTTGCTTCACTGTGAAATTTTCTAGGCTCTGGCCACCAGGGCCAGAAGTGCAAGCCCACACTGTTTCCACCTGGTGTTTTTTTACATGGGACCTGGGATCTGAACTTGGGACTTTCTGCTTGCCAGGCACAGCCTTAACCTCTGAGCCATCTCTCCAGCCTCACCATTTTCACCCTTTTCTATCTGAGAATTTTGTATTGACCTACCTTTAAACACAGTGATTCCTTATTTAAGTATGCCAAGTTTTTCAAGAATTTCTTACTGATTTTTCTTTAGAGCTTCCATCTCTGTTCTTATTCTCCACCTGTTAATAAGTCATAGTTAGATACAGGTATCAACTTGAGTCAGTTGAGGGCTTGATCTCTGGGCACATTTGTGGGGGCCTCAGTCTAGGTGATCTTGGTGATCTGGCAAGCTTAGACAAAGATGTTTTAATGGAGGAGGTCAAGAGGGCATAGCTCAGGATGTTTTGAGCTTACACAAAGATGTTTTGATGGAAGAAGACAAGAGGGGGGTAGCTCAGGATGTTTTGAAGAAATCTCACTACATACAGCCTGCGTGCTGGCTTGACCTTTAAGATGATCAGTTGCCCATTTCCCCACCCTGGAATTCCCCTTGCAGTTTCTGCCTTTGTAAGATTGCTATGGACTTACAATAAACGAGTTCCTGCTTGACTGGACTCTCTGTTGCATCTGATTGTCCTTGGGAAGGAGGGCTGGGAGCGGGCGGACAGCACACTCACCTTTCCTCAATCTTCCTTGTGCAGGACCTGTGGGACCGGCCTGCAGGAGGACAGAGCTGCGATCCCCAGGGACCCCCACATCTGGCACCCAACGTGGAGCACCAAGAGTTTGTGGAGTGTTGAAGAATTCGATAGGGGCAAGCAGTCTTCAAGATGAATGACACCCTAAGAGATGGGTAACACAACTACTAAGTCTGAAGACCCAGGGCTTAAGGCACTGAGATACATGCTTAAAAGTAAGGGCTTGGAAATCTCTGATTCCAAGTCTTTAAAGCTTTGGGAGGTGGTTATGCAACTCGCCCCCCCCCCATCACATCTGACAATCTGTTTGGGACACTTGGTTCCTTGTCAAATGACTCTCGAGACAGAGAGAGATCCATCAGAGGATTGGCCCACCATTAGGTTTGTACCCCACCATATACGCCCTTAAGTCATGCTTTCAACCCGAGGGTCATGGGCCCTCATGCTCTCTTGGACTGGCCGACTAGCACTGATCCATCTCTCGAAGATTGGGAAACATTTGATGAGGAGAGGAAAAACATATTGAAAGTAAAACCTCCACAGCCTAAAGCAATAAATTCGCCAATAGGGCTCTTAGAAACCACCCAGGAAGGTAAAAATGAGTCTCTGGAGAGAAAGCCCCCCAAGCAGCTATACACAGCTCTTCCTAGCTCATCCTTGCCAAAGAATATGAGACATGGGGATTATGAAACTTTATGGCCCCAACCTCCAGCCTATGGGGACCTTAAGTGGGAATCAGACCATAGGGCCGTTGAAGTGTCTCCAGTAAACCTCAACCCCGGAGGGAACCACCCCGCAGCCTGGCATCCTTGGGAGGCTAAAGAACTCAAGGAGTTAAAAAAGGCTGTAGCAGAAGACGGGCCTAACTCACCATGGATAGAGACATTACTCTAGGGTCTAGCCCACCAGCCCTGTACTACCAAAGACTAGATGGATCTCAGCAAGGCTGTCCTCTCCAGTCCCACATTCATTAAATGGTGTCCCCTCTTTAAGGAGGAATGTCACATTCAAGCAGAGAAAAACCAAGCAGCTAACCCTTGCAGTTTCTGCCTTTATAAGATGGTTATGGACTTACAATAAACGAGTTCCTGCTTGACTAGACTCCCTATTGCGTCTGATTGTTCTCAGGAAGGAGCGCTGGGAGCAGGGGGACAGCACACTCACCTTTCCCCATCCCCCTTGTGGAGGACCAGCCTTCAGGACGGAGCTGCTATCCCTGGGGATCCCCACACACATTTGTAGAGAATGTGTTGAGTTAAGCCCAGAATGAATCTGCAGAAAATTATCTAGTTGATGAAGGCCAAGCCCATAGCTAATTCCAGGAGAGAATTACTTCAGAAAGTGGGCATCCTTCTGTATATTTGCCAGACATGCTGGTCTGGCAAGTAAGACTTATCACCTCTCTCTGTAGTTTCGTAGATATGGTGTGACCATTTCCTTTGGCTCCTGGTGTTGGCGTGAGCTATCCCGCTAAGCTGGAAAAGAAGTGTAAGAAAAAATTGAAACCCCTTGTTCTCATAAGTTGTTTTGTTGTGATTTTACCAATAGTCATGCAGGCAAATATGAAATCATGTATATTATATTATTACTTTTTCTATTAAATCTCAACAGCATAATTATGTTATTTCAAATTTTCTGTCTGGTAACTCTAATATCTATGTCCAGTCTTCCTCGGACTCTGATAACTGAACTCTGCAACATTTTTTTCCTTTTGTTACACATTGCTAAAAGCCAGATATGCCACAATACATCACTGAAATGCAGTCCAGTGGGCATCAAAATGAGCATTTACATTAATATGACTGAACTTACATTCTTGTTAATGTTTGATTGGGACAGAGGCTTTGAGGTTTACTATTCTTTTTTTTTTTTTTGTCTCCCTTCAGCTTTTTCGTACTCTGCTATGTATTGTAAGACTTTCAATTCCTATCTACTAGCATTTACTGTAATCTGCTTGGCATACTAGGAAAGTATATAAAGTGAGGAATAATTATTGTTCTTTATCCTTTCAAGTAACTCCCAATCTAGATCTGACAAAAGGTCCAAAAGGTTCTTGGATAACACACCTCTCATCCTTTTGTAGATGAGGCCATACTTTAAGAACATACCTTCCCACCACAGTTGTAAAAAACAAATGAACAAATGTTCTGAAACAAATGTTTCCTGTGTCATTAGACACTCCCTCTCAAGGCTCAGGGGACATCCCAGAAGAGGGGGCAGAAAGACTGCAGAAGCCAACAGACAGGCACACGCCAATGAACCGGCAACCCTGATGAAAGTCAGCCACACGACATGAAAAACTATGAGAGTAGGAGGTTGGGAAGAAAAAGAGAGGATGGGCTTGAGTAATATGGAGTGAAAATTGCTTAATTTATTGTATTTACATGTGAAACTGTCAAGAAATAATAATAATATTAACATTAAAGAAATGGGGAAAAAGAATGTAAGGGCTAAAGTGTGGGAATGGTTGCTGCCAAATAGAGACCCTGGACATGACCTGACCTTTGCACTCATGAACTCACTGTAGCTGTGTTAACCTGCATAAGGTAAGGCCTGCTGACATTTGATCATGGAAAACAGAAGTGCATGAGGCCCCACAGCTCCCTGAAGGACTGCTGATGCTCATTGCTGGGGATGGGAAGGGCTGTCGCTGCTGATGCTCATTTCTGGGGATGGGAAGAGCTGTCACTTTCTTCAGTGGTGCACATGCTCATCTGTTGTTGCCCATGCAACAAGTGCACACACATATGTTAATGTAGGCCACCTTGGTGAAACTCAGAGAATCACATACAAAAAAGACATGGATGTAGGAGGGAAACTGAAAAAGATTTTCAGTAGGAGAAGGAGGGGATTACGATCAGGGGTGAAAATGACTAGAAGTCATTGTCCACATACGTGAAACTGACAAGGTACGTGGTAAATAATGAAAGAAATGTCTTCCCATGAACACTGAGTCATGCTGTGGGTAAAGGACTGGGGAAGTCCATTTCACAATGACTCTTTGTTCTTGCTGCCAGAAAAATGGGGGAAATCTCTCAGATATTGGGAAATTATTTGGTTTCTTAAAGCTAAAGTCAATAAATTCACAAGATGCTCTCTAAAACCAAGGTCCCTTAGAGTTGACAGTGCTTACCCACAGTCAGCTTTCATCAATTCATCCAAATTGCCATTTAAGTATTTCTAGGAATTCCTGTTTTCAACAGTCTTAGTCTCGAATGAGCAAATCTCACTGTGTCTCCCCATTTCAGGCTTATTCTTTTCCCTGAATGCTTATAGTAGGTCAAAGAAAAGTTTGATTTGCAGTATGTTGGCTTCTTATTTTAAGGGTAAGCACCAGCTCCTTAAATGTCAGAGAGAAAAACCTATGTTTAACTGTCACTGGTCGCCTCTCACAAATGAGAGTTTCATACTTAAACTTCAAAAATGTTTATGCTTTTCTTCTTAGTAATACATCAATAGCTGCTGATTTAAATTTTTATAACTAGCATAAAAGGCCATAAAAACATTTTACATATCATGCTACCTGTTTTGACTCTGTGGTACTTACTGCTGAAAGTGTCTAGCTTTATATCCATCAGTCACAAATCTCAGATATACAGGCAGACATAAATTATATCAAACAAATCTCTTAAATATATGTGTGTGTCTTTGTATTGTATATAGCAGGTTTTTACTACTTTATTATAAACATAAATTCAAAAGAATGTTCAAAACACTCATATACAATTTCGGGAATAATTATAAAATCATTATCCATATAATCACTCACATTATGAAACTCAATGCTTCCAGTTAGAATCCTCTAGTATATTGTTTAGCAGTAACCCTTCTCTTTTTGAAAAATCTTTCAGTTTATCCATGAAATAAAGTAATTGCTAAGTACCAACATGTATGCATAAGAATCTCAATTCTTACCTTATTATTTTCTAAAATCAGGAATAGATACTCAGTTTTCAAGAAATTTTTGCATGCATGGAGATAGATTCTTCCTTTAGGCCTATTAATATGATAAATTAAATTAATGAATTCTGTAATATTAACTGACTTGTATTGTTGGAATAAATTCCACTTGGCCAGAATACTGTATTTATGTTAATGAATAAAACTAATATTTCTAAAATAGCTAAATATTTAGATTTGTTAAAAATTTAATATTTCTAAAATATCAACATTAAAATGTATTGGCATGTAATTCATTCTTTTTTTTTTTTTTTAACAGAGCCTGCTTCCGGTTTATTTATACAAACGACACAGAAAACCAGCCATCTGCAAAGGAGATCGGGGGAACCACACCAGTCCATCTGTCTTCACAATGGCAGACAGAGGCCTTTACTGTGCGGCCTTCGCAGGGTCCTGGGCACCTTTGGGAGCCTGAGCTGGAGTTGGAGCAGGAGCTGCAGCCTTGGCCTGGGCTGGAGCTGCAGCCTCGGCTTTGCCTGGGGTCTTGGTCTTCACCTTGGTTGGGGCCTTGGCCTCAGCAGGGGTCTTGGCTTTTGACTGGAGCCTGCGACCCTTGGCCATGTAGGTACGAATCTGCTTCCCAAGCTTGGGTGGGCGATGAGGGCGAGCTGGCTGGGCTTGCGGCTGGGACCCTTGGGCACCTTGGCCTTCGCGTTGCTCGCCTGCATCTTCTTCAGGCCCTTGTTGTTGTGCTTCTTGGCAAAGTGCATATTCCTCAGGAACTTGGGGTCCACCCCCTTAAGAGACTCGTATCTTTGTGAAGGGGTTTCTTGATGCTATTTCTGTGCCATTTTCCAGATTGGTTGTGTGTGGTGTGGTTCTTGGACTTGGCCAGGTCTGCACGGTAACCCGCGGCTCCCGAAGCTCCTAGGACCCTGCAATTCATTCTTTATGGAATTTATTCTACATGCCTTCAAGGACAGAATCTAAGTATTAGGAGTGTATTTCATGAAAAAAAATGGGAAATTTTTTTTCCCTAGATGAATTTTAATTTCATCGAGATTACTTGCTCTATGAAACTTGGTATACTCTTCTGTAAAACTATGTGGACCTGTTAATGCTTATGTGTTTACTGATAATTTCCTTTCTTTGCCTGAAAGAATTATTCTGTTTAAATGTTTTCTTTTTAGCGGAATCAACTAAGGAAGATTGTGATTTCTATGGAATTCATGCATCTTGTCTAGATTTCCCAATATATCTGCAAAAAATGCTGCAAAGCAATGCGTTTAACTATTATAATTATTTGGTTTCATGGTAAATTTCTTTTTAATCTACTTGTGTAAGTGTACTTTACAATTAATTTGATTGGTGCATTTCACTAATTTTATGAAGAAACATAGTATAGGTAAAATGGCAAACTAGTGGCTGTGTCTATGAGTCAATGAAGGGGAGATTCAGAACAAAAGAAAATCAGACTTCATCCTAAAGAGAAGTAAATAGAGGAAAAGCTTTTAAAAATCCACAAAGGAATTGAAAGGATTGTGTAAAAGAGCAGAAACAAAGGCATGCCTTAAAGAAAGGCAAGCTGAACACAGCTTCGGCTCCTTAATTCACACATAGTGGGGGGAAAAGAATTCTGAAGTCATTTCCAAAAGTTATGCCAGTGGGCATTCCTATCCTCAGAATGAGATCACAGCTCTCTCCAGCCTCAAATCCAGTTGTGCACGTAGGTGAGATGCTGATTCCTCCAGCATATGGTCGGCAGTGGAGGGAAGTCCTCTTCTATTACATGCACAGCTCACAGAACAGTACATTTTTCTGTAACCTATGAGGCAGGAATGGCCCAGAGAAGTGGTTATGAAGAGCAAGAAGTTCACACAGCATGAGGTATCCTCAGACTAAGACATATATAAGATAGCCCTGTCTTCAATAGCAAAATAAACTCATCGACTGATAGCAGTCTCCCTTCAGCGGGTGGATTAACACTCAAGAGGCCTTGAAAGCATGAAGGCAGATCCTGACTGTACCAAGTCAGTGTCCAATCCTGGTCTGCTTGGAAGACACCCACTGTCAGCTGAAAGAGCCACTCCAGGTATATGATCGCAAGAATTTTAGGTAGATGAGAGAATCTGAAGTCCAAAGGATGCAAAGCTAAATGATGCCAACACAGGTTCCTTGCATCCAAAGAAGAACTGCCCCTGTGAAAATAGCTGTGGCAGACATCAGTCACGTTCTTGTTCAATACAGATTTAGAACAGCATAAGCCATTGGAAGGATAAGAATCTGCAACTAGACTTCACCTTCATGTATACAGTTCGTCATCTCCAATTTGTAAGGACCCAGGAAAAAAAGCTGCCTGCAAAATCTTATCTTCGGTTTCTTCTTAGAGCTCCATGTGATTTTTTTGTAATATTTTACATGTTTAGTTGGATTATTTTACTCTATGGTATTTTTTTCATTTGCATGTTTCTTCATAGATTAATCTAGTAAGTTTTGTTTATACTCTTTTTTCCATTTTGAGGCATGTATTTTCCTTGGTTTTCTATTTGATTTTTGTCTGCTACATTTCTCTCCCACCCTACGCATTTAGTACTATCTTAACTTTAATTTACTGGTTTATTAAAAATGCTTTTATATCTGTCTTTTTTTTTTACTCTGAACTCTTTTTCTGCTGGGAAATCTCTTTGTTTTCTTTTTTCAATTATTTTCTAATCTCTTCAATGATTTTGTTGCCCCTTGGCATTCTGCATTACCACTGTTCTTTCTATTGTCATGTAACCTTGCCTCTCCCTGCTTTCTTCCCCTGTCTCCTGTCTGTATCTCCTTCATTTACTATTTCCACACTTATCCTAAATACACTTTTTAACTTCATAGCATATTTTATAACAGTTTTTCATTTCTAGAATCACTGGTGTTGTATTAATGATTTCTAACAGGTTTAAATGTTTCTATATTGCAAAAGACTTTCATGTCACTGTAGAAAATATAAAAACAATAGAAATAAAAAGCTCTAAGCCTTAAGCACACTACAAATAACAGAAAGTGACCTTAAAGTTCTGATACTACTACTACTACCTCCAATTCCCAAGTGCTGGGATTACAAGAGTGAATCACCACCCCAGGTTTTTTTCTTGGTGGTTGCTCACATATCAATGAATTATAGTGGCCTCCTTTCTTTCTACTATCTCTTCCTACTCTAAAGTTATCACTCTTAGATGATATGCTTTGAGTTTCTTATTTGCAGCATTTGGTGAAATTACCACTACTTTCTCCTCTCATTCTTCAGTTGTGCATTCTAATAGGATATTGACTGATTCAGCATTTATGTAGTGTTTTTCTGTTTCCCCCTCATATTTGTAATAGCCTTAGATAAACAATTAAATGTACTGATTGTTCCCTTTGCTAGTCTCGTGAATTTTCATGGATTGGGCAGAGTTTATTCCCTCGCTGATTTTCAGGTAGGGATATATACATATTTTCTTGGCTTTTCTATTCCAATGTCCTGATGCTGAAAGGGACAATAACTTTGGCTAAAACTTTCCTTCTGTTTCTTGAAAATATTGTTCTCTTATTGTCACCACATGTACTCACAAGTTGAGATACTGAGGGCAAATTGATTATTTTCTCTTTAAATGGCTTTCACTTTACAGTCTTTCTCTTTCATTTTATTAGCTAGTATTTGAGATGAAAAATATGCCAGAGCTATTCATTTTGAGCCAATTCTAAATAAACGGAAATTTTTTTTCATTAAATCAACAGAAACACTATTTAATTCATGAGAAAATATCTTGTTTTATAGTTTTTCAAACTCACTGTATAATAACTTTTGGTGATATATGTGATCATTTTTACAACATATCAATTGCAATTTTTATTTCTTTATTTATTTTTCTTCCATGGTTATTTTCATCCTTCACTATTTCATATTTTCAACTGATTATTCTTTTTGATGGTCACACTGTTGATTCATTTTGTCTATTTTGAAAAACATAATATCCTTTTGTTTCATTTTTCCATTTAATTCTACCAATTATAACTTCATATTGTTCTTTTATTTCTCCTTTTTAAAAAATTCTGGGTATGTTTTCATATTTGTATTTGGTGTACTCAATTTGGGTGGAAACACAGTATTTCTATATCTTATTACTTTGGAGAAATTTTATGTTAAAAAATTAATTCTCATGTTGCAGAATCTGAAAAACTCAAAAGTTTTATTACTAGAAAAGAATGGATTTGTTTTCCCATTCCTTGGGACTAGGAGCATACTCCAGACTAGTCTTGTTGGAGTGCACTATGTGGACTAGATTTGTCACACTTCCAGCAATCCTCCTGCCTCTGCCTCCAAGGACTGAGATTATAATCATGTACCATCATACTTAGCACATAGAGCAGAACTTTAAACATTCATTCTAATAGCAAACTGCTTTCAGATCTTGACCACACAGTACATTATTTTCTGCTATAATTCATGTTTTAATTTATAATTACTTTACAGTTCTGTGTAGAAAAGGACAGAAATGGGGGTTAGCTCCAATGCAATAACAGAGTACTCCATAGTATGTGTGATGTCCTTGCATTGATTACACACATGCACACACACACAAGATTGAAGGAGATGACAAGAAATTTTGTGTGTATCATCATCCTTTCTGGTCAGAATACTGCACTTAAAACATCAACTATTTCATAGGATGGTCTAAATTCATGACATGTATCAGCCTCAGGGTTTAGGCAATAGCCTTTGGCTGATACCAACTTAAGAAAACATGTTCACGTAAATTTGTAGAACTCTGACAGTGTTTCTTGCATTAGTTACAAAGAAGACCTGTGTTTGTAAACATTAGGCAGCGACTCAGGATTCTAAAGAACACCTTCCAGACAAATGTAAAAATTTGGATTTGTGAATTTTTACTGAAAAGTGTAACAGTTACACACTAGATATTTAGCCAGGAAAAATTTTCTCCAATAAAGGTACATTTTTCAGTGAATATTTATCCTGAAAATTAACAATCAATTTATGAATTTTTATTCTACTCTTTATGGTATATTTTTCATTTCTTATCAGTGAAAAAGCTAGCAATTTAATATTAAGCTAAAAATTCTAATCAGAAGCTTCTCCTCGATAAGAAAATGTGCATTATTACTGGAAAATAACTCTTCTCTCTAAAAGAAGTCATATGAAAATCTTTTAGACTGATGAACTTTACCTCTCTGATGACAATGCAAAACATTGGGGCCAAATTTCCTGAAGAATGGAGGAGTTCATACTCAGGATCCTCAGGAGCTACAAGGTTCTCTAATTTAGCAGTCTTATTCCCTGCAGAGCTGCCCCATCCTTTCCTACACTTGTATCTGAAATAGTCAAACTCTGAAATAGAAAAGATAAAGATATTTCTGAGACCCTGGGGCTGGAAGAACTGAATAGTTTCTTTATTCTGCTATCCCACATGATGTTTACAGTCAACAACAATATATTATGTTCCTGAAATTTTGCTTTTAAAAGTAAATCTAATGTTTTAATCATACCATAATAAGAAAATTTATAAAATGTAAATATAAAAATATATGATTATTGGCTGGAAAGGTGGCTCAGAAATTAAAGCACATGCCCTATAAGCAAAAGGACCAAAGTTCAAATTCCCAGATTCCATGAAAAAAAAAAGTACCGGGAATGCATTGTAGCCAGCTGTGTGTCTAACTCCAGAAGACAGAGCTTGGGGATCCCCCAAAGGAAGCTGGATAGCCAGATAGCCCTATAGGAAAGCTCTGGGTTTAATTAGAGACCCAGGCTCAAAGCAATCAGATGGAAGAGTAACTGAAGCCAATTTCCAGTATCACCCTCATGTCTCCACTGTGTACCCATTCATGAAAACAACATGTGCATCTATCCATGTGCAAATATCCATCCATTCATACATATACATGAAAAGAAAAACATTAGATTCCATCATAGTGGTCCATTAAATGACTGATTAAAGTATTTGTTCATTTTTTAAATGCGTAGACTTCTGAGATTGAAATGTTTCATGTATGATAGGTTTCTTTTTTATTATTTTTTTCCACTCAAACAAACTTAATAGGTATCCCAGTCCCCTCCCTTAATTGGTTTCTAAATGTTACTGGCTCAAGTAAGTAAGTAAGTCTGTTTTTTTTTTTTTTTTTTTTTTTTTTTTACTTATCATCACATTTAGTTTAATTTGAATTTACCAAGAAGCCAATTTGTGATTTTTGTTTTTGTTTTGTGCATGTATGTGTGTGCACGTATGTGTGTGTGTGTGTGTGTGTGTGTGTGTGTGTGTGTGTGTGTGTGTGTGTTTGAGAGAGAGAGAGAGAGAGAAGGCACTGTGTGTCCCTATGGAGGACTAAGGGTGACTTTGGGAGTCATCCTGTATTGTTCTATCTCCTCTTTGCTTCATTCTAGGATTTTCCCAGGCTCCTCCCAACCAGGAGAGAAATGCAGACTCTCCCAGTTCAGCCTGGCACTTTTAGAGGGTCCTAGGATCTATACTTAGGACCTTGTATAAAATCAGTATGGAAGTTCGACGCTGCTTTTTTTTCTCAGTGATTTTAAAGAAACTCAGCAATTCTGATGTGATTTTTTTTCCTTTTCTAAATTGAATTCTTGTGCCCATGTAAAGGCATGTATGTATGCGTTGCCTATTACAGAATTTCAAGAAGTGAGATATTTCTTTAATTATGTACAATTGAAAATGTTGGTGTTTTGTATGGATCACAGGTGCAGCATTCTTTGATTCTTTCTGGTGTTTGTCGGAATTGTTATTTCAAACAAGTATGTATTGCATGAAATCATTGTGACCTTTCCTCTAAGTTTAAATAAACTCCAAGGTAACTGTAAAAAAAAGAGGTGGTATTTTGCTGGAGAGAGGAAGTCAGAGAGGGAGGGGTTCGACATTGGTTCGCCTTGCCCTGCTTGAGTGAGTCTGTTCTTGAGTGCGCATGCAGCAGCTCTCAGCTTACACGACATCTATAGTTACTTCTGCTGCCAAACATATCTTTTCCACCATGAAGGACCATATCTCCCCTCTGGAACTATAAGCTGAATATATCTCCCTTTTTCCCTAAGTTGCTTAACTTTAGGTGTTTTCTCACAGCAACAGACAAGAGTAATCAGTACAGAAATTGATACCAGGAGTTGGGTGTGAGATGAATGGAAGAAGTTGAGGAACAAACTCTTCCCAAGACTGTGTTTGACTATGCCTTGAAGCTTCCATTCCTTTCTTCAGCAACTTGTTCCTTCCAGCTACAACAAGCTGCTGGGGTTAAAACATAAATGTTAGACTTAAAACAGAGAGGTTGGAAACACTGAGAACAAAAGATCAGGGGTAACACAAGACTGGGAATTATAATAAAGCAGGATAGGACTAACTTCCATGGAAACCCTCCTTAGGAGCACTTTTCCCAGGAAACTTCCAACTTCATGGATAGCTACACCTTTATACACACTCTTCCATATAATACATCTGGTTAAAACATAGTAAGAATGACTTCTAAGAAAGCCTCAGCCTATTCAGGGAAGGAAGCTACCTACATCATCCCAAGAGTGAGCAGGAGGAAAAAAAGCACAGAGGGACTTAGGAAGGAAGCATTTCTCTATAACACATGGTGTCTTAACTCGGATCTCACATCTGGACTGTAATTGCACTTGCCCCACAACTCTATCTGTAGGGTAGAGGCTTGACTGCACCATGACTGCTGCTCCTGCCTCGCTGGCATTTCTGCACATTGCTTTGACTGAATTGCTCTTCACATACACTTGTTACAACTACACAACCTGTGCATTCTGGGATTTCTCTCCTGACTCCTTGGGTGGCTGGTTGTGTGACCCCATTAACTGGAACAGCCAAGGGCCTTGCCTGCTCCCTTTTCTATGTGTTTTTCCCCAGGTGTGAAAGTGAAGTTCCTTTGCTTATATCCTGAAAAGACCAAGAACCCTATCTAGTTAGATACAGGTGTCAACGGATAGTTGAGGGTTCAAACTCTGGATACATTTGTTAACAACAACCAAAACAAGATAATAAAGTTAAGCCCAGAGTGAAACTACAGGAGATCGTCTAGTTGATGGGGAAGGTACAGCTCATAGTAATCAGGAATAGTCCCCGGGCAGGTGAATAAGATGGAGGAAACTGATTGAGAAATTTAGCGTCCTTCTGTATGTTTGACCAGACATACTGGTCTGGCAGGTAAGGACCATCCCTCTCTTAGCCATTATGTGTGTGGCCATGTTTCCTCAGCCTAGTGCTGGTGAAAGCTTTCCTGCCAAACTGAACAAGGAACTGTAAATGAACAGTTGTAAGAGAGAACAAACCCATTGTTCCCTTAAACTTTTTGGTTGTGAATTTATCAGAAACAATTCAGAGTAACTGCAGCAAACTCCCTGAATCAACGATTCTACTTGTGGCATCAGCCACTCAGAGGGGCTACAAGACTATACAGAATGAAGTCTTGCTGACTTTATCTGCCAAATGTGTCTTTCATCCTTGATACAGGAACTTCCTTTCCATTATAAAATCCTAATATGGCTTTTAGCAAACTTGTAGGCTATTAGAAGGAGGTAATTTTTTAATAGTCCTCTTCCTTTAGAAAGAACTATGAAGAGTTTTACCCCCATTGCTTGGATTCTTTCTGAAGGTTTATATAAACTCCACATTGAAGCAAAGCAGGAACTATGATGCCTTATTACTCAAGAATATCCTCTCTTGTCAGATGCCAGCCAGAGCCTAAACAGGCAAGATCCCACTAGTTTCCAACTCTAGATTAATGTTGCTCAAAAAAGGGAATGACAGTTTTCAAGTGGAATCTTCCCATTTCTAGAATTTATCTTGGAATTGAGCCAACACATGTCTTGGATGATAACCAAACATAAAGAAATGTGATTTGGGAAAAGTAGAGATAATCCAGCAGATATAATCCAAAGAGATCAGTCACAGAAGGATCATGAGGCCAAAACCCTCACAAATACATAAAGACCCCTAGAGTAGCCCTGCTAAGAACTAGACCTTGCATATGAACTATGTTTAGTCAACCTTAGTCAAGGGGTAATCTGAAAAGATAGAATGCTTTAACTTGTGTACAGTCTAACCTGCTGATGCTTTCCCAATACCTTATAAATGAGAAACCAAACCTCCATCTCATCAGACATGCTATTGGACTGTTTCCTGAATGACTGAAAGATACTCTAAAAAAAAGAGAGACAAAAGGAGACAATTTGTCCTCTTCTGCAATATAGCATAGTACCAAAAACTGGGGTGGAGGTATGAAGAAATAATTGTCTCTGGATATCAATCTGAATTTTGACACCACACTACAGTTAGAGCTGTGTCACCAGAGGGAAGGCAAATTAACTGAGATTCCATATTGTTAATCCTTTTATGTTAATTATAACATCATCCATCTAGATCTGTTCCATGTATGAAAAGGCAAATGAGAAGAAGTTGCCTATATCCCAATTTTATTCTCCTTAATACATAACTTTAACTTCTGTGAAAACTGTAAATTGGACTCTGATTCAGGTGATTTATTCTGGTGATGAACCGTCTTTAACATTTATACACTTAACATTGATTCAGAATTTTAGGTTGAATAAAATGAACTGTAACCTGGTCTTATCTTAACACAGAGACACAAAATTTGAAATTCTAAAATATTGTCGGAAAGCTCTTGGAACTAAGTGCTCTCTCTCTGACTTCTGGGTTATTTCTGGATGAAAAGGATGATCAGTCACAGGAAACAGGGATCCATTGTCTACTGACAATCTCCATTCCCAGCACAGAGCTCAGCAGGCAACAGTAGCTCATGTGGACAAATCTATTCATGTGATAGAAGACAAGAGCTGTGGATCCAGCCATCTATCACAATGAGCCTCCTGTTCAGATTCTACCACTGAATTCTTTCTCTCTCTCTTACCATTTTCTACCTCCCATACTTCTTCAGAGAAGCAGATGTCTCTTATATTGAAAACTATATTGAAACTCCATATTACATATGGAGACATCAGACTCTCTTTTCTCTCTTTATGTTTTCTCTGTTGCCTTTTCTTGCTTACAAGACAGTTGCTATATAATATCAATGGAAGTGTTATCAAATGGGCCAACTCTCATTGACATGAAACTCTCAGATTCTCAGGTCTCTCTGGGTCCTCTTCCTTAACCAAGGAAAATTCTTTTGATTAGAAATTCTAATATTATTATCATACTTGTATTCATTTTACTCATTTTATATCAGTTTCTGATGGTAAAGTGCTTCATGAGGTTAAGCAGAAGTATCCACATTTAAGAGATGATCTAGCTAAGAATCAATTTAGGAGAGAAGCATCTCTCCTCCTACTCACTGTGACAAGTTGCTTCTCAGAAACCCTTCTAAGGCCAGAGTTTTAATGGAGTCCAGTGAGTCTTCAAGAGCTCTCTTCCCCACACACTCCATCTTCAAGAAGCTCTGGAAAAGGAGAACTTATACCTTTTATGTGAGCCATGGGCTACCCTTTCATTTCCCATGGTTAGTAACACTGAGCCTAATCTACTCTCAGCCACACTGCTGGGAAGTGGTTGTGGCCAAGCACACCTCAAGCCACACTGGTACGTCAAGCCAAGGCTGTCTGTGCTTCTGCCTGTGGGATTTATCTGGATGTTGCATTGCATCAAGAAGAGCCTAATTTGTTTTGTTGTTGAGCCTACCTGTGCTTTTTCCTAGACAACCTAATCTTTTAATATCTTAAACTCATTACATTCTCCTGCTTTGACTGCTTTGGGTACTACTCCTTCAGATGACAAATGAGAGCATTTAAGGCAATGCTACTGCTTTCAGAAACTAAATCACCTCAGTGTGGTACTGTTAGTTCCCAATCTTGTCAGCTCACAGAAGTAGCCATTACATAGACTGGCTCTTCCAAAAACAGACCTCGTTTTTGCTTATGAACCTTTCCAGAAAAGTCTTTATTACTGCAGTTCCTGCTTTATTCTTATACATATTGATACATATTGATACAGTTACATATTGATACAAACATGGAAAGGTGACTGTTTCCCTTCAATCTACCAGAAGCCAACATAGCAGTGACTGTAGACTGAGGAAGACAATAAAATAATAAGTGTAGGCCCAAATACACTTAAGATGCTGAGCTTAATGCTTTGAGGGGAGAAGGTATAAATGAGACTTGTTGATAGTGCATCAATATGACAGAAAGGACTTTCTTTTTTTTAATTTTTTTTAATTTATTCAATTGTGTGTGTATGCATGTGTGCGCGTGTGTGTATGTATGTATGTGTGTGTGTAGAACCACGGACAAATTCAGGAACCACCATGGACGCCTCCACCTCCTCCTTTACTCTGCCCCGGGATTCACAGGCTCCGCCCTACCAGGACCGGAAACTCAGGCCGCCCCCGCTTCCGCCTGGCGTCTATACATGGGGTCTAGAATCCCAACTCAGGACCTTCCGTCTGCAAGGCAGAGGCTTAACCCCTGAGCCACCTCTCCAGCCCCGACAGAAAGGACTTTCTAAACTAAGAAACAGCATGGCAAAGCATTTAAGAATATGACATTAAATCTTGTTTTTATGGCCATTAAGTCATTTCATGTTAGTTGCTTACAAAATATGTTATGTAATACAGTAACTATTATGTTAATAAATTTAAATAAGAAAAACAATAGGAATTTTTTCTATTTTTATTTCTTTTTATATTCACAGTTTAATGTACTTTTATGCTGTGTTGCTTGATATGGAAATGGTCATCACTGTTTCATCTTCATTATCACCTTCATTATGGGCTTTCTGAGAAATTAGTTTTTGTCTAGCTTTGTGCTTTTTAACTTAAGGTCCAATCCATATTGCTTTCTTGTTGAAAATTAATGAATATAGTAATAGTTGAGGCTATAATAATTGTGTCTAGTCTTCTGCCTAGTTCATAAGAATACATGACAAAGAGAATGAGCTTGGTCTCTAAAGATACCACATGGATGGTAGAGATCTATAAAACCAAGGAAACAGAGAAAGAAGGAAAATATGTGGAATCCACTTCCCAGGCTCCATTTTTATTAGGTTATATGTTTTGTAAAATACTTTGAAACCCAAATCCACCCTCCCTGTATCAAGAGTGAGGAAGGTGAGTTTCTGTAACCTCATGTTACCATTCAGGATATACTATTAACAGTTCCTACATGCCAACAAATCACTTGCTCTCGCAGTCTTCCCAGGAAATGGTCCCACCATCCATGGGCCGGGTTTTCACATGTCAATCAGACAATCTCCTGCATGCTTACTTAGGTCTTGTCTTTACCACCAGTTTGTCACAACTGTGCCCAACGCTCATCTTTCAACTGTCAAGTTGACACCTATATCTAGCCGGCACACTGTGTTTTATTTAATTAAACATGTCAGAAAACACTTCCGTTTTTAAACCCCTGCTCAATAGTGCTGGATATGTAGGCAAAGAGAACCAACAGATAGTTGAAAAAAAGGACAGACAAAAAGCAGAATCCGTAGTCAGAGGAACCCAGTAGGAGAGACCAAGGGCCTCACGAAAAGATACAAAAGCAGCATTCAACATCTACCAGGAAGCAGAGAAGATAAAAGCATCTTTCTCTACCTTTCAGCCTACCTGCATGGCTACCCATAGATCTAACAGTGAAGAACTGTCTCCAAGGAGTTATACTTGAACAATATTTAAATACAAGAGCTACTCATGGACTTGATGTCAGTGATGAGATCCAAATTCGTGACTGATGAGACTCTGGAAGTATTTATAAGTGAGAGATAGATAGAAGATTGGGAACTGGTAAAAAATTTTAAAATGTATAATTAAATTTTTAATAAAAAAAAAAAAAAGAAGAAGACTCGGACGGGAAGAAATCTGAACTATTCCTGTGGGGAGTAAATAACTAGGTCATGAGAAAGTTGAGAAAACATGTATCTGAATTACTGACATATACATATATGGACATTTGTGTTACAGAGCGAATCTTCTAATGGAGCATATATTAGAAAATAAGGTCTAATTATACTAAATAATATTTTTGTATTTAACACAAGGAAACTTGAATGTGTGGAACTCTAGCCACAGAGTTCAACTATTTATTTTTTTTGCTGTATCTGCTGATAACCTTATGATAAACTCTATTATGTTCTTGTGTGTTATCAGGTATAATATTATCTGTATACATTATCTGTATTTAGGATAAATGAGCAATATGCCTAGACATGGTTATCTGTCAACACATATTGGATTAATAAAATTAGTATGCTTTCCTAAAAAAAAAAAAAGATTGGGACAGATTAAATTCTCAAAATATGAATGTGATAAGATTTTCTTTCCCATGTGTTCCTGTGCACTGTGATCTTGCTATGTCCCACTGGTTTCCCTTTATTTGACACAAACGCAATCTACCTTCATCGCTACCTTCATTTGCTAAATGTTGTAGAAGTGACACTATAGCTTTTCAAGTATAGATCATGAAGCACTTGTAATTTCTTTCTCTATGTTAGATTTACTCTTGTAGAATGCTTTTTTTAAAAAAATCCAGTCACTACCATGCATCGGAACTCAAGTTTATGAAAATATCACCTGCAAAGCTCCAGTCAACAGCTTTATCCAAATCCTCAGTGCTCTACCAGCAATGTGAGTAGTTCAACTTGAAATCTCAAATCAGCCCATCTTTCTTTTTTGATAATACCATACAGGTTGACAATGGGACGCTTTCCAATCATTTTATACATTAATACAATGTATTCTAACCAGATTCCTTCCCCATTACTGTCTCTCATTCCCTTTCTTCTCCTGCTGATTTTATTCTTTCCAACCAAATCCTGCCTACTTTGATGTTTTTTGAAAGCAAGCAAGCAAACAAGAGTTAGTTTGAATAGAGGTATGCTCTGAATGAATGGATAAAGTTACTTCAAGAAGCCATAGGTTATAAATTATTAAACAAAAATCCCATTAACATATATCTCACTATGTGTTGTTGATCATGAAATTCCCGAGACTCCAAAACAATTCTGGCTATTTCATTGCCCTTGCTTGCCCACTAATAAATGACCCCCAACCGGTGAACATATCAGTTGCACTTTTAGATGACCACATTTCACTGCAACTATATGAGAAACCCAAAGACAAACTTCTGAGTCAACCCCTATTGCTGAACCCTGAGAGATAATTTGTGTATGTATTTAGCTTTCTCATGTAACAAAAATATGACATTAAGTTTGCAGTCCTGCAGATAAGCAAGTTGTTGCAATTTAATCTGCTTTTCTTTTTCCTTCCTGACATTACAGGTGCCAAAAATAGACGTTTGTTCTTTTTTCAACCTTTCCCTTCCCATCTTTGCTTCCTTGAAACTTAATTTTTCTATCCAGAGAATGGTTTTACTCTCTCTGGTTCATATTTACTTTTTCCTTGCTTAATTTTTCTCCATTTTTATCAACTCATTGAAGAAATACGTATCTTGATAAACTTTTGATCATCTAGTGTTACAGAGCTCAAGAAACTAGTCTCATAAACATGCTTATTTCTTTTTTATAACATTTTTTATTATTATTTCCGCTCATACAAACTTAACAGGTACACCGGTTCCCTCCCTCCCTCCTCCTCCCCCCCGACCCCCCTGCTCTCCCTTCTTTCATCCCTCCCTCCTCCTACCCCCGAACCCCCTGCTCCCCCTCCCCTCACCCTTCCCTCTTCATCCTCTAGTGCCCCCCCCCAAAACCCTGGAGAATCCTTTAATGTGCATGCCAGACTCTCCTCTGTGCCCTCCTCTCCGATGACGTACAAGGACCCAGTAGCATTTCCCTGAACCCTTTCCTGTGTTCCCCTTAAGCATAGGAACACTACTGTGGCTGCCAATCCCTTGTCTCCAAGGATCTTCGTGCCTTTAGCAAATGCTAGACTTTGTGGGGTCAATAGTGTGTTGGACATTGCGCAGGGCATGCAAAGTCCAGTTATGATTGCTTTAGCCCTAACTTGTGTAGAATACCTTGTATATCATTGCTTCTCCCATCCTTGTGCTCTTACAATCTTACTGCCCCCTCTTCCGCAAATGTCCCTGAGCTTCAGGATGGGGAGAGATTATTCTGGCCTGGTTCTAGGTGGTTGATATAGAGTCTCTGAAGTTCTGGATTGTGGTTTGTTGATTTTCTTTTGCAGTTTTGCTGCTCCTGCAATGCCCTTCACTCCATCCTGATGGGCATTGTATGTCACCCCCTGGTCAGAGACAAAAAGCTGTTAAACTGGAGTCTTGTTATAATTGACCCCTCCCTCACTGTGGTTTCCTACTTTTATTACATCTACCTTTGAATGTGCTCTTATAAAACATGCTAATTTCTTTATGCTGCAAGAATGAAGGGTAAACAAGGGTGAAATGAAAGTGAAGGGTAAACAAGGGTGGAATGAAAGTGAACTTATACTCAAATCTTACATTGTAAATGTTGCAGTTTGCCTGCATGGTTGCTGATAAATGACCATCAAACGACTTAAGGGGACAAGGGTTTATTCTCTCTTACAATTCCTGGTTACAGTTCTCAGTCCAACTTGATGGGAGAGCATGCACCAACATCAGGGTGGAGGGAACTGGCCATACCATCACCACATAACAGCTGAGAGATAGATAATCCTTACTTGCCAGATCAGCATGTCTGGCCAAGTGAACAGAAGGATGCCGACTCTCTCAACCAGCTCTTGGTATTTTATTCACCTGTTCAGGGCCTAGTCCCACCCACTATAAGCTGCCCCTTCTCCATCAGATAGACAATCTCCAGCAGTTTTGCTCTGGCCTTAACCCAACCACTAATTCTCCATGAATATGCCCAGAGTTCAAACCCTCAACAGTCAAGTTGACACCCGTGCCTAACCATGACAGGAAATATCACTAAAAGTTAAAAAAAATTACATATGTACCAAATTTCTGTATGGGGGAACAAAGAAAAAAGAGAGACAGAAACACAGATAGAAAGAGATTGAGATTTCTTTCAGGAAAATTTTGTGAAAGATATATTCTAGTTTGCATTATTTATACTAAATCCACAAATGATCATACATGTTTGCTCATGATTGAGTTTGTTCATATAGTTTTTTGGTAGCTTGTTATAATGGGTAAGAGTAGCACATACCTAGGTTGATGTGATTCTTCTCAAGCAAATGAACACAATATTTCTCTCATTTCTTAAAAAAAATCAGTTTATCAAAATGTTCACTTCTCTAAAGAGCTACATGATGAAGGAGTAAGATGTTTAGAATATATAAACTGGACTGGAAAGGTGGCTCAGGGTTTAAGCCTCTGTCTCACAAGAAGGTCCTGAATTCAGAACCCAGATTCTCCCACATAAAAACAGCAGGCAGAAATGGCAGTGGCCTATACATCTGGTCTTGGAAGGCAGAACCTGGGAAACTCCAGACCAAAGCAGAGAGGAGGTAGAACAAAACCAGAGTGATTCCAGGGTCAGCCTTGGGTGCAGCCTTCACGGGTGCACGCAGTGTCCTCGGATACACACACACACACACACACACACACACACACACACACACACACCACAAAACAAAACAAAACAAAAACTTACAGGCTGAGTCTTAGGCTTTACAACCAGATTTAGACAAAAATGTCAGAGAAAATTTTCTGAGGAAAATCCTTCCTCTCTTCAGGTAGCATTCTGTGAATATAAATTCTCTGAGTTGATACTTCTATCTAAGTAAACACTATTATTTTTAGTAGAATTACAACAAATATAAAATAAAACAGAAACCAAAAAAATCATATCTAATTGACTTTCATTTTATATGATGAAGTAACAAAGCATGTATGGACATAATGTAGCATGTTCTGGTAATTGCCTCATTGTTGTTCTTTTTTTTTTTTTATGCTTCTCTCCTCCCCTTTCCTCAAATCCTGAGCTCTGGTATCTCCTTTTCTTTTCTGCGTGTGTGCGTGCGTGCATGCATGCATGTGTGGTGTGTGTAATCATAGGACTAAGAGTTAGAGATAGGAAGATCCCAGGGTCCTGCTGCTAGTCGGTCTAACTGAAACAGTGAATTACAGGTTCAGTGACAGATATGGGCAAATGTGCAAGTGCACAACTGCACACACCTTTGTTGCAGGGAAAAGGGTCTCAACTGTCTCAATGTCGTAGGGTTCTTGTGTTCCAGAGTTGAAGATTGAAACCAAGACATGTGTAGAGAATTAAGGTAGAGTTTATTAGAAAGGAGAAAGGTTGGAACTCACGGACTCCAGACGTGGAGTGCCATGAGGAGCTAGGGCGTCTCCATGAGAAGCAGAAATAAAACAAAGCTCATGGCAATAGAGTGCCATGAGGGGCTAGGGAGCCCATGAGAACTCAGTGCCTAGGCATGGAATTCATGAGGAGAAAGGAACAAGAAACAGACTCATGGCACTGCCATGACGGGGTAGATTGCCTCCAAGAAAAGTAGGCAGCTGGAAACGAACTCATGGCACTAGAGGGCCATGAGGGGCTAGATCACCCTGCCTCATTGTTCTTATTGTAGCTGAGAATAAATATTTTTATAGACACAAGCAAAATTCGAGCAATTCTAAACATTTCTTTGTAAAAATTATTTATTTTTCCACAATCATACAAGCTCAATAGGTACCCTGGTCCTCTCCCTCCCTCCACCCTTCCCCAGTCCCCCTTTAGCTCTTCCCCCTTTTCCCTTTCCTTTCACCTCCTCCCTCCCCTTCTCCCAGTACCTCCCCCTTCCCCCTCCCATCCCCTGGAGCATCCTTTTGTGTGAATGCCAAGCCTCCCTCTGAGTCCTCCACTCAAGTGAGGTGTAAGGATTCAGTGACACTGGCCAGAGCCCCTTCTTGGCCTCCTCTTCAGCATGGGAACACTATTACGACTGTTAATCCCTTGTCCTTAAAGACCCTAGTGGCTGTGATCCATGCTAGACTTTGGGGGTGTCATTGAATATCAGTCATTGTGCAGGTCAGGCAAAGTCCATTATGGCTACTGTGGCCCTAACTTGTGTGGAGTATCTTGCATATCGTTGGACCTCCCCATCTTTAGGCTTTTACAATCTGGCCACTCCCTCTTCTGAAAGGTTCCCTGAGCTTTGGATAGGGAGTGATTTGGCTGGTCTGGTTCCAAATGATTAATGTAGGACCTTTGGTGTTCTGAATTATGGTTTGTTGTTTCCAGTTTTGCTGTTCTTGCACGCCCTTGGCTCCATCCTGATTGGTATTGGAGGTCACCTTCTAACTAAAGATAAAAGCCTGTTTAAATGAAGATCTTACTATAAGAGGATATGCAAAGGTAGATGGAATAGGAGTAGAAGACCACCATGAGGGAGGGAGGTCAGTGTCCCATTTATAGGGTGGTTACCATCTATCTGCCAGTCCCGATACCCTCCCTAATTGGTGAGATCAAACATCCTCAGTCTCAAGTGACCAGAAAGGAAAGTGAGAATGGGCTTCGCCAGATGCCTCACTACTTACGTGCAATACTTGATGATGACCTACTGAAACATGATCCTTTCTCTCTTTATTTCTGGGGGGGTGGGCTCCTTCCCATTCCCTCCTGTTTATAATCTTTGTAATTACTATAGGTATTGCAGAGATTTATCTTTGAATATGTCATTAAGTGGGTTTGGTACTAGGATTCACCTATTAGGAGTACATGTGGTATTTAATTTTCTGTGTCTGGGATACTTCACTCAATATAATTTTTTTCTAATTCCATCCATTTCCCAGAAAATTTCATCAATTCATCTTTTTTGATCACTGAGTAGTATTCCATTATATAAATGTACTACAATTTCCTTATCCACTCATCAACTGTTGGGTATTTGGATTCATTCCATGATTTTGCTATTGTGAATAGTGCTACTATGAACATGGTTGTGCCTCTGTCATTGTAATGAATTTTTGTTTTATGGGGGATTATTCCCCAAAGTGGTGTAGCAGGGTCATATGGCATTTCAATCTTTAACTTTTTAAAAAATTGCCAAACTGATTGCCAGAGTGGCTGTATGAGCCTGCATTCCCACCAGCAATGTAGGAGAGTTCCCTTCTCTCCACATCCTCTCCAGCATTTGGTGTTTTTTGTTTTGTGGATTTTTGCCATCCTGAACGGGGTGCGATGATATCTCAGGGAGGTTTGATTTGCTGTTCCCTGATGGCTAAGTATGTGGAACATTTTTAAAGATATTTGTTAGACATTTCAATTTCATCCCTGGTAAAGTTTCTTTTGAGTTCCCAGGCCCATTTTTTAATTGGGCCGTTCATCTCCTTGGTGTTTAGTTTTTTAAATTCTTTGTGCTCTCTAGATAATAGAGCTATATCAGATATGTGTGTAGTGAAGATTTTCTCCCATTCTGTGGGTTGCCTTTTTTCTTGGGTTACAATCTCTTTATCTAAACAGAAGCTCTTTAATTTCATAAGATCCCATTTGTTGAGTGTTGGTTTTAGTGACTGTGCTATTAGATTTCTATTTAGGAAATGTTGGCCTAGCCCAATCAGCTTGAGGAGTTCCCTACCCTTTCAACTATGGTTTTTATAGTCTGTGGCCTAATCTTGAGTTCCTTGATCCATTTGGAGTTAATTTTTGTGCATGGTGACAAGTACAGGTCTAGTGTTAATCTTCTGCATGTGGACATCCAATTTGGTCAGCACCATTTGTTGAAGATGCTGTTCTTTTTCCATTTTTTTTTGGGCCCATTTGTCAAAGATCAAATGGCTGTAAGTATGTGTAATTATATCTGGGTCCTCAACTCTTATCCATTTATCTACATGTCTATTTTGGAGTCAGTCAGGCTGTTTTATTACTATGGATTTGTAGTATAGATTAAGGTTGGGTATGGTGATATCTCCAGCAGTGTTTTTGTTACTCAGGATTGTTTTTGCTATCCTGGGTCTTTTGTGCTTCCATATGAATTTTGAGATTGCTTGGTCAGTTTCTTGAAAGAACTTCTTGGGGATTCTAATTGGTATAGCATTGAATCTGTATATTACTTTTGGTAGGATGGTCATTTTTATGATGTTGAGTCTGTTGATCCAGGAGCATGGGAGGTCTTTTCACCTTCTGTTGTCTTCTGTAATTTCTTTCTTTAGGATTTTAAAGTTTTCATTACAAAGATCTTTCACTTCCTTGGTTAGGTTTATACCAAGGTATTTCATTTTTTAGGGGCTATAGTAAATGGGACTGTTTCTCTTAGAGCTTTTTCACTTTTTTCACCCTTGGTGTATAGGAAGGCCACTGATTTTTGCACATTTATTTTTATCCTGTCACTCTGCTGAACTTCTGTATTAGTTCCAGGAGTTTCCTGGTGGAATTTTTAGGATCACTCAAGTATAAGATCATGTCATCTGCAAATAGAGATAACTTGACTTCTTCCTTGCCAATTTGAATCCCTTTTATCTCCCTTTCTTGTCTTAATGGGTCCACCTAAGACTTCAAGTACAATATTGAATAGAAGTGTGAGAGTGAACAGCTTTGTCTAGTTCCTGATTGAAGTGGGAATGCTTCAAGTTTTTCCCCGTTGAGTATAATAATCCTTGCTGTTGGCTTGTTGTATACAGCTTTTATTATGTTGATAAAGGTTCCTTCCATTCCAACTATCTCTAGGGCTTTCACCATAAAAGACTGTTGGATCTTGTCAAAAGCTTTTTCTATATCTATCGACAGTATCATGTGGTCTTGGACTTTGGATTGGTTCATATAGTGAATTACATTTGTTGATTTGCATAGATTAAACCAACATGCCTTACATGCCGGGGATGAAGCTTACTTGATACAGTGAATGATCTTTTTGATATGTTTTTGAATGTAATTTGCTAATATTTTGTTGAGAATCTTTGCATCTGTGTTCATCAAAGAGATTGTCCTACAGTTTTCTTTTTTAACTGTATCTTTATTAGGTTTGAGGATTGGGATGATATCAGCTTCATAGAAAGAATTTGGCAGTTTTCCTTCTTTCGCAATTTGATGGAACAATTTAAGGAGTATTGGTGTTAGTTGTTCCTTAAATATCTGGTAGAATTCTGTGCTGAATCTATCTGGTCCAAGACATTTTTTGGTGGGAAGATTTGAGATTACTTCCTCAATTTCCTCATATGTTATAGGACTATTTAAATAATTCAAAACTTCCTGATTCAGTTTAGATAAGTTGCGTTTACTCAGGAATTCATCCATTTCTTTTGTGTTATCCAATTTCATGGAGTATAAGTTTTTGAAATATGACCTTAGAATTTTCTGAATTTCTTGGTTATCAACAGTGATAACTCCATTTTCATTTCTAATTTTGTTGATTTGGGTTTTCTCTCTCTTGATTTTGGTTAATTTAGCTAAAGGTGTATCAATATTATTGATTTTTTCCAAGAACCAACTTTTTGACTGGTTGATTCTTTGTATTGTTTTCCTTATCTCAATTTGGGATATTTCTCCCCTAATTTTTCTAATCTCTCTTCTACTGCTTTTGGGATTGGATTGCTCTTATGTCTCTAAAGCTTTAAGCTGCATTGTTAAGTTTTTTATTTGTGATGTTTCTATTTTTTCGATATAGGAATTATTTTTTTTTCAGTTTCCTAGATATTTTTTTTATTAAAAATTTAATTATACATTTTAAAATTTTTTACTAGTTCCCTCCCTCCCCCCTCCCCTTCCCCCAGTGTCTCCCCCCCAATTCCCAGAGAGTCCTTTATTGTGTGCGCCTAACTCTCCACTGGGTCCTCCTCTCCGATGACATATAAGGACCCAGTGGCATTTCCATAAGCCCTTTCTCTTGTTCCCCTTAAGCATAAGATTACTACTATGGCTGTCAATCCCTTGCCTCCAGGGGTCTCGGTGCCCTTAACAGATGCTAGACTTTATGAGGGCAACAGTGCGCTGGACATTGCGCAGGGCATGCAAAGTTCCATTATGATTGCTTTGGCCCCAACTATTGTTGAGAATCTTGCAAATTGTTGCTCCTCCCATCCTTTTGCTCTTACAATCTTACCGCCCCCTCTTCCGCAAATGTCCCTGAGCTCCAGGATGGGGAGAGATTAGGCTGTCCTAGTTCTATGTGATTGATATAGAGTCTCTGAAGTTCTGGATTGTGGTTTGTTGATTTTCTTTTGCAGTTTTGCTGCTCCTGCAATTCCCTTCACTCCATTCTGCTGGGCACTGTATGTCACCCCCTGGCCAGAGACAAAAAGCTGTTAAACTGGAGTCTTGTTGTAATAGCACATTCAAGGGTAGATGTAATAAGAGTAGGAAACCTCACTGAGGGAGGGGTCCATCACCCATTTGCAAAATGATTACTTTTTATCTGCTAGACTATATGCCCTCCCCTTCTGGTGAGATCAGGAAAGAACGTCTGTGAACTTAACCAGGTTTCTCATTACTTACTTGCAGACCTTGATGGAGGCCTATTTTCTCTGCTGTAACATGGTCTCCTCTCTCCTTGTTTCTGGTGTGGCCCTCCTAACCCATCTCTCTTGTTCATAATCCTTGCAATTACTGTGTTACATAGGTTTACTTTTGAGTGTCCCAATGTGGGCTGGGCGAGTTTGGTACTAGGAGCCACCTATTAGGGAGTACATACGGCGCTTAATTTTCTGGGTTTGGGATACTTCACTTAATATAATTCTTTCTAATGACATCCATTTCCCAGCAAATTCCAGTAATTCATCATTTTTGATGGCTGAGTAGTACTCCATTGTATAGATGTACCACAGTTTCCTTATCCACTCGTCAACTGTTGGACATTTAGGTTGATTCCATGACTTTGCTATTGTAAACAGTGCTGCTATGAACATGGTCGAGCTTGTGCTATCGAGGCGAACCTCTGCTGCTTGGGGGGTTATTCCCAAAAGTGGGATAGCAGGGTCATATGGCATTTCAATCTTTAATTTCTTTAAGAATCTCCAGACGGCTCGCCAGAGTGGCTGTATGAGCCTGCATTCCCACCAACAATGTAGGAAAGTTCCCCTCTCCCCACATCCTCTCCAGCATTTGTCGTTGTTTGTACTGTGGATTTTTGCCATCCTGACCGGGGTGAGATGATATCTCAGGGAAGTTTTGATTTGCATTTCCCTGATGGCGAAGGAAGTGGAGCATTTTTTAAGATAATTGTTAGACATTTTAATTTCATCCCTGGTAAAGTTTCTTTGAAGTTCCAGGGCCCATTTTTTAATTGGGCCAGTGTTTTCCTTGGAGTTTAATTTTCTAAGTTCTTTGTGCACTCTGGACAGTAGAGCTCTGTCAGATATGTGGTTAGTGAAGATTTTCTCCCATTCTGTGGGTTGCCTTTGAGCTCGTGTGACAATCTCTTTATCTGAACAGAAGCTCTTTAATTTCACAAGATCCCAACTGTTGAGAGTTGGTAGCAGTGACTGTGCCATTGGATGTCTGTTTAGGAAGTGTTGGCCTAGCCCAATCAGCTCGAGGGAGTTCCCTATCCTTTCAACTATGGCTTTTAAAGTCTCTGGCCTGATATCAAGGTCCTTGATCCATTTGGAATTAAGTCTTGTACATGGTGACAAGTACGGGTCCAGCTTTAATCTTCTGCATGTGGAGATCCAGTTTTGCCAGCACCATTTGTTGAAGATGCTGTTCTTTTTCCATTGGATTCTTTGGGCCCCTTTGTCAAAGACCAAATGGCTGTAACTTTGTGGGCTTATATCTGGGTCTTCAATCCTTATCCATTGATCTGTGTGTCTATTTTGGAGCCAGTACCAGGCTGTCTTTATAACTATGGATTTGTAGTATAGACTTAGGTTTGGTATGGTAATACCTCCAGCTGTGTTTTTGTTACTCAGGATTGTTTTTGCTATCCTGGGTCTTTTGTGCCTCCATATGAACTTTGAGATTGTTTGGTCAACTTCTTTGAAGAATTGCTTTGGGATTTTGATTGGTATAGCATTGAATCTGTATATTGCCTTTGGTAGGATGGTCATTTTTATAATGTTGATTCTGCCAATCCAGGAACAAGGGAGGTCTTTCCACCTTCTGGTGTCTTCTGCAATTTCTTTCTTTAGGGTTTTAAAGTTTTCATTGTAAAGGTCTTTTACCTCCTTAGTTAGATTTATACCAAGGTATTTCATTTTTTTAGGGGTTATAGTAAATGGCATGGTTTCTCTCAAGGCTTTTTCACTTCTTTCATTCTGGGCATATAGGAAGGCCTCTGATTTTTGCACATTTATTTTGTATCCTGCCACCCTGCTGAACTTCTCAATTAGTTCCAGGAGCTTCCTGGTGGAGTTTTTGGGATCACTCAGGTATAAGATCATGTCATCTGCAAATAGAGATAGCTTGACTTCTTCCTTGCCAATTTGAATCCCTCTTATGTCCCTTTCTTGTCTTATGGCTTTGGCTAAGACTTCAAGTACAATATTGAATAGAAGTGGTGAGAGTGGACAGCCTTGTCTTGTTCCTGATCGAAGTGGGAATGCTTCCAATTGTTCCCCATTGAGCATAATCCTTGCTGTGGGCTTGTTGTATACAGCTTTTATTATATTGATAAAGGTTCCTTCCATTCCTACTGTCTCTAGCGTTTTGATCATAAAAGGCTGTTGGATCTTGTCAAAAGCTTTTTCTGCATCTATCGAGAGTATCATGTGGTCTTGGACTTTGGACTGGTTTACATGATGAATTACATTTATTGATTTGCGTATGTTGAACCAACCTTGTGTGCCGGGGATGAAGCCTACTTGGTCCCCATGAATGATCTTTTTAATATGTTTTTGAATCCGATTTGCTAAGACTTTGTTGAGAATCTTTGCATCTGTGTTCATCAGGGAGATCGGCCTATAGTTTTCTTTTTTAAGTGCATCTTTATTAGGTTTTGGGATTAAAACGATATTAGCTTCATAGAAGGAATTTGGTAGTGTTCCTTCTTTTGCTATTTGATGGAACAGTTTAAGGAGTATTGGTGTTATTAACTCCTTAAATGTCTGGTAGAACTCTGTGCTGAATCCATCTGGTCCAGGACATTTTTTGGTGGGAAGATTCGAGATTACTTCCTCAATTTCCTTATATGTTATAGGACTATTTAAGTAATTCACAACTTCCTGATTCAATTTAGGTAAGTTGTATTTACTTAGAAATTCATCCATCTCTTTTGTGTTGTCAAACTTCACAGAGTATAAGTTTTTGAAATATGACGTTATAATACTCTGGATTTCTTGGGTATCCGTAGTGATAACTCCATGTTCATTTCTAATTTTGTTAATTTGGGTTTTCTCTCTCTTGCTTTTGGTTAGTTTAGCTAGGGGTGTATCAATCTTGTTGATTTTTTCAAAGAACCAGCTTTTTGATTGGTTGATTTTTTCTATCGTTTTCTTAGTCTCGATTTCAGATATTTCTCCCCTTATTTTGCTAATCTCTTCTCTTCTACTGCTTTTGGGATCAGATTGCTCTAGTTTCTCTAAAGCTTTAAGCTGCATTGTTAAGTTGTTTATTTCTGATGTTTCCATTTTTTTGACGTGGGCATTAAGAGCTATGAACTTACCTCTTAGAACAGCTTTCATTGTGTCCCAGAGATTTTGGTAAGTTGTATTTTCGTTATCATTCACTTTCAGGAAATCTTGAATTTCCTTTATAATTTCTTCCTGAATCCAGTTCTCATTCAGCATCATAGTGTTAAGTTTCCAGGAGTTAGTGTATTTTCTCTTGTTTGATGTGTTGTGGATGTCCAGCTTTAGGCCGTGGTGGTCTGATAGGGCACAGGTTAGAATTTCAACTTTCTTGTACATGTGTAGATTCATTTTGTGGCCCAATATGTGATCTATTTTGGAGAAAGTTCCGTGTGCTGCTGAGAAAAATGTGTATTCTTTGGTGCGTGGGTGAAAAGTTCGATAGAGATCTGTGAGGTCCATTTCTTTCAGGGTTTGATTAAGTTCCAAAGTGTCTCTGTTAAGCTTTTGACCTGTTGATCTATCCCATGTAGAGAGGGCGGTGTTGAAGTCCCCAAGAATTATCGTTTGGGGGTTGATTTCTTGCTTTAGACGCTGTAGGGTTTTCTTAATGAATGTGGAGGGGCCCGTATTGGGTGCATATATGTTCAGTATTGTGAAATCTTCCTGGTGAATTGTACCTCTGACTAAAATGTAGTATCCATCCGTGTCTCTTATAATTTTTTTTGGTTTGAAATCCACTTTGTCTGATAGCATAATGGCTACCCCTGCCTGTTTTCTGCTTCCATTTGCTTGTAGAATTGTTGACCAGCCTTTTATTTTTAGAGCGTGCCTATCTTTTGTGGTGAGATGGGTTTCCTGCAGGCAACAGATTGATGGATTGTGATTTTTAATCCAAGTTTGTAATCTGTGTCTCTTGATCGGTGAATTAAGTCCATTAACATTTAGTGTTATAATGGAGAAACTATTGTTAATTCCATACATTTATTATGTTTAGTAGCTTTTATAAGTATATTGCTTCGCTTTTAATGGTGTTATATTTGCCTTCTGTTCTCCTGGATATGCCTGTTTTTTTCTTCACGCTTGAGTATCATTTCTAGCAGTTTTTGAAGGCCTGGTTTGGTGGCCATGTATCCCTTAAAGTTGTCTTTGTGCTGGAAAGTTTTTCTTTCTCCCTCGATCATGACTGATAGTTTTGCAGGGTAAATCAGCCTGGGTTGACATTTTTGCTCATTCAATACTTGAAGTATGTCTCTCCAAGCTCTTCTTGCTTTTACTGTTTCGACTGAGAAGTCATTTGTTATTTTAATAGGTTTGCCTTTAAAAGTGACTTGTTTTTTCTCCCTTGAAGCTCTCAGCACCAGTTCTTTATCTTGAATGTGGAGTGTTTGAACTATTATTTGCCGTGGTGTGCTTCTAGTTTGGTCGTATCTGTTTGGGGTGCGGAATGCCTCTTGTATATGAATGGGCCTCTCTTTTTTTAGATGAGGAAAGTTTTCCTTGATGATCGTTTGAAAAATTTCCTCAGGGGTGGTATTTTGAGATTCTTGCTCCGGTATTCCATGAATACGCATGTTAGGCTTCTTCAGGGTGTCCCATATCTCTTGGATATTTCTCTCAAGTATCTTTTTGGCTTTAACAACCTCTTCCATTGAGCTGGTTAGTACTCCCACTTTATCTTCAAGGTCTGAAATTCTGTTTTCTGCTTCATTAGTTCTGTTGATAAGACTCTGTGGCATTCTGGGTTGAAGATAACTTGTCTTTTAGCTCAGTTTTAAACTCTGCTTGAGTTTGTTTTAACTGTTCTATGCCAGTTTTTGTTTCTTGCACTGTTTTTCTCAACTCCTCCAGATGTCTGTTGTGTTCCTCTTCAAAGCGATTGATTCGATTATGTAATTCCTCCCGGATTTCCTCTTTCATAGTATTGAACATGGTAATGATCATATTTTGAACGTCTTTATCCTGGGTGAGGCTTTCTTGGCCTTTTTCTGCGAGTTTGTTCTTGTTGGAGTCTAACATTATGGGATTAATTTCTTCAGTGGGAGATTTGTTTACTTGAGTGTTGCTTCTCATGGATTTGCACTTTGACTTTGGCATTGTCATTTTAACTCTTAAGATCTCTCAATTTCACTAAACTGAGTTATTTGGCCTGGGGTACTGGTGGGCGGGGCCTGAACGGGGACTTACCTAGGGCGCGGGGTGAGGCCCGGGTGAACCGCGTGCGAGTCCCGACCGGCGGAGCGGGGTGGGGCGAAAAGGGAGGATGGGCGCGTCGGCGTGGAGCTATTTAACCCGAGGGCAGCTGGGGCGGGGCCCGGGCGCAGGGGGAGGTCCTCCTCGTTCCCTCGGCCCCCGCGCGGCTCCGGCTGGATGGCGGGAGTCGGAGCAGGGTCCCCGTGGGCTGACCTGGGGTCCTAGAGCGCGCGTTGAGGCCCGGCTGGATCTCGCCTCCGATATAGGAATTAAAAGCTATAAACTTACCTCTTAGGTAAATTTGTGTCCCAAAGATATTGATATGTTACATTTTCATTATCACTTGCTTCTAGGAAATCTTGAATTTCCTTTATGATTTCTTCCTGAACCCAATTCTCATTGAGCATCATAATGTTTAGTTTCCAAGAGTTAGTGTATTTTCTGCTGTTCCTTGTTTTGCAGATGTCAAGCTTTAGACCATGATGGTCTGACAGGGTACAGGCTAAAATTTCAGTTTTCCTGCATATGTGGAGATTTGTTTTTGTGGCCCGATACTGGTCTATTTTGGAGTAAGTTCCATGGGCTGCTGAGAAATATGTGTATTCTTTGTTGTGTGGATGGAAAGTTCAAGAGAGATCTGTAAGATTCATTTTAGTAAGAGTTTGATTAAGTTCTACTGTGTCTCTGTTAAGTTATTGGCCTGTTGATCTATTCCACGTTAAGAGGAAAGTATTGAAATCCCTAAGTATAATCATTTTGGAATTGATTTCTTGCTATAGCTATTGTAACATTTGCTTAATGAATGTGGAGGAGCCCATATTAGGTGCATATATGTTCAGTATTGTGAAATCTTCCTGGTGAATTGTGCTTGTGACTAAAATGCAATATCCTTCTGTGTCTCTTATGGATATTTTTTGGCTTGAAGGCCACTTTGTCAGGTAGCATAATTGTTTCACTGCTTGTTTCCTGGTTCCATTAGCTTGCAGAATTTTTGACCAGCCTTTTCCTTTTAGAATGTACCTATCTTTTGTGGTGAGATGTGTTTCCTGAAGGCAGCAGATGGATGGGTTGTGCTTTCTAATCCATGTTTGTAACTTGTATTTTTTGATGGGTGAGTTAATTCCATTGACATTTAATGTTATAATGGAGAAATTATTTTTAATTTCTCACACTTTTGTGTTAAGCAGCTTTCATAAGTGTATTATTTGGCTTGTAGGTTTTGGTGGTATTATACTTCCCTTCTGTCCTACTGGATATGCGTGTTCTTTTCTTCAAGCTTAAGTATCTTTTCTAGCATTTTTTGAAGGCCTGGTTCGGTGGTCATGTAAGCCTTCAACTTGTCTTTATGGTGGAAAAATTTTCCTTTCACCCTCGATCATGACTGATAATTTTGCTGGGTATGTCAGTCTGGGTTGACATTTGTGTTCATTCAATACTTGAAGTACATCTCTCCAAGCTTTTCTGGCTTTTACTGTTTCCATTGAAAAATAATTTGTTATTTTTATAGGGTTACCTTTAAAAGTGACTTTTTTTTTTTCTCTTGAAACATTCAGCACCTTTTCTTTGTCTTGAATGTGGAGTGTTTTGACTATCATTTCCCGTGGTGCGTTTCTATTTTGGTCATATCTGTTTGGGGTGTGGAATGCCTCTTGTATTTGGATGGGTCTCTCTTTCTTTAGATGAGGAAAGTTTTCCTTTATGATAATTTGAAAAATTTCTTCGGGTGTGGTATTTGGGGACTCTTGTTCTGGTATTCCATGAATGTGCATGTTAGGCTTCTTCAAGGTGTCTCATAACTTTTGAATATTCCTCTCACGTATCTTTTTAGCTTTAAAAACCTCTTCCATTGAACTGGTTAGTTCTTCCACTTTGTTTTCAAGATCTGATATTCTGTTTTTTGCTTCTTTAATTCTGCTGATAAGACTATCTGTTGAATTCTGGATTGAAATTAACTTGTCTTTTAGTTCGAGTTTAAACTCTGCTTGAGATTGTTTTAACTGCTGTATGCCTATTTTTTGCTTCTTCAACTGCTTTTTTCATCTCTTCCAAGTGCCTGTTGTGATCCTGTTCAAAGTGGTTGATATGGTTATTTAACTCCTCCCAGATTTCCTCTTTCATAGTGTTGATTATGGTAATGATCAGGCTTTGAAAATCATTATCTCGGGTAGCACTTTCTTGGCTATTTTCTGTGAGTTTGTTCTTGTTGGAATCTATCATTATGGGGTTAATTCTTTCAGTAGCCAATTTGTTGTTTTGGTTTTTGTTTCTCATTGATTTGTGCTGTGACCTGGGCATTTTTGTTTTATCTCTTAAGACCTTCTTTTTGTTTCTGTGTGTTTTTGACTGAACTGAATTAGACAGTATTACAACACTTGAATAGTTATTACTAGTATTTGCCTTGGAGTTGGGTACACTTGTGCGGTATTGTTGTTATTGTCTAGATGAAGCTATTAGACTTTTAATACATCAATTAAGGCAGGTTCAATAGACAGGGAATGAAGATTAGTATGGTAGTGCATTTTTTTGGTTTACTTCCTTGATGATATGTGAGAGTGAAAGATATAGTCCCTGAAGTTGTATGGGTTTTTGGGTAGCTATATGGAAATGTTAAATTACTGTGACTAATAATTGAAAGCAACAGGATGGTGAAAAAGGTTTACTCATCTTAGAGGTGGATGTGAAGATTTTCTCCCATGTAGTGGGATGATTTTAGAGGGCTTCAGATGTATGGTGTTTGTTTTCTAGAGCTTTGCTTGCTTGGGTTTTCTCTAGACTTGTTGAATTCTGAGGAGCAGGTAGTCTGCCTTATTCCGGGTCCAGGATAGAAGATTCTAAACATTTCTTGAACAAATTTCAAGTATGTAACTTTTAAAAGTGAAGTAGGATGTCTTGACTGATTTCATATAGAATTTAAATACTTTGAGTTCTTAGAGTAAGTTTCTTATTTAAAATAAGGATATGGTCATATTTACTATGAAAAATTAATTGGCCTGTGGAGTTCTCGAACATAGTTAGGTTAAGTATCCCTCTGTGCCTCTCCTCAATAGCTTACAATATTCTAATTGCCGGGCTTCATGTTCATGTCAGCTCCTGTGTTTCTGAACTGCAAGACTATGACCTGTTCAACACTATTTTTCCAGTGTCAAATATACCACATGGACTAAATGAGACTCTTTGCAAATGATCGATGATTTTGTGGGTAAATGAGACATTTAAGATTAGCTCACTTCGATTGTAAGAGCAAAAGGATGAGAGGAGCAATGATTTGCAAGATACTCCACACAAGTTAGGGCCGAAGCAATCATAATTGGACTTTGCATGCCCTGCGCAATGTCCAACACATTATTGACCCCTCAAAGTCTAGCATCTGCTAAAGGCACCAAGATCCTTGGAGACAAGGGATTGACAGCCACAGTAGTGTTCCTATGCTTAAGGGGAACACGGGAAAGGGTTCAGGGAAATGCCACTGGGTCCTTGTATGTCATCGGAGAGGAGGGCCCAGAGGAGAGTCTGGCATGCACATTAAAGGACTCTCTGGGAATTGGGGCGGGAGGCACTGGGGGATGGGGCAGAAAGGGTGAGGGGAGGGGGAGCAGGGGGTTCGGGGGGAGGAGGAGGGAGGGAGGGAACTGATGTACCTATTAAGTTTGTATGAGTGGAAATAATAATAATAAATGTTGAAAAAAAAAGATTAGCTCGCTTCTTGTTTCAAAATCGCTTGCAGATTTTATAGAATTTTTCATTATTCAAGAATGTTCTAATGGACAGTCTTCCTCTGTATTAATAAAAACAATTGCAAGAATTACATTTTTTCTTTATTTGATATGTGTAATAATTACCTTCTTTAAATTATACACACCCTTCTTAATGACATACTTAAACACAATTGCACAATATGCAAATACAGTTTTCCATAGGAAACAATAAAAACTTTTATTGTATGCTGGTGAATAGAGGAGATTCTTGCTATGTAAAGGGCAATATGATAAAGCCCTCCTAATCTACAACAAGTCAATTGTAGAGTAAATCTTCTAGCTAATGTGTATAAAGAAAGTTCCTGGGCTGGAGAGGTGGCTCAGGGGTTAAGCCTCTGCCTTGCAGGCAGAAGGTCCTGAGTTCGGACCCCAGATCCCACGTATAGACGCCAGGCGGAAGCGGGGGCGGCCTGCGCTTCTGGTCCTGGTAGGGCGGAGCCTGTGAATCCCGGGGCAGAAGGAGGTGGAGGCGTCCATGGTGGTTCCCGATTCGTCTGTGGTTCTACACATACACACGCGCGCGCACATACACGCGCGCGCACATACACACACGCACGCACATACACACACGCAAAATTGAATAAATAATAAAAAAAAATTTCTAAAAAAAAAAAAAAAGAAAGTTTCTGCTAAAACTCTGAAAATTCTGAAAACTCTACTTGTATATCATTTTAAATCAAGGTGGTTGTCCTAGAGTTTTCATTCTCTCTCTCTCTTTTTCTCTATGTGTATATGTTTTCCTTCTTGTTCTTTAAGTCTGAAATATCCTCCCAAATATTCATGCTTTTAGTGTTAATGCTTGCTCCTAGTTTGTGGCACTATTTTGAAGGCTGTGAAGCCTTTAAGAAGTAAAATTAAAGTAGGTCACTTGAGGGAAGGATTAGTCTTTGAAGATTATACCCACTCCTGATTCCAATCTAGTTTTCTCTTCTTCTTGCATCTGGCCATGTGAACAAGTTACCACTTATCCCTCCTGGTACTAGGACTTCCCTAACATGATGAACTGAAATCTTTCAGAAACCATGAGCCAAAATAAATCCTCATTTTTCCTGACTGGTATTTAGTCATAATGATGCAAAGAAAATAATATAGCTTCTGCATATCTTTTTAAAGATATTTGATTACACGAGAGTATACAAAATTGGCAGAATATCAGTTAAAGGGAAATGATAACAAAATATTTTCCTAGGAGAAGAGACAAGCATTCAACTTCATAGTCAGATGTCTTGTAAATGCTGATATTTTTAAGTCACCAGAAAAAACATATACCACATTGAAGTGATAGATTATTTCTGAAGCTGTTACTTAGAGAAGAGAGCATCCACTCACCAGCTCATTGTGAATAACTCTTATTTCTGTGCAGATGCTTCCTAAATTCATGATACTTATTCCAGGAACAGTTCATCATTTTCTAAGAATTGAAATATCAGAGAAAATTTATGTTTATGTCATCAAAGAAAATATTCATCTATTTTATTTCCTCATCCTAAGAGGTGCTGTTCTCCTTCTGACATCAGTATTTTCTGTTACTTTTGCTGCCCTGCTGCAATGTAAAGGAACCTTTAAGGATTGTTATTGAAATGTCTCATTAAACTTTCATTACAGTGCATCGTGGAAAACTTTTTCTATTCAAACACACACTTTGAAGAATTGTTTGGCTGTCCCATTTGGTAAACAGAAACCATTCACTTTTAATAAATATATATTTCCTATGTGTTCTCCCCAATAATGGTGTTACAGGTTGAATTATGCACCTCTACTCAATTAACATATTGAAACTCAATACCTCAGAATGTGGCTGTACCTGGAAATAAAGGCTTTCAAAAGGAAATTATGGTAACATGGTGATAGAGTGAGCCCAAATAACTGTTGAGAAGATGTGTTTAGGATGCAGGTATTACCCATAAGAAAGACTATGTGAAACAGAGGAAGAGATAGCCATCTAATAGCTGAGAAGAAAGGTCTTAGAATACCATTGGTCCCATCACCCCAAGATGTCAACCTTCCAGATTCCATAACTCTGAGAATTTCTATTGTGTACATTTCCCAGTCTATGGCACTTGGTTGTGGAAGCCCAAGGATTAACCAATACAACTGCAAAAAATCAAGAGGCCATTTCTGACCCAGAATTGAGACCTAAAATGAAACTAAGCATTTGAGCTCAAATTTTAAGTGCAGCCTCAAAACTTGTGGGTTGACCAGGAGGATAGTAGTTTTGACTCCATCAATACTTTTACTTCTGTGTGTTTTTGCTTTCCTTCCCATATGACAATGAGAAATCTCTAAAATATATATGTATGTATGTATGTATGTATATATGTGCATATATGTATATGTGTATATGTATATGTATCCTGCCTAACAATAGCAACTGAACTATGAAATTTGTTTTTTGGTGGGAGGTATTAGGGTTGCATGGAGTCCCAATACATCATACAAAAGATAATTTAAAAGTAGAACAAGAGCAGTACCAGAAAAATTCAAGAAACTGGCAGTTATTGTTATTTTCACTACTCCAGAAGGAAGTTTTCCATTTAAATTCCAAAGTAAACAATACGCAGAAGAAAAACTAAGATTTCAATGCAAGAGTAGATTTCTTCTGCTTTTTATACTATGTGAATGTGAATTTCTGCATTTTATGAGCATATTATGGAAAGAAAAATATGAAATTATTATTTGTTTCTGAGTCTGTGAGTGACTTAACTGTCTCAGTCTTAGAAACAAACTAAAATGACATTATGTTTTGAGGCTTCAACTTTAAAACCAGTTTGACGAATCAAAAAAAAAATTTTTTCTTTGCCCTGAAAGTGAGCCAGTTTAACCTCATGGCCTGTTAACGAAGGCCTGACTTATTGAAGCTGGAAAAGGATGATAATGTAGCCGTATAGTTCCTGACAGATATAATGCTAATTAATATTTATTAACTACTATGTGCCAGCTATCATTAGGATTGTGCATGCAGAGCCATTGACTCTTCATCACTGCCCCTGACCTATTATTTGCCCCTTTTAAAGAGGAGGAACTTGGGATCCCAAGAAGATAAGTAGCCTCTTTTTTTTCACAGCTAAGCCAGATGGGAGTGATGTCATCTTCTGAGTGGAACTCACAAGTTCCTTAGACATTGAAGCACAATTCAGGGAATTTGGAATTGTCATTAAGGAGTGTGTCATAGCTTATTGTAAAAAAATAATAAATTGCCCAAGAATGTCAGAGAGTGGGAAATAGCTTTTATTCATGTGGAGGTAAAGTCTTTTTTTTTTTTTTAATTTGGAATTGTTCTTGTTTATTTTCAGTTGAAGATTTTGATTTATACTTTTTTTAAAAAACATTTTTATTATTATTTCCGCTCATACAAACTTAATAGGTTCACCGGTTCCCTCCCTCTCTCCTCCTCCCCCCGAAACCCATGCTCCCCATACCCTCACCCCTCCCTCCTCATCCCCTAGTGCCTCCCCCCTCCAAACCCCGGAGAATCCTTTAATGTGCATGCCAAACTCTCCTCTGTGCCCTCCTCTCTGATGACGTACAAGGACCCAGTGGCATTTCCCTGAACCCTTTCCCGTGTTCCACTTAAGCATAGGAACACTACTATGGCTGTCAATCCCTTGCCTCCAAGGAGCTTGGTGCCTTTAGCAGATGCTAGACTTTGTGGGGTCAATAGTGTGTTGGACATTGTGCAGGGCATGCAAAGTCCAATTATGATTGCTTCGGCCCTAACTTGTGTGGAGTATCTTGCAAATCATTGCTCCTCCCATCCTTGTGCTCTTACAATCTTACCGCCCCCTCTTCCACAAATGTCCCTGAGCTTCAGGATGAGGAGAGATTAGGCTGGCCTAGTTCTAGGTGGTTGATATAGAGTCTCTGAAGTTCTGAATTGTGGTTTGTTGATTTTCTTTTGCAGATTTGCTGCTCCTGCAATGCCCTTCACTCCATCCTGATAGGTATGGTATTTCACCCCTTGTAGTCCTTGATGGAGGCCTATTTTCTCTGATGTAACATGGTCCCCTCTCACCTTGTTTCTGGTGTGGCCCTCTTACCCCATCTCTCCTGTTCATAATCCTAGCAATTACTGTAGGTATTACAGAGATTTATCTTTGAGTGTCTCTAAGTGGGCTGCATGGGTTTGGTAATAGGAGCCACTTATTAGGGAGTTCATATTGTGCTTAATTTTCTGAGTCTGGGATACTTCACTTAATATAATTGTTTCTAATAACATCCATTTCCTGGCAAATTCCAGTAATTCACCATTTTTGATGGCTGAGTAGTACTCCATTGTATAGATGTACATGTGAGGGTAAATTCTTGTGAGTTTTTTGTTCTGGAAGTGAGACATATAAGAGGATAGAACATATAGAAATGTTACATGAATAGGAATCTACAAAAACGAGCATGAGAAGCAATGAGATAAACCTATTTTGCTTCAAAATTTCATACTCTGTGAGTCTCTGAGATACCACAAGTTTGAGATATACAAGAGATTTGTAAATGTTAAGACCTCTCTTTGGGGCTCAGTGGTCAGCTCCAGGCAAGGTGACAGAATCTTTCTTAAGAGTAAGAGCCTGAAGGGGCCAAGGTTGCAGCCAGACATTATCTTCTGGACATATCAAGGCTGTAATATGTATAAATTCACTCCATCAATGTATATACAAGATTTGCATGGGATTTGTCCTATCAAAATTTCACCATGGAAGAGGAAAGATTTCAAGGTTCCCCACACCTCCCTAACAGACTAATGAGGGCTAATGCTGATGGGAGGAACAGAAATTTCCTCAGTGGTATATACACTGATACATGATTCATGTCTCAGCAACTATTCAGACACGTGCCATTAAATACAAACCAAATGAAGCTTAGTGATCCTTTCGTGCAAAAAAATATAAAAATAAGGGGAGATTGGCAAGGAAGAAGAAAATCTGTAATGGGAAGAGAAGTGGGGGTGGGACTGGAGACTAAGGTGTAGACATATCATAAATTCACTATATTCGTGCATAAAACACTGAAAGTATAAAAAGAAAAAGGTGGTGCTCTGAGGATGGCACCAAGGTTGATCTTTGGTCTCTACATTGTCACACACATGCAAACACACATGTGCACACACATACATACACACACACACACACACAATCATACACAAGAAAGTGGAAATTAAGGTCTGATGAAGTGGGTCAGTGTACAAAGCTGACAACCTGAATTAGATCCCTGGAGTTTGTGCACATGGCGAAAGGAGAGAATCAACTTCTGAAAGTTGTCCTCTGACTCTCACATGTATGCCATGGCACGTGCACACCTTCTTTCTCTCTCGTTCTGTCTCCATCTCTCTCAAATAAATTAATAAAACATTCTTAAAAGAGAAAATGGAGGGTCTGGAGAGGTGGCTCAGGGGTTAAGCCTCCACCTTGCAGGAGGAAGGTCCTGAGTTCGGTTCCCAGATCCCACGTATAGATGCCAGGCGGAAGCGGGGGCGGCCTGCGCTTCTGGTCCTGGTAGGGCGGAGCCTGTGAATCCCAGGAGAGAAGGAGGTGGAGGCGTCCATGGTGGTTCGCGAATTCGTCCGTGGTTCTACACACACACAGACACACACACACACACACACAGACACACACACGCGCGTGCACATACACACGCACATGCGCACAGTTGAATAAATTATAATAATAATAATAAAAAAAAGAGAAAATGGAAACTAAATACTAAAAAAACGTAAATCTGAAAGGGGGCATTTTTCTCTGGTGTAAGTTACATGGTCAGGGAGAAAACTCCAGAAAAACAAAACAGTGCTCCTTTGTCTGGATTGGCAGTATGTAAGGTATTAATAGTGAAAATGTGAACCTGTGTTTGAAGGGATAATATCAGAACCTATGAGACAGCTCATTTGGGAAAGATCTTTGCACAAATATAGGGTACCTTATGATCAAATGGCAACAAATTTCACATTCTTTTTTTTTAAACTGTGTATCAGAGGGCACATGTGTCCTTGTGAAGGGCCAAGAGTTACTTTGGGAATCATCCTGGGTTGCTTCTACCTGCTTCTTGCTTTCCCAGGCTCTGCCCACCAGGGCTGGAAGTGCACCTGGTATTTTTACATGAGATCTGAGATCCAAACTCGGACTTTCTGCTTGCGAAGCAGAGTTTTTAACCCCTGAGCCGTCTCTCCAGCCCCAATTTCACATACTTTAAATACTGTACAGGCCAAGCTCAGTAGTCAATGTTCACAAGTTTTGAATTATTAGATATTCTTAATTGGTTCTGAGCATTACCTTTATATTAACTTTGTCCAAGCACCTCATCAGCAAATGATCTGTTGGGTTCTGATTGCTAGTATGAGTCATATGCCTGAAACTGGACCTTAACTTTAAAAACTTCTTCCTAAAAACAAGTGTTAAAGTTCTCCTTCATTTACTTCATCTCTTGAACCACAGACTGCCAGGCCTCCAGTCCTAGCAACAGACTTCACAAAGAGGTCAAGGTTCATGCCAACACACAGTGACAGCCCCCAAAGGTTCTGGGCTCTGGCCAGATTTGTGTAAATGTAACTTGTTATTTTGATGGCAGGGAAGGGAAGTGAATAAGAATGCAGAGAAACAACCAATATTGGAGCTGTCAGGGATAAGAAAAACTGAAACATTAGAACCTTGTGCCAAACCTGATGTCACCCAGGGCATGCAGAGGTCACATCCCAGATGGCTTGGTTGGCAGCAGTCACCTGCAATAAGTACCAGTAATTTAAATTGTTCCTTAATGTCTATACCTGAAATTCTTACCTCCCAGTAAAAGTATAGGGGAGAAGCAGAAGCCTTCAAAGAGGAATTAACTCCTAGATTCTAATCCATGGGCACAATATCCAGGTTTGTGCATGTGATGATAGAATGGCCATTATGTCTCACAGAACAGCTTTAAAACATCATTACCAGCCCACAGCATCTTACCAAGCTCTTATTATGGAAAAATGTAATAATAATAATAATAGAGACTTATTGCAGAGAAATATTCCAGTAAGTCACACCCATGATGAGTGAGCTTGGAGAAGTTGAACAACGAAAACTGAATATTGAAACTAGCAGTTGTCATCGCTCTTTTCAACTAACCCTGTATGTTCCTCTTCAGTTTGATAATAAATATCATTTGCTCAGTAGGATAAAAGACTGTCAACATCCATCACCAGACATCTGGTGTTGAAAACAACTTTGTTGAGGAGAAAGCAACCCGTGACGCTGTATTTGAGTGGTCTCCATTTTCTCACATTTCTTCATTTCTTTCAGTCTTGCATCCAGGAGAAGACGACACTTTGCTGTTATGTTTTGTTTTTATGTTTGTAGCACTGCATAAAAGTTTTTCCTACATAATTTATATTGCTTTATTCTTTTATGGCCAGTGACCCACTGAAATATAAAAAGTAACTAAACTGGCAAGTCAATGTTTCATCCTCCCACTTATATTTCATTTAGGTTCAGCGAAGTTAGATAGCATCATACAAAGGATAATTCTGTATAAAGAGAAACTCGGGTTCTACTCCCAGAATGGGATTGCTGACAAGATTGCTCACTTTTGACTGTAGGTAATCTGTGTTGACTTTCTCAGTCTTAGATTGATTGTCTTCTGATTGATGGACTGTATTTAAACCACTCCAATAAACCATGGAAACTCTAATATTCTCATGTTGGTTTCAGACTCACATAGAGACAAAGAGAAGCCATTAGAAGACTATGAGCAGAACTTAATGCACTATTCTGTTGGAGTTTGGAAGACCAGAATGCCAACAGAAGTATAAAGGGTAAAGACTGGACTCATGAAGTTCAGAGGGAAAGGAGGATTCCATTGGAAATTGCATTAGAGGTCACTGATGTTATATTCTGACAAAGGACCAGACTACTTTTAGCCAACTTCCTGAAAATGTGAGTAGCCTGAATGCAAAAGTTATGTATTAAGTGGTTTGCTGGAGGAAATTTCAATTACACAGTTCTTAATCATATTTGCAGCAATAGAAATTATAAAATGATAAAAATATGTTACAGAAATTCACTTTGATTTATATGTGCAGTACATTATTATATATTTAATAAATGTACTCTCATTGGAGCATCCTAAGTTTTATTTTCCATGAAATTATGGCCAGTATCAAAGAGCACTCTAAGGTCAGCTATGTATCATATTAGGATCAGTATTCAAACAAGGGATCTAATCTATAGTTATATTTCCATTAGTATGTGAAGTTATGTATTTAGGTCTTCCGGTTTGCCTCTGATTCATTTAGCTCTCTTCTTGCAACCTTAGGGAATTAAGAGGCACAAGGCCACTTACTGTCTGAAATACAATTTCTCCCCCAAATCGCTGCACTAAAAGACAAACAGAAGCTCCTTCAAAAACTAACCGATTGCCATCCTCATTAATACAGTGAGCATTCCCAGCTGTCAAAAGTAGTTAATTAGGAGGCTTAGAGTGGAGGCAAGGCTGCGCATGCGCTGGAGACCCACAGGCGCTGTCTTGGTTTCAGGTGTCACGTGACGGGTCTACATAAAAAGCTCAGTTCTGGTGGGATCAGAGGCGGTTCACCTTTCTATCTCTTCTTCCTCTGGGAAGCGCTGCAGATTTCCATCCAGAGCCATAAGCAGGGTTTGAGGGATGAAGAAACACAGGTCCCCAGGTTGGTATACAGACGGCTGTGCCCATGGTGAGCCAATAACGGCTCTTGTGTGACTTCTAAACTGGTTTGGACAGCTATCTCACCTGCAACCTGCCAACCCTGAGAGTCCTGAGGAGACTTGGAAAAGTTGGCAAACAGCTGCATTCTTTGCATGTGAACCTGGAAGACTTCCCGGGAAACGAACAGGTCTGCAGCACCAGGTACAACAGCAGCAACGTTCGCCATTCTCAGGCTGTTCCTTTCAGAGCACAGTCTACGATCCATTCTTCCCTGCAGGAACGTCTGTATTTTCCAGTCCCCTGGGAGCAAATCCTGCCTTTCTAGTGTGGCGATCCTCATATATCATGCTCACCACGTGGCCCCTTACCTGCAGTTCCTGTTTGTCATCGGTCAGGATGCATCTGTTTTAATGGTTTTAGGAAAAGGAATGAATCCAAAAAGACTCAAACTGATTTTCAGGATACTGAAAATACATGCATCGAAGGAAACATCTTTTCACACGTTTCTGACTAAGCCATGCATAGTCAGATTAGTGAGCCCTTTAATGTCACTAACAAAGACACTGAATCTTCTGCAGTAAACTTCAGGAATCTTAATGATCAGGTGAGAAATCTAGACTCTAGGAGCCACTATACCTCTCCCACTCAGACCTGCTGCAGTCCAGACTCCTAGCCTGAGGTAGACAGGAAAGCAGAAGTTGAGAAGATCAATGCAGAGGGCCAATGTGACCTAAACTGCACTGGAAATATCCAACAGTAGATATGCTTTGTGATTCTGAGTTAGATAAAGACCTGGGGCCCAATCCAGCAATCCAGTATAATGCCACTAAGAAAGAATTAGAAACTAAAGATCTATCATTAGAAGACATGGAGATAGGCTGTGAAATGTATTCAGATTAGTGCCTTCGCATTGTAAAGATCTGTTAAGTTGGCCACTTCACTTCCTGAGGGTGTGTATAAGATAGGTAATTTTGCAGAAGTTAGTGTAACTGGGGCTGTCTGGTTTTCTGCAGAGGTGGGCTCTCTAAAGAGCATTCCAGACTCTGAGGACATGCTGAAGGGGAAAGCAATACCAGTGGGGGAATCCCTGTGGCTAAGGAACCTAGATTGCAGCAGGTGGGAATGCAGGCTAGAGCTGATGCCTCTCCCACTCAGCTGGCCCACTGCAGCAAAGCTGACAAAGCAGTCCAGATTCCTAGTGCTGACTTGGGGTCTGAAGTACACAGGAAGGCAGCACAGGTGTTGATAGGCACCAAGTGTCTGAACCTTTATGTTCAGAAGGAAAAAGTATGGACACGTCAGTTCCAAGTGAATGAGCTCCCATAAGAGGTTGGCCTGGCCCTTGGGAGCCTGACCAGGACTCCTTTGAGGACGATGAAATGTTTTAAGGTATGGTAGTCTCTTAAAGTATTAAGTGATAAGCTTAGGGGGGTTTGCTTTGATAGGCCAAGACACCCCTTTTTTAAAAGAAATTATTTTAGGGGCTGGAGAGGTGGCTCAGGGGTTAAGCCTCTGCCTTGCAGGCAGAAGGTCCTGAGTTCGGATCCTGGACCCCACATATAGATGCCGGGCGGAAGCGGGGGTGGCCTGCGCTTCTGGTCCTGGTAGGGCGGAGCCTGGGAATCCCGGGGTAGAGTAAACAAGGAGATGGAGGCGATCCATGAAGTTCCTGAATTCATCCGTGGTTCTACACACACACACACACACACACACACACACACACACACACATGCACGCATGCACAAACACACATTTGAATAAATAATAATAAAAAATTTTTAAAAAAAGAATTATTTTATTTTTCTAATTTTAGAAGCAAATTGAGTATTTTCATTCCTATTCCTTCCACTCTCCCTTCCCGTATCCCTCCCTTCGAAGCTTCATCAATCCATCCCACTCACTCTTTCCCATCCTCATGCCTGTCTGCTTCTATGGACCCAAGGATTTCCTCTGGCTTATCTACTCTTTATGGGGTTCAGGCCTCTTGTGGCATGCCAAGTCTCCTCTGCTCCTGGGCTCCGGCCACCCCACTGAGAGGGGCATTTCCTTTCACTCACCCAGCTTTAGTCCCCAAGGCTTCCACTGTGTGTTCTTATCTTTCTTGAGTTTCGCTAGTTTCTAGGGGCATGTTGGTATGTCAGCCATTATGCAGGTTTGGAAAGGACAAGTCTTATTGCAGTGAGTGAATCACCCCTTTTATAAAAATTAAATATAATAAGTTGCAAGTCACCATAAAGAAGCAAATTTCTGGGACTTTTTGTAATGTGTACTTGTTAGAACTCTGACCCCTAAGACAAGGTTTATAACCCAAAACAAATTCCAGAGACCCTCTACAATGTGCACTCAGCCAGACTTTGTGCCCTAAAATAAGGTCTATGATCATCCTGACAATTCCAAACTTGTAACTTGATGTGGCAATTAAGTGTGATGAGAACTGTGCTGAAGTTGACCGGAATTAAGAGCATGAAGTGTACTCGTCTAGAATGAATTATCTCAACCACTTGAAGCCTGAGAGCCACATAAAACCATTACAAAAGCAAAATGGGAGCAGATGGGCATGATGGTGTTTGCCTGCATTACCTTCAACATGGAAGACTGAGGTGGGTGATCACTGTATCAGCAGACCTCCCATCATTGGGAAAAAAACACACCTCTTCTACTGTTAAATGCCTAGAACGCTGAATGCTACTAAAAGACTCATGGTTCAATAAATTGTGATTTAGTAAACAAATTAAAAATAATTAGAAAAAAAATGGGCAAGTGTTCATTCTAAGAGTAGGGGACAAGAAATGCTATCAAATGACCTTTCCATAGTTCACTATTTTTACCCCTTCTTGGATCTAGCAGTTTTCAAGGGTTTGTTCTTTTACAATGGGTCCTGTGAGTCTCCGCTTGGGCATTCTCCCTCCTGAGTCATAATCCTAGAGTCCTGCATTGCCTATGTTCATTCTACACAATAAGACAGAAGGACCTATGAAAGGTGAGTACATAATTGAAACTTTGGTGAGTAAGGAGCCTTGATATTTCATGGCTTATTAGAAGTATCAATTCATTAAGTTTTACAGATTCATATAGTGTTAATCAGATTTTATATAGCCCTCAAGCAGATTCCCACATATCTGAGGAATGTTTTCTCCCATTTCAAAGAAGACCCATCACTAATTTTTATTCAGAAGTAAGTCTGCTTTCATTTGAGTGAGAATATAAATCTGGTTCCTCAAAATATATTCCTAATATGAATTTGATTGATTTTTTACAGATTTGTCAGCAAGATTCATTTTTTTTTTTTTGCCACATATCACAAGCAGTCAGCATTTCAGGGCCTCATTAAAGAACTCCCCATCCTTAAACATAGCTTTAAAAATGCTGTTTTTTCCTTGTTATCCTTTTTTCTTGATAACCACGACTTATAAAAAAAATAAACCAACTATCATTTAATTTAAAAACTGTAAAAATGTAGTAGCATCTTTATGATAAAATATGCAAAATATAGAAAATGTTAAAGAATGAAGTAAATAAATGAAAGTAGACATTCTGAGATTATTTTCTGTAAGCCAAGAAGTTGCCTTATTTCTTCTTAGAGTTCTGCATTCAGAGGTGAAGATCTCCACCTTCATGTATCAGGCACATAAGAAATCAGTGCTATGAAGTTGTCCCCTTGACAGAAAGATGACATTTAGCCAGAACCCATCCTCTCTGTGTTTATGTTTCTTGGTTGCTCAGACCTAGGTTTGCTCTATCTTCTTTTTCCCATCTGTAGATCTTTGCTAATAGATTTTCAAATATTATTTATATAATAAAATAAAACACATAAAAGGACATGAGAAAGATTTAAAAGTTACCTTCAGGGCTGCTAGTGCAGCTCAGTAGTACTGTGCTTGCTTAATATGCTTTACATTAGTTAACTAAAGTAAGTTCTCTCTATAGTTTAGTCATTAGGAAATGACTGAATTATAGGAGAAAAAAGTAGCTTTAGAGGACAAAAAGAATGCTGTTAGAAATCTACTTAGTTTATCTATGAATTACAAAAAATTAAAAAAAATTCCTTTCTCTGTATTAGATTTTTTTAATATTTCCCATTGATGCTGAGCTAGAATTTCCATAAATCCTATGGTTGATGCCAGGCAATGTCCTTATGGCATAAGTAGAGACTAGTGAAGATGAGGATGCTGGCAGGATTCGGGTAAATGCCTATAATTAAGAGCAGTAATAAAACTGAGTAAAAGTTATTTCAATTTTATCATCACCACCCATGGAATTTTAAAGAATATCAAGGGTAAAAGATACTTTTCCCAAACCCTTTAAAGTTTTTTTTAAAGATTTGTTTCCCTTTTTTATTTAATTTATTTTTTTTTTAGTTTTACAAGCATATTGAGTACTCATCTGCCTTTCCTTTATTCCCCCTTCCCACCATTTCTCTTCTCCTCCCTTCTTCAGTCCATCACACTCCTTCCCATCCTCCCACTCATCTGCCTTCATGGACCCCAGGGTTCCCTCTGGCCTATCTACTCTTTTTTATTAATCTTTTTATTTTTCTACCTTTAGAAGCATATTAAGTCCTTATCTCTGCTCCATCCCTTTAAATTCTGAACAATTGATAAGATTATTTCTGAATTTTAATAATGTGTATTTAAGCTTTAAGTCAGCCCACTTTTATCAAGTATCCTTTCATGAATTATACATGCAAATTAAGACAGGAGACTTCCTGTTACGTTCGTGTTCCTATATACTCAGCTGTAGCCACCCATTTTCCCTCCTGAATTTTACAATCATTCTAAATCCTTCAATTCTGCTTCTCATATTTGCATCTCTGATATCTAGACTATTAAGTATTCCTGCAATTAAAGAGTAGACTCTAAATAACTAACGATTGATGAGTGGTTTAAAGACAAAAAAATTATATCTGGTTGATCATTTTACATGATTAATTATTTTGATTGTGTTAAGATTAAAATTAAAACAGTATACTCTACAAACTATTTTTTTACTTGGTAAATTCAATTTTGGGCTCACATGTAAAATGTGTACTGAATTCTCATATCGCTAAAATTGAATTTTGTCATTATTGACAGTTAAGAGCTCCCAAGGTGCATGGCGTAGTCTCCACCTTTCTTGTCCAGGGTCTGCAATTAGAATATGATGTTTACCACTTTTGAGAAAGCAAGATCAAATGGTAAATAGCATGAGAGAGAAAAGAAGGAAAAAGATCAGTCCAGTAACAACCTGGAGTATATATACTGTGCTTCTGCTTCTGTAGTCTTCCTCATTTTTAAACCAGAATTGATCAGAATTTCTGTCACTTTTCCACAGATGGGATTAGACACACTAAAAGGGTGTCTGAGCAGGAGTTAAGTAAGACCCTCACACAACTGACCACAAAACAACCACCTCTTGGCAAAGGATCAAGCAAGTTGACTAACATGGGGCAAGCAATTGAAGAGCCAGGTGTTATCCTTATCAGGTGGCCAAGAAGATACCAGGAAGAGTAGAAAGGAAGACCGACTCTGCTTGACAGAGAACCACAGCTAAGACAGCTGTCACTTGTTGGGGTACAATGAAGTCTATCATAGTGGCCTGTCACACTCCAGCTGGCAAAGTTATTTGGAAAGATAAAGTGTTTGCATGAGTGAGTGTGCTTACATACATATTAAGGGTTCCTAACTCTATAATCCCACAGAATATTGAGACAGTCTTGTCTGACTAGTCCTTGGAAATCTTCGCTGAGCATTTTGGGTGAGTGAATCTGCTTTGCAGAAACCCTCTCTGCTTTTCCACACTGCTGAAGAGCGGCCGTACTGACACTGATGTTTGTCCTTCCTTGCTCTCCTGAGATTATGAATGTCTTTTCCTTCACAGCCACATAGGAGCTCAGAGATCCTCATCTTTCTTCCATTTTCCTTCCAGTCCCAGGACAGGACTTTCTACAGAATGAAGCCAATATTTTGCTTCCTTCTCATCATCTGCCTTTTCCAACTGATGATCCCCACGGCTACTCAGTGTAACTTGGACTCTTTGGTGGCCAAAAAGGTCAAGCAAATTCTCAACAGACCAGGTAACTTCCAGGGGTGGGAAGAGCAGAGGTTAACCCTTGCTCAAAACTTCTGTCACTAAACCTTAACTTCATTTTATCTCAACCCCAGACCACAGTCTCTAACCAGTCTATTCTAGTCTTCCCTGCCTGCTCAGGTCTTCCTTCATTAATCTACCCTTTTTTGAACTTTTGGCTGGAAGCTTAAGTTTACTTGGAGACAAGCAAGAGAGAGAGGCAGAATAGTGAATACTTACTGTGAATCAGGTGTAATGCAAAGCTTTCCATGAATCAGTTCATTTAATTGTCATAGCCACATTATGAGTTAAGTCAATTACTTTCACTTCACAGGGGAAGAAACCAAATCATAAAAGTTAATTGTTAGTACTTAGGGGAGGAAGGGATAGGGCCTGGGAAAGGGCTCAGGGTAAAGTGCTTGCAGCATCTGAGCTTAAATCCCCAGGACCCATGTCAAAAGACAACCATGGCCACATGTGTCTGATTTCTTAGCATTGGTGAGGAGGGGATAGAGACAGGCAGATCCTAGGGGCCACAGACTAGTCAGTCACTCTCCATGTTCAGTAACAGACCGTCACCCCCTCCCTCCCTCACACACGATGAAGAATTGATTCAGCAAAACATCTCTCAATGTCAACCTTCGGTCTTTTCATGCACCCTGTTCGAATAGAAGGGGGGAGAAGAGGAGAAAGAGAGAGAGGCAGGGAGAGTAAATTTCTCGAGTAGCTTGGTAATTGACACAGTGACCCTCCAAGATATAAAGGAACTCAGAAGGGGATTATGAGAACAAGAAATGATGGGAAACACCTATTCTTTTCTCTTTCCTCTCCCAGGTATGAAGAAGAAACTCTCCTGTACCACTGTTAAAGCAGGAGGCAAACTGGCCTCTTGTCCTCCTGGTGAGTAATTCCATAAGGAAGAATTGGGCATAGAATGTCCCGTGTCCTACCCTCTCCGACCCCTCACACTGACACTTTCCACCAGCTCAGGTTTGTATCTCCACGGAGCTAAGGCACAAGTCTTAGTGTCTATTCCAGTAAGTCCCATATCCATTCTTCTTTTCCTTAAGAATGTTGCTGAGGGAGCTCTGGTTTCTGCTCTTTCTTTCACTTCCTTTCCTGACAGCCCTTCGGATCTCCAGACATCCTGCCATGTCTGTGGCCTTCGTTTCTTTCCCTGTCTATTCCCCTAGATTGAGGGCAGGTGGTCAGCACAAAGGTTAATTTGCCATTAGCTGAAAGACGATGCAACTCCAACTTCCTTTACTAATACAGGTGTTTTCCAGGACCCTATACCTTTATTTTAGGAACATTTGCATTTTTGTCCCTTAAAGAGGGCTCTCAAAGTCGAATTAGTTTTGAGCTCCACGGAACTTAAATCTTTTATTCAAACTTCCCAAGGATGAGACAGTTATGGGTGGACCGTCTGGTGTCCCAGCCTGGGGTCACTGATGCCTGTTTCCTGTGTCTTTGCAGGGACAGCTGTCACAGGATGTGCTTGTGGCTATGGCTGTGGCTCATGGGATGTCAGGAATGGAAAAACGTGTCACTGCCAGTGCAGTGGCATGGACTGGACCGCTGCCCGCTGCTGCAGAATAGCCTGAGAAGTAGGCTGAGACCCTGCTTTGGCAATTGCAGTGATGACCTGCAATTCCCACAGGAACCTGACCAAACTGCCCCTTTCATGTATTCCAGCCCTGCTTCTTGGGCAGTAAATCAGATGCATTCTGCATTGATGTCTTTGGTGTTATTGCTCTCAGCTGGGGATTCTTCTTGCCAGAAAGTGTTTTCAGTGTCTCACTGATTATAACTGCATGGTATGTGAAACTGATGGATGGTTGGACAGTTAGGAAAAATTGGTGTGGGTGAGTGCATATGTGCGCGTGTACACACACACACACACACACAGACACACACACATTCAAACACAGGGTAAAGTTAGTGAGTACCCTGCTGAAAGATACACACTTTCCTATCACTAGATTGGAAAGGTCAAAGCCTCCTTAACTATCTGTTTGACAGAAACTGCTAAGCATATTGCTTACTGTGACATAAAGAAAAAAAAGCATGTGCCTTTGGAATTCTCCAACTGAAATAATTCAAACCATGTGCACGATGATACCCCAAAGTACAGGCAAGCGAATGTAGCTATGAAAGAATTAGTAATTTCTAAATTACCATCTTGTGTATCTACACTTTGCTGTACAAATCCTGAGATAACTTTCATTGAGGAGACCTTGGTCGCCATTGCCTTCCGAGTATATATATGTACAGACAGACACACACACACACACATATATATATGCCTTTCATCCATTATTTAATCTGATCAGGGTATATCATCTGCAGTGTCCCTATCCAACTAATCTGGCAGAATATGTCTCAGTTTGGAAAAGACGGATTCAAAGTAACATGTTTTGGGAAAAAGACATGGTTTTACTTTAGAGAAATAAGGAAAAAATATGGGAATTGTCAGGCCTTGGTGTTTCTTCCCAGCACAGGCCTAAAGCCTGTCCCCTGAGGAAGGTCACAGTAATGCCCATAAACAGGGGCTGGACACTGTCTTCTAGATAATTTGGGTTTTGCCTCAGGCAGGAAGAATTCTGGGAATTAGGAGTGCCCTTTACCTAGGTTTTGTTTTTTTGGGACAATTCAAGTTTTGCCTCTGGCAGGAAGAATTCTTCTGGGAATTAGGAGTGCCCTTTACCTGGTCCTAGGATTTTTTGGAACTAGCTTCCTACTCCCTGACCTAGAGAAGAAGTTGCTTTTTAAGTTTTAGTCAAATACTAAATAGAAATTTCATGTCTAGTCACTTACAATAAGTAGACTTGTTAGCCAGAATGTGTGCACTGATTTTAAGGAAATTAGAGAATAACTTCTAGAGTCTTAAAACATAGGTGGGTAAAATTCCCACCTATGTACAACTCAGAAATTCCAGAAGTATAAGACTATGCTATCAGTCCACTAGAACCTTAAAAGAAACTGTGATACCCTCTTACCCTGGCTGAAGGCCAAGGAAGAGACCATCATGCCAGAAAGTCTAGATGCCAAGACTGCCCCTGGAGATGGTATTTGCAATCCAAACTGGGAGAATCCATGTCAGAAGCAAAGGGGGCTGTGTCTTTCCTATCCCAAACAGCACTCTTATGAGAAATTATAGAGATAGATCATTTGAGTGCACTCCCACCAATGATCGCCTCTGCCCTGAAAGAGACACCCTTGGCATATGGGGCCTGACTGGACCCCAGGTTTGGAGTATGCATGGTTCACAGATGGGTCATCTAACTGATGGCAATACACTTCTGGAATTCCTCAAAGGAAGACATAAGCAACCTTACTATTAAAGGAATAGAAGGATGCTATTATAGGAGAAGTTATTCTTTTAATAATTATATTGCTTAAGCTTTCTTCAGTGCATACCTCAGTAGTGCTCCATCGACAGAACCAGCTATTTATGGGCCTTGAGTATCCAAGTCAAGGCCCCCTTAGAGATGTGTTTCAAGCTTGGATAGTAGACACTGCATGAGCTGCATATATCTTCCCAAGTTAGAACCTGCTGCCATGCCTGGTGCCTATGTTGTCCTGCCTGACTGAGAGTATCAACCTGGAGAGGACAACAGCAAAAGCTCATGCTAGGACTTATGGGGTGTTGGGGACTCCTATAGTTAATTGTAAAATATGTTCCTTGCTGAAATCAAAAGAAGAACATTCTGCCTCTGTATTTTAAAGAAAGTAGTCTCTGTTAAAATTGTTAACTATGTAGGATTAGCCCCATAGCTATCCTGTGAAGCATTATAGATTAGATAAGTTTGGAAATACTGAGAGAATGTTTCTGTTAAGTGCCTTTGCCCTGAAGCATTGGGTTAGGTTCTTGAAAAAATGTCCACCCTGAAGGTGATTTTTGCTGACTAGAAAATTGTATGTCTGTTGTAGGTGCAACATTCTTTACCCCAAAATGTTCTGTATAAAAGTTGTCACAAAAGTTTCAATAAGCGGGTTCAAGATTCACTTGGACGAGAGGGAGCCACGTGTGTTCTGTTCTCCACCTGATCCTGGGGAGCCCTGGTCTCTAGGCCGCGACTCTGGTCTGTGGCAATCATCCTGAAATATAAAAATAAGCACAATGCCAAAGGAATGATTTAAAACATTGGTGCTAATATTAAGTAAGCCAATGACCCACTGACTGAGTTACAAGTGTTTTTCAAGTTGAAAACCTTCTAGTTCAAGGTCTATCACAGAATTACAGGAAGATTCAACCCAGTTTCCAACTCTTAGATCAATTTTCCCTTCCTTGGTGTTAACAGAATTTCATACTTTTTCAGGGGGTGTGTGTGTGTGTGTATGTAAAGGAGGACACAAGTGTGTGTGCATGTAGAAACTCAAGAGTGCTATCCAGAATCATCATTGATTGTTCTACTCCTTTTTGTTTTTCTCTATGGTTTCCTGCTTTCCAGAACCAGAATTACAAACAGCACAATATCCACCTGACATTTTTACATGGAATTTCAGGATCCAAACTCAGGTCTTTTTGTTTGGAAGACAAAGAATTTAACCTCTGAAATATCTCTCCAGACCCAGAATCCCAGTTTTATTCAGGGTAGCAAAGAGTCCTGCTCTGAATCAAAAGTTATTATTTAAGTCACTAATAATTTCCAAATATTCTGCATCCTAATCATCTATGTGTAAAGTTGTATAGGGTAGAAGATAACTCAAATTAGACCATAGAAGAACTCTTAAACCTCTGAACTCTGCTTAAACTTTTTGAGTTTTTTTCTCAAACTAAAAGAAAAACAAACAAAAAAAAAAACAACATCAGCAACAAATGCAGACTTACAATCTTGTTTCTTAGACTATCTTGTGAATAAATACTGTTAGGAGCTATGGAAGCTAACTGTATTAATGGAGTTCTTCAACTACCTTGTTATATTTAAGGCAGAACTGTATAAACATGGTGAATTAGAAAGAAGACAGTGGATGAAAGTAAGAGCTCATCAGGGAAATTTGTGGAAGAGGGGGTGGTAAGATTGTAAGAGCCTAAAGATGGGGAGGAGCAACGATATGCAAGATACTCCACACAAGTTAGGACCGAAGTAATCATGACATGAGCAATGACCAACATATTATTGAACCCATAAAGTCCAGCATGGATCACAGGCACTACGATCCTTAGTGGCAAGGGATTAACAGCCACAATAGTGTTCCTATACTTAAGGGGAACACAAAAAAGAGCTCTAGGTAATGCTACTGAGTCCTTACACCTCATCAGAGAGGAGGACCCAGGGAAGCTTGACATGCATACTAAAGGATGCTCCAGGAATGGGGAAGAGGGGGCGCTGGAAGAAAGGGAGGGAGCGGGAGAGGAAGGAGAAAAGGAGAGGGAGCAAGGGGATCCAGGGAAGGGTGGAAGGAGGGAGGGGAATGGGATACTTACAAACTGTGTGTGAGTGGAAGAAATAAAAAAAAAAATAGTGGAGTCTGGTGAGGTTATTATGGGCTTTTCAAATAAAATATTTTATTTATTTTTATGTGTGTTGTGTACACATACACTCATTCTCATGCATATGGGAGTCACAGAACATTAGAGAAGTAAAATAAAAACTCTCTGGAGTTGGTTCTCTGCTTCCAATTTCAGGTCTTCCTCTGTGATCAAACTTAGGTTATGAGACTGGAGTGACAAGTACTTCTACCCATTGAGACATCTCCCACAGGCTTTTCATTACTGATTGCACATATGAAATGGCAGGAGCAGCTCCTGTAGGATCAGCAATACCCCAAGATATAATAACATCTAATTTACATACTTTTAACAGGTAGTTTAGTATTTGGCCACTTCTCCCTAAAGTTTTTCCAAGCAGAATGTTCTAATACCCTAGGCTTTCTGTTATAAGACTCATTTCTCATAGTGTGAGGAATTTTTGAAGTATGAATAGTAGGTACAGATTTTTTCATCAGGGTTTATGTCTGACTCCTGATCTGGGTCAAACTGACATTTAATGCACAGTCCACTTTCCATAAGATTTGAATGCTTTTGGAGAGCCTAACTGGGCCCTATGCTCATATCAAAGAGAATCCTAGGCATTGAATTCATCATTATGAAGTACTCGAGAAAGTACAAAGAGTCTCTTAGCCTCAGACAGGATGAATTGAACAGAGGATGGCAAGTATTTAAAACTTTTAGTTGATTCCTTTTAGTGAGTCTTTTAGTTGATTCCTTTTAGTGATTCTTTTTAGTATCCCATGGACCAGTCCTCAAAAACAAGGCCACCCTAGGGAGGAGCTAAGATTGGAACATCAAATGTCCATGTTTATAGCTTCCCCACCTAGGGGCTTGAGACTCTAAATGCAAGATAAGCATTCAGCCCTCACCCTTTCCACTCCATAGTTTATGAAACCACCTGGTCCTCAATGCTTCTGGTAAAGACACAAATCATCACTGCTACAGAATCCCATAGCCTGTCACCCATAATTCATAAATGATCTAAGGATTTAACAATGACAGAAAACACTCCTAGTTACTTCATGTGTGGAGGAAAGAAAGATACAAATGTGACCACTATGTAGTGCTGGTATTCTGCTCCCAAGAGCCTTAAACAGTGTATTCTTACAAATTGAGTTGTGTTTTTCTGACAAATGGGATCAGCTAAAATCAATTGTTCTGTAATGATCCAAAATATGGCTCCATGTTTTTATCTGTCTTTCAGACTTTCCTTCTATTGGGAGGTGACAGCACAGTAGCGCCAGTGTAATTAGAGGTCAGATTTTATGACATTGTTTCCTCATCTCTTCCTTCCTCTTCTCACAACCTGTTGCGCACTATGGTCACCACAGCAAAGTTCCTGCTACACACAGTCCTTTGCTCTGAAGATCATTGCTTACTTAGTTTGAAGACATATGTGAAAAATAGATGTCAAAAGGCAATTTCCCAAATTTTCTACGAATAACTATTGTCTTATCATGTAGCTGAACACAAAGTTACCTTTTATTCATGGTATTATTTAAGCCAAAACATACTATTGCTGTTCTCAACTTTCACATTTGAGAAGTGAGGGCAATATCCCCAACCACAGATTGAGAACTGCTTTTTCTTTACAAACAAATCCCTAAACTGTGAAGATCAGAAGACAGCAAAGAAAAGTTTCAGGATACATTATTCAGAGACTATGCTAATTTAATTATTCATGAAACAAGGTTGGGGAGGAAGCACATTTAAGAAAGAAAAAGGAAATAATTTGATGGTGCACTTAGTTCTCTGGTTTATTCAGATATTGAATATGTTTCATAGAAGCTTGAGGTTGACCTCCATATTTCTTGAATAGTATAGGCCACATGCTTTTTATACTGTAAAGGTGATTCTTAATGAGGGAATTTGAAAATGTCAAGAGACATTTTGATTGTTACATCTAGAAGGGAAGGATAATATTACTATCTAACAAGTTGTAGCCTTGGGTGTTATGGTGTAACCTGCAATGCACGGAAGACACCTTAGAGCAAAGAACTCTTTCACTTGGAATGTTAGTAGGGCAGAGTTGGGGAAACCATTGCTAGCATATGGACTTCAATAATGAGATATTTTTTCCTAGTTTTGAGCTATGGTTTTTCTTTTTTGTTCTTTTAGTGTTACATAAATGAATATAGTGAATTTATGATTTTTCACACATAATCCTCAATCCAATCCCCCTTCTTTTCTCCTTATAACCCTTCTTTTTCCCTGCCACATTCCAAGTTTCTTTGAATGTGTGTCCCACTGAGTTTCATCTGGGTTATCTTTGATAGCATGTGTCAAAACATGAATAATATATCAGTGGTATATCTGATGAGGAAGCATCTTCACTTCCCCATATTTATCATCAACAAGTCTCTCATGGAGGCATGAGGCCTTTTAAGATACTTTCTCTTCCATGGTAAAATGTTAATGCCAAATTCTGTGCAAGTCTTATGGTTGTACACATATCTTCAGTGAATTCATAGATGCAACGGCCTTGTCATATCCAGAAGATACTGTCTGGCTACATTCTACCCCTACTCAGGCTCTTACATACTTAACACTTCCTGTTCCAAGATGTTCCCTGAGCCTTGGGATGAGGAAGGGGTTTAGATGTCTTGTTTAGGGCCAAGTACTTTAAAGTTACTTATTTTCTGCACTTTGATGGCCTTAGTTTTCACTTGAAAGGAGTAATGGAGCAGGTATCAACAAAATTAAAAAAAAAATTCATTCTAAATATCTCAATTTTTAAGCTCACATACATGTTTTCTACTTTCTATAATACCAGTGCTGTTTGTAACCTAAATCAAAGTACAGTGTCAATAGAGAATTCCAACTTTCTCAATGACATGTTAATATGTGTACCTCTGATATCAGTGAATAGAAACACATTTCTTATACATGTTTAAGTTTTCCAATGAACAAATATTTGAAAATATTTTTTAAACTTGTTTATTTTCTCTCTCTCCCACATTTTAACTTTCTCAATTATACAAGCTCAATAGGTATCCCTGTACGCTACTTCTCTCCTCCCCTCCTCATTCCCCCCTTGCGCTTTACCTTGCTTTTCCCCTTCCTTTCAACCCCCTCCTCCCTTGCTCCCAGTACCTCCCCATTCTTCCTGACCATCCCCTGGAGTATTCTTTTGTGGGAATGACAAACCTCCCTCTGAGTCCTCCACCCTAGTGAGGTATAGGACTAAGTGGCATAGCCCAGAGTCCCTTCTTGGGTTCCCCATTAGTATGGGAACTTTATTGTGACTGTTAATTCCTTGCCTCTAAGGATCCTACTGCTTGAAGCCTTCTTCCCTATGATCCATGCTAGACTTTGGGGGATCATTGACATGTCAGTCATTGTGCATGTCAGGCAAAGTCTAATTCTGGCTGCTGCACCCCTAACTTTTGTGGAGTATCTTGCATATCGTTGGTCCTCCCCATCTTTAGGCTCTTACAATCTTGCTGTCTTCTCTTCTGCAAGGTTCCCTGAACTTTAGGATGGGGAGAGATTTGGCTAGTCTGGTTCCAGGTGAATAATGTAGGGTCTTTGGTGTTCTGAATTGTGGTTTGTTGTTGTTTTCAGTTTTGCTTTTCCTACACTGCTCTTGGCTACATCCTGAGTAGTATGGAAGGTCACCTCCTAACCAAAGATAAAAGACTGTTTAAATGAAGATCTTAACATAAGAGGAGACTCAAAGGTAGATGGAAGAATAGGAGTAGCACACAGCAATGATGGGGAGGGGGCAGTGACCCATTTGCAAGATGGTTACCTTCTATCTACCAGTCCCTATACCTTCCCTGATTGGTGAGATTAAACTTCTTCAGTCACTAGTGACCAGGAAAGGAAGTGAGAGTGAGCTTCACCAGATATCTCACTACTTACATGCAATACTTGATGGTGACCTATTTTCTCTACTGAAACATGATCCTCTCTCTCCTTTTTTAGGGGGCACTCCTCCCCCTTCCCTCCTGTTTATAATCTTTGCAATTACTGTAGGTATTACAGGGATTTACCTTGAATATGTCATTAAATGGATTTGGTACTAATATCCACTTATCAGGGAGTACATACAGTGTCTAACTTTCTGTGTCTGGGATACTTCACTCAATATAATATTGTTTAATTCCATCCATTCCTGAAAAATTTCATTAATTTCATAAATATACCACATTTTCATTATCAATTTGGGTTGATTCCATGACTTTTCTATTGTAAATAGTGCTGCTATGAACATGGTTGTGCTTGTGTCACTGTAGTGAATTTCTGCATTATGGGGGATTATTCCCAGAAGTGGTATAGAAATTGCTGAACTTGTTGCTGGAGTGGTTGTATAAGCCTGCATTCCCACCAGCAATGTAGGAGAGTTCCCTTCTCTCCACATCCTCTCCAGCATTTGGTGTTGTTTGTATTGTGGATTTTTGCCATCCTAATCAGGATAAGATGATAGCTCAGGGAAGTTTGATTTGCTTTCCCTGGTGGCTAAGGATGTGGAGCATTTTTTATGATACTTATTAGACATTTCAGTTTTGTCCCTGGAAAAGTTTCTTTTGAGTTCCCAGGCCCATTTTTTAATTGGGCCATTCATCTCCTTGGTGTTTAGTTTTTTAAGTTCTTTGTGCACTCTGGATAATAGAGCTCTATCAGATAGGTGTGTAGTGAAGATTTTCTCCCATTCTGTGGGTTGCATTTTTTCTTGGGTTACAATCTCTTTATCTGAATAGAAGCTCTTTAATTTCATAAGATCCCATTTGTTGAGTGTTGGTTCTAGTGCCTGTGCTATTGGATTTCTGTTTAGGAACTGTTGGCCTAGCCCAATCAGCTGGAGGGAGTTCCCTTACTCTTTCAACTAGGGTTTTTATAATCTCTGGCCTAATATTGAGGTCCTTGATCCATTTGGAATTAATTTTTGTGCATGGTGACAAGTATGAGTCCAGTTTTAATCTTCTGCATGGAGATATCCAGTTTTGTCAGCACCATTTGTTGAAGATGCTGTTCTTTTTCCATTGGATTTTTGGGCCCATTTGTCAAAGATCAAATGGCTTTAAGTATGTGTGCTTATATCTGGGTCTTCAACTCTTATCCATTGATCTATATCTATTTTGGAGTCAGTACCAGGCTTTTCTATTACTATGGATTTGTAGCATAGATTAAAGTTTGGTAAGGTGATATGTCAAGCAGTGTTTTTGTTACTCAGGATTGTTTTTGCTATCCTGGGTCTTTTGTGCTTCCATATGAATTTTGAGATTGTTGGTCAATTTCTTTAAAGAATTTCTTGGGGATTTTGATTGTTATAGCATTGAATCTGTATATTGCTTTTGGTAAGATGGTCATTTTTATGATGTTGATTCTGCTGATCCAGGAGCATGGGAGGTCTTTCCACCTTCTGGTGTCTTCTGTAATTTCTTTCTTTAGGGTTTTAACGTTTTCATTATAAAGGTCTCTCACTTCTTTGGTTAGACCATTTTTTAGGGGCTATAGTAACTGGGATTGTTTTTCTTAGGACTTTTTCACTTCTTTCAACCTTCGTGTATAGGAAGGCCACTGATTATTGTATGTTCATTTTGTAATGTACCATGCCGCTGAACTTCTGTATTAGCTCCAGGAGTTACGTGGTGGGGATTTTAGGATCATGTCATCTGCAAATAGAGATATCTTGACTTCTTCCTTTCTGATTTGAATCCCTTTTATCTCAGTCTCTTGTCTTATGGCTCTAGCTAAGACTTCAAGTAACAATGTTGAATAGAAGTGGTGAGAGTGGACAGCCTTGTCTAGTTCCTGATCGAAGTGGGAATGCTTCAAGTTTTTCCCCATTGAGTATAATCCGTGTTGTATACAGCTTATATTATGTTGGCAGAGCTTCCTTCCATAGGGTTTTGATCATAAAAGGCTGTTGGATCTTGTCAAAAACTTTTTCTGCCTCTATCAAGAGTACCATGTGGTCTTGGACATTGGATTGGTTTATATGATGGAGTACATTTATTGATTTGCATAGATTGAACCAACCTTGTGTGCCTGGGATAAAGTCTACTTGATAACAGTGAATGATCATTTTGATATGTTTTTGAATGCGATTTGCTAAGATTTTTTTAGAATCTTTGCATCTGTGTTCATCAAAGAGATTGGCCTATAGTTTTCTTTTTAAGTGTATCTTTCCTAGGATATTAGCTTCATAGAAAGAATTTTTAAGTGTTCCTTTGCAATTTTATGGAACAGTTTATGGAGTATTGGTGTTAGTGGTTCTTTAAATGTCTAGTAGAATTCTGTGCTGAATCCATCTGGTCCAGGACATTTTTTGGTGGGAAGATTTGAGACTACATCATCTATTTCCTCATAAGTTGTAGGACTATTTAAATAATTCAAAACTTCCTGATTCAATTTAGGTAAGTTGTGCTTACTTAGGAATTCATCCATTTCTTTTGTGTTATCAAATTTCATGAAGTTTCTGAAATATGACCTTAGAATTCTCTGAATTTCTTGGGTATCATTCATGATAACTCCATTTTCATTTCTAACTTTGTTAATTTGGGTTTTCTCCCTCTTGATTCTGGTTAATCTATCTAGGGGTGTATCAATCTTACTGATTTTTTTCAAAGAACCAGCTTTCTGACTGGTTGATTCTGTGTATCATTTTCCTTACCTTAATTTCAAATATTTCTCCCCAGATTTTGCTAATCTCCTTTCTTATGCTGCTTTTGGGATTGAATTGCTCTTCTTTTTCTAAAACTTTAAGATGCATTGTTAAGTTATTTACTTGTGATATTTCTATTTTTTAATATAGGCATTAAGAACTATAAACTTACATCTTAGGACAGCTTTCATTTTGTCCCAGAGATTTTGATATGTTGTATTTTCATTATTATTCACTTCTAGGAAATAATGAATTTTATTTTTTATTTATTCCTGAACCCAATTCTCATTCAGCATAATAGTGTTTAGTTTCCAAGAGTTAATGTATTTTCTGCTGTTCATTGTATTGCAAATGTCAAGCTTTAGACCATGGAGGTCTGATAGGGTACAGGCTATAATTTCAACTTTCCTGTATATCTGGAGTTTATTTTGTGGCTCAATATGTGGCGTATTTTGAAAAAAGTTTCATGGGTTGCTGAAAAAAATGTGCATTTTTTGGAGCGTGTATAAAAAGTTCAATAGAGAAGTGTAAGATCCATTTCAGTAAGGGTTTGATTTAGTTCCAATGTGTCTCTATTAAGTTTTTGGCCTGTTGACCTATCACATGTTGAGCGTGCATTATTGAAATCCCCAAGTATTATCATTTTGGGATTGATTTCTTGTTTTAGACATTGTAGTGTTTGCTTAATGAATGTGGAGGAGATCATATTTTTATACATTTTTATTATTATTTCAGCTCATACAAACTTAATAGGTACACCAGTTCCCTCCCTCCCTCCTCCCCCCAACCCCCTGCTGCCCCTCCCATCACCCCTCCCTCCCCATCCCCCAGTGCCTCCCGCCCCAATTCCCAGAGAGTCCTTTCTTGTGCATGCCTGACTCTCCTCTGGACCCTCCTCTCCGATGACGTACAAGGACCCAGTGGCATTTCCCTGAACCCTTTCCTGTGTTCCACTTAAGCATAGGAACACTACTGTGGCTGTCAATCCCTTGCCTCCAAGGATCTTGGTGCCTTTAGCAAATGCTAGACTTTGTGGGGTCAATAGTGTGTTGGACATTGCGCAGGGCATGCAAAGTCCAATTATGATTGCTTCGGCCCTAACTTGTGTGGAGTATCTTGCCAATCATTGCTCCTCCCATCCTTTTGCTCTTACACTCTTACCGCCCCCTGTTCCGCGAATTTCCCTGAGCTTCAGGATGGGGAGAGATTAGTCTGGTCTAGTTCTAGGTGGTTGATATAGAGTCTCTGAAGTTCTGGATTGTGGTTTGTTGATTTTCTTTTGCAGTTTTGCTGCTCCTGCAATGCCCTTCACTCCATCCTGATGGGCATTGTATGTCACCCCCTGGTCAGAGACAAAAAGCTGTTAAACTGGAGTCTTATTATAAGAGCACATCAAGGGTAGATGTAATAAAAGTAGGAGATCATATTAAGTGCAGTATTGTGAAGTCTTCCTAATGAAACCTCAGTGAGGGAGGGGTCAATCACCCATTTGCAAGATGATTACTTTTTATCTGCCAGACTATATACCCTCTCCTTCTGGTGAGATCATATCCCCTTAGTTGTAAATGACCAGGAACGAACATCTGTGAACTTAACCAGGTGTCACATTGCTTACTTGCAGTTCTTGATGGAGGCCTATTTTCTCTACTGTAACATGGTCACTTCTCTCCTTGTTTCTGGTGTGGCCCTCCAACCTCATCCCTCCTGTTCATAATCCTTGCAATTACTGTAGGTAATACATAGATTTACCTATGAGTGTCTCAAGGTGGGCTGGGTGGGTTTGTTACTAGGAGCCACCTATTAGGGAGTACATATGGTGCTTAATTTTCTGGGTTTAGGATACTTCACTTAATATAATTGTTTCTAATGACATCCATTTCCCGGCAAATTCCAGTAATTCATCATTTTTGATGGCTGAGTAGTACTCCATTGTATAGATGTACCACAGTTTCCTTATCCACTCATCAACTGTTGGACATTTGGATTGATTCCATGACTTTGCATTGTAAACAGTGCTGCTATGAACGTGGTCATGCTTGTGCTATCGAGGTGAACCTCTGCTGTATGGGTGGTTATTCCCAAAAGTGGAATAGCAGGGTCATATGACATTTCAATCTTTAATTTCTTTTAGAATCTTGGAAGAGATCATATTAAGTGCGTATATGTTCAGTATTGTGAAGTCTTCCTAATGAATTGTTCCTGCAACTAATATATAGTATCCTTCTCTATCTCTTATGATTTTCTTTGGTTTGAAGTCCACTTTGTCAGATAGCATAATGGCTACCCCTGCTTGTTTCCTGGTTCCATAGCTTGAAGGATTTTTGACAGTCTTTTACTTTTAAAATGTGCCTATCTTTTGTGGTGAGATATGTTTCCTGAAGGCAGCAGATGGATGGGTTGTGCTTTCTAATCCATGTTTGTAACCTGTGTCTTTTTATTGGTGAGTTAATTCCATTAACATTTAATGTTATAATGAAGAAATTACTTTTCATTCCTGACATTTTTTGTGTTTAGTGGTTTTCGTAAGTGTATTATTGAGCTTGTATGTTTTGGTGGTCTTATAATTCCCTTCTGTCCTACTGGATATGCGTGTTCTTTTCTTCAAGCTTGAGTATCTTTTCTAGCATTTTTTGAAGGCCTGGTTTGGTGGTCATGTAAGCCTTCAACTTGTCTTTATGTTGTAAAATTTTTCTTTCCTCCTCAATCATGACTGATAGTTTTGCTGTGTATATCAGCCTTGGTTTACATTTGTGCTCATTCAATACTTGAAGTACGTCTCTCCAAGCTCTTCTGGCTTTTACTGTTCCCACTGAAAAATCATTTGTTATTTTAATAGGTTTACCTTTAAAGGAGACTTGTTTTTTTTTTTTTCCTCTTGAAGCTCTCAGCACATTCTCTTTGTCTTGTATGTGGAGTGTTTTAACTGTTATTTCCAGTGGTGAGTTTCTATTTTGTTCATATCTCTTTGCAGAATACCTCTTGAATTGGATGGGCCTCTCTTTCTTTAGATGTGGAAAGTTTTCCTTTATGATAATTTGAAAATTTTCCTTAGGTGTGTTATTTTGGATTCTCATTCTGGTATTCTATGAATGTGCATGTTTGGCTTCTTCAAGGTGTCCCATAACTCTTGAATACTCCTCTCAAGTATCTTTTTAGCTTTAATAACCTCTAACATTGAGCTGGTTAGTTCTTCCACTTCAAGATCTGATATTCTATTTTCTGCTTCATTAGTTCTGCTGATAAGACTGTCTGTTGAGTTCTAAGATGAATATAGCTTGTCTTTTAGTTCAACTTTAAACTGTGCTTGAGATTGTTATAACTGCTCTATACCTATTTTTGTTTCTTCAACTACTTTTTTCATCTTCAAGGGCCTGTTATGTTTCTGGTCAAAGTAGTTGATGAGGTTATTTAACTCCTCCCAGATTTCCTCTCTCATTGTTTTGATTGTAGTAAAGATCAGCTTTGAAAATCATTATCTTGAGCATTGTTTTTTTGGCTATATTCTGTGAGTTTGTTCTAGGTGGATTCCATCATTATGGGGTTAATTCTTCTTGTAAGAGATTTGTTGTCTTGGTTTTAATTTCTCATTGATTTGCACTGTGACCTGGGCATTTTTGTTTTATCTCTTATGTCCTTCGTTTTGTTTCTGTGTGTTTTTGGCTGGACTGAATTAGATAGTATTACTATACTTGATTTACTAGTGTTTTCCTTGGAGTTGGGTACCCTTGTCTGGTGTTGGTGTTATTTCCCAGATGAGGCTATTGGACTGTTAGTACATCAGTTAGGTTGGGTTTAGTAGATAGGGATTAAAGCATTGTATGGTAGTGCACTTATAAGGTCTACTTCCTTGGTGATATGTGAGGGTGAATGATATAGTCCCTAAAGTGTATGGAATTTTGGGTGGCTCTCTGAAAATGTTAAGCTACAAGTGACTAATAATTGAGAGGAACAGGGTGGTGAAAAGCATTTACTTATCTTAGAACTGGATGTGAAGATTCTCTCCTGTATAATGGGATGATTTTAGAAGACCTCAGATGAATGGTATTGGTCCTGTAGAGCTTTGCTTGGGTTTTCTCTGTACTCTGTTGAATTCTGAGGAGCAGGTGTCTGCCCTGGGTTGGGTACCAGGCAGAAAGGCAGAGTGGTTATTGGGGCAGGCAGATGACCTGGGACCTGGAGCTAAGGGACTTATCTGAGGAGCAGGGTGTCAGTCCTGGTCTGATCTAAGTTGGGATAGAAAGGCAGAGAGGGCAGAGGGTGCACAGATGATCTGAGGTCTGGGGTGTGGTTTAGGAGCCTTATCTGAGGAGCTGGGAGTCTGCCTGGGTCCTGGTCCAGGGCAGAAAAGCAAATATTTGGAAACATTTTCAGTAACAAATTTACAGTTCTGAAGAAACCATAAACCTGATTATAAAAAATAGAAAGAGAAGAACTTAGTCATATTCTATCAGACCACATGCTAAATGCTTCTACTTATTCCTGTGCCCTCCAGATGTCAGAGGCCAGAGCACCTGTACATTTGTTTAGTGGACATGAAATGGATCATCATAGGGGCCACTTATCATTCAGCAATTGTCATTGTCATCTGCACTGTTTTTAGTTGTCATCTGCCCAATTTTTGAGATAGTGTCATTTTAATTAAATAATTGTCTTGCTTAAATGAGACCTTTTTTACTTTTCCTTCTGACAAACTCAAAGGGGAATCATCAAAGCACACAATACATATGGGAAACAATGTCTTTGCACTAAAACATGGACATGAGGCTTTGGGCTGTTCATGCAAGTTTCAAGAGATGCCTGGAGAGAAATCCCTGTGGGGCTTATTAGACTGTAAAAGCAACAGAGAGTTCTACAACTTCACATGAGACAGTATATGCCTCAACATGTTATTTGCATAAAAATTGGCAAAATTTGAGAAAATCTAAGAAAACTCCCTTTCTTTATTCCAATTTCCTTCTCCTTTATCTCCTCAGATACTATACTTAGGCTAGCTTAGAAAGTAGTCATAATGGAGAATTCTTAATAAAAAAAAGTTCAAGATTATCATCAGTTGAGTTTCAGTTTGAACTACAGGAGATAGTGTCTAAAACAAAAATAAAATCATAAAACAAAATATAAAAAAGTAGTTATGACCAAATATCTCTGGCCTTTATAATGTATCCATCTTACCATATAAAGGTTCCACTCTGAACCTTCCTGTGTGTTTTGCTTACTGAGAACAATATTAGAAACTAAGTTTTAAAAAATTCCCAAAGTCAAGATTGCAATGCTCCATTGGTTCACTACTGGATCTCAGTCTTGAAGCTGGCAGAAAGAGGGGAGTAGAAGAACAGCTGTTCTCTACCCTTCAGATTCTATAGCCGAGAAAACAGTGTAAGACATATCAAGATAGGAGGATATGTTTGCAGGGTAAGAATAGAAAGACAGAGAAGAGAGGGATATGGAAGATAAAGAGAGGGTATGCTAGATGAAAAAGATAGATTTCTTTACTCCCCAGGCTGAGAGGTGGCTTTCATCAAGATAAATTATTGTGATCTTTATGGGTTTACATATTTCTGACAAATGATAAGAAACAAATTTATGGACTCTCATTAACACAAAGCTATCAGTGTTAAAACAGATATGCAACAGGTTTCAAAAGCTCTGTCATCTTTTTATGGCAGGCTATGTTATTTAATCAGCAAGTCCTAAAAGTTTAGGTAAATAAAACAGGCATAAGATGGCTAGTCAATTTAATGGCCAATAATCCACTGACTGTTATTAACTGTGCGAAATTAAACACTTCCAGAGAAAAGTACACATTGCCAACTTTCTCTAATTAGAACCATTGTCTTTAAGAGTAAAACTGAATTAATCTATTCTGATAATAATCATAATAATGACAATCCTGATAATCATAATAATACTTGCTTAAATTGTACAAGGCATACACATAATTTAGGAACATTAAAATAATTTACTGACGCACACGTTTGTCTTGTAGCTTGCTCTTTCATTGATTCAATGGCATTATTTATTTCATTTTCAGTATGAAAGGTTATCTGCTTGAATATTCAGAAGAAGGATAAGTTCAGAATTCTAAGTTTCCTAGTAAATGGACATATCAACATCCATTCTTATAAAGCAATACTATATACAGAAGGAATATAGAGCAGTGGATCCTAAAGCAGAAAAATGTCACAGGAGCAAATTTTATATATGTCAGCTATTTATTATTTGGTCAGCTATGGAGTCAAGACCTGTAGGAAAAGAGAAGAAAATAGTGTAAGACTATGTTTGAATATTAAGAACTTTCTGAGAGAAGATACCCTAACTGGGCAGTAAATATTGGAAAATGTGAGAATATATTGGGAGAAAGGCTAAATAGAATAGATGGGTTACATCACTGTTGTGAAGGCTTAGGGCTATCTGGGATGCTTATAAAAACAGACTTAGCTGAAGAGTGAGATTCTTTCACATCAATTTGCAGGGAATCATCTGTGGGAAAGGCTGAGTGGGGCATACATGAACATTTATAAAGCATGACAGATGTTCAAAGACATCTAAAATCTCTAGGCATCATGGAGATAGAGGAGTAGGATTCATAGAGAAAGGAGGAACTTGAGGAAAACTAACCTCAAAAGGAAAAGGCTTAAAGTAGGTAATGAAAAGAGGAAGCACGGAAAATACAATATTATAAATGATCAACTCTACTTTTAAACTAGCCATACAAATTTGTCTCTGTCCTGATCAGGTTCCATCCAAGTGAAGATAACATGGCAACAAGTGGTTATCTTTCAGTTCTAAGATTCAAGCTGACATATTTGAATCCACAGTATGACAACATTCCTGAGATTGAAGATTAATTGAAAAAAGATAGATTTTTAAAATTCTAAAACATTGGCTTTGTATAATAAGAGCAAAGAGCATAAAGATTTACTTTAAGCCATCAGGAAGATAAGATGAAAGACATGTTTCAAGGAAGTACGTAACCTTAGCTAAGAAAAGCCCTTTTGTTCTAGAAGATCAGAGAGATTCCCAGACTATAGAACTGTTTATAGAAGTTACCTTCTTCCCCAAACACACCTAGACATACACTTACTTCTCATCCCTATATAGGGTCTGATTTTCAAAAACAAGAGAGAAAGATAACAATAATTTTAATGGGAATACAACAGAAAGAATCTATGATATGTCCAGACTGGTCCCCAAATTGTTTAGGAATTGAGAAACTGGCCTAGGCTTATTTGATTGTAGAGGGTTATGAACAGTTGGGAAACTGTTTTGTCTGATTCTAATGTCTCTTTTGTTATAAGCAGGTTTGTCCCCTTAGTAAAGTGACAGTTTAGCCTCCTGTTTTTTCTGATCCTGCCTTCCTTGCTTGTAACCTACTCTGCTTAACACACCTGAGCTTGTCTTCCATGAAATGCTGTGTTTTCTAATTGAAATGACAAAAAGTAACTCCATTTTGAACTAGTTCCTTGTGACTTAATGTTCCCAGGATCACTTCCAATTGCTAACGGCATCCTGGTAAGTCAGAATGACCTAACACTGCTACCTGTGCTTCAATTAAGCAGCTCATGCTTATGATCTTGTAGTTTTTTTCCAACTGTACCTTTGATATTTCATTAACTGGCTTATGATGTTGTCACCCTCAAACCTGTGTTTGAATCCTTAGTTGCTATTTGGGAAGTTTGTAGTAACTTTAGGAGGTGCAGCCTTGCTAGAGGAAGACATGTCACAGGGGGTGGGGTCTTGAGGTTGGTTATCCCCACCCTTGTTTCTAGGAGAAGTCAGTTCCTGTAGTTTGCAGCTCTCAGCTGTGACTTAGGCAAGCTTCTGCAGTCAGCCATGCAAAGCTGTATCTCCCTTCTGGAACTGTAAGCTGAATAAATCTACCTTTTCTCTCGTAAGTTACTTGAGTTTGAGTGGTGTATCACAGCACCAGAGAAGAATAATTGCTATAGATGTAACTGTGATTTCTGCTTTTAATAACCCCTTCCCTCTCCATCTCCTGGGTCAAGAATTCTTGCTGGTGTGAGTCTGCTATGCACTGTGGGCAAAAAAATGGACTATTAATTCAATCATCTTTTATGATCTTTTAACTGTAACTTACATGAGTACAACAAAATCATTCTCTTCAAAAACTTTTCACTGGTCTCTTTTTGCCTACTAGACCAGTCTCACTATCCTTTGTTTTGTACTGGTGTACTCCTTGATCAATTCACAGTCTATCCTTCTAATCTGCTAGATTCCTCCACAGATGATCTTCACTCCATCCAAATGTATCTGCTTCCTATAGATGAATACACAAGATGTCTTGCTACTCAAAATATCACCTAGCACCATTGCCACTTGCATTCCTGACCTGAGAGACAGTGTTTCATGAATCTTTCAAAACCCCACTAATATCTGACTTTTGCCTAAGATCAAATTGAGACTCTAAAAGTGTTGGTCAGCCAGGCCAACGTTTTGTACTTTCGTTTTTATGGAGAACTCATAATTCACTATCCTCAACTATTTGTGTAGTTATTCAGATAATGTCAAATCCCTTTGTCAACATAGCACCCTAAGCACCACTTTCCACAAGGTGGTACTCCTCACCCTTAGGAGAAGAAAAGAAACTTACTACTTACCAGTAACAACAACTGTCTATCTTCTTCCTGTAGTTGCTTACAGCTAATGGAAGCATATGGAAGGACTTATAGAGGCCGTTTGGCAATTAAATGCCCATTATTACTTCGGCTTTCTCTATAGTTGTGGATAATGGAATTCCAAAGGTTGGGAATCTGATTCAGAGTAGAAAAATAATATACAATTAGGCTCCATGGAAGGAGGAGAAATAAACTGCATTCTTATCTGATTATTTCAAAGGAAGCTCTTGCATCCAGCTACAGAATAATTCACTTGTGAGTTTGTAAATCTGAGGATGAGGGAATCTGACAAAGTAAGCTTTCTTTTTTAGAAACCCCAAAATAGTAAGAGCAACAGACCACATTAAAGATATAATGATTCTTTGCAAGGATCTGGCCCATAACAGGTATTGGTGGGCATCCAATTTCCTGACTTCAAGAAAGTACTGGTTGGATCTTTGGAAGAGAATGAGGTGATTTAAAACCTTATCTGGGGAGAGGACACAGAGGTTAAAGTTCTTGGCATGCAAGCAGAAGAACGAGAACGCATAAAAATGTTGGGTGAATGGAACATCCTGCCTGAAATTTTAGTCTTAGAAAGAGATAGTGATTCCTCCCGAGAAGTTGGCCAGCAAGATTTGCAGAATCAGAAAGCTCTTGGTTAGATTGAGAGGCCTTACCCTGAAGAATAGTTGGAAGAGCAATTTAGGATGATTTCTGCTATCAAATTTGGGTTTCCACGTGAACCCTAACACATGTGAACATGAATGTTCACCTGAATGCACAGTGTATACACATATGCATTATCATGGAAAAAGCTTTCATCTGTTGGCATAAAGAATATAATATGGGCTGGAGAGGTGGCTCAGGGGTTAAGACTCTGCCTAGCAAGCAGAAAGTCCCGAGTTTAGATCCTAGGTCCCACATAAAAACAGCAGATGGAAATGGCAGAGGCCTGCACGTCCAGTCCTGGTGGTGGAGCCTGGAAAATCCCAGAGCAAAACAAGAAGAGGTAGAAGCAATCCAGGATGACTCCAGAAGTCACCCTTGGCCCTCAGCCCTCCACAGGGACACATGCGCACGCACGCACGCACACACATACACACACACACACACACACACACACACACACACAATGAATAAATAAAGTTTTTTTTTTTAAATATACTACAACTTGAGGATGGCTATGTATTGAAGTCTATGATCAGCAAAACAAGAAAATCACAGTCTCCTTGTGGCTCTTCAACAACCAAAAATGCAGGCTGAGAAGCACCAGATGTTTAAGCTCTCTCTCAGTGGATTTCTGATTTGTGTTCCAACCAACACCAAGTAATCATGACTGAAATAGATGTAAACTGTTGGATGTAGGAGGATTGTATCTGATTAGATGAACATAAACCTTTGGAAACCTCAAAACTGATAGGATATGGTAAGAACTTTCTATATGGTTATCCGTGAATGACATTCTCATGTTCTGTACTGCTATTAGCCATAATCCTAAAGCCCTTCAATTTCAGAGGAGTGACTAAGGTGGACAGTATCATTCCATCACAGAACAGAAAAGTACATTTGAACAACTGAGATTGAAAGTTCACCTGGGCTTTCAATGTTTCAACCAAGTTCCTGAGCTTACAAATGTTTATGTTTATAAGTATGGACCTCAAACTGTAAATATTTAATATTTTAAATTCTGGGCTTATTGGGAATTAGACTAAATTGGTTGCCACGACACTTAACAAGCTAGGGCAAATTATAGATATCTGTTTGTCTTACTATCTGAATGCTTAAGGATATAAGAGCCTTCAGACCCACTAGGCATTCTCATACACACCAAAGGATTTCCACATGTATAAAGAAAGTTGATTCAATTGACTTTTGATGAAAGATACAACTGAAGAAATGGTGCTCAAATAAAGCATAGATAATATGGAAATATTTGAGAGAAATCAACAATGAGGTAACAACAAAACTACCTGTATATTACTATACATGTATCTGCATCAAAACCTGTGATAGGAGTGGACTCTCTTTAGTGAAGGATTTATCCCTTGGTGTAATAGCTTAATTTACTCATAAACAATGGTGGTTAAAACACAGCTTTTATACAGAAGTAGGCCAATTTCCCATCTTGTTTTTGAAACTTCTTGCATGAACTTGGAACAGCTGCATGATCTCTCCAATCCTCAGCCTTCTCATCTATAAAGTAGAAAGAATAGAATGTATATCTCAGGACAACGAAAGAATTAAATGGATTAATGGATAAATATAAACAAAACATAAGATGCTTTTATGAAACTGCTACGTAATTAAAATATATCTGAACTAATATATATTTCAAAGAACAAACGGAAGTATAAACTCAGGGTTTTGTACCTAGTTAAGTGCTCTATAGAGTTCTTTATTTCTTCAGAGCTGACATTTCAAACGCACTGTTTCATCATTGCCATTAATCTATTTCTCTGTCTTTTATTTTTTTGGTTTACATCAAATCATTTCTTTAAAAAAAAAAAAAACACCCTCAAACACCAGTGAATCTGACAGAGTAAGGCCTTTATCAAACGCAAAGTCCAACAAGAAGATGGGGAGCTATGCCAAGGAGCTGTTCATTTATCACCCCTGAAGAGATAAAGAAGACATTTGTGAAGTGTTAACTTATGGGCCTAGAATTCTAAATTACATCGCCTATAAATCTAAGCTCCCCTTGAGGGAGACTTACACCTGAGCGTGAAAGGTAAAGAATAATGGTGTTATTTATCTGCTAAAACCCTGCGTGTGGCAGAGATCCCAGAGTTAACAGAGATAGTCAAGACTGTTGAAGAAGCATGGGCCACTCTAAATCAATTCCAGGTATTCTATCAGGGGCCATCCCTGCAGAATACTTCACACAGGAAAGAGAGTGCCCCTGATGGGACGCCCTCTGGTCACAGTTTGTTGCTGCCTGGCTTTGGATGGTAGTTATTTTTTCCTCCAGAAGAAAAGCAAGTGTAAGTCCGATCTTAATCACTCTTAGGTTGGTAAGCATATGGCCCAAATAATTTGGGAACAAGGGGTCTTTTCTAATATTTTATTTATTTATTTATTGCACACGTGTGTGTGTGTGTGTGTGTGTGTGTATGTGTGTGTATCAGACAACACTGTATGTCTCTGTGGAGGGCCAAGAGTGACTTTGGGAATCATCCTGGATTGCTTCTACCTCCTTCTTGCTCTTCGCTGGGATTTCCCTGGCTCCGTCTCCCAGGGCTAGAAGTGCAGACCTGGCCATTTTTTACATGGGACCTGGGATCCGAACTCAACACCTTCAGCTTGTGAGACAGAGTCTTAAGCCTGAGCCATCTCTCCAGCCCAACAAGGGGCAGGGGAAGTGTCTTTTTATTAGTTTCCGTTTCCCTGTTCAAGTTTATCATCAGGCAAGAAAATCACCAAAGGGACAAAGGGAACTTTCCACCCCGTGGTCAAAGGTCTTCTCATCTGTGAAGTAGAAAGAATAGAATGCATGCTCATGAGACAATGAGAGAATTAAGCGGAGCAATGAATGAATTAAGTATGAGAAAGTGACATACTTTCCAGTCTGTCAGTCTGTCAAATACTTAACCAACTCTCTCCATCTTTTCCACCAGTCCAAAGAATGGTCCCAACCCCTCTGAGTTCGATTTTCCTATATCAACTAGATCATCTCCTAGAGGCTGTCTCAGAGGCTTTCTTTAACTAAATAATTCTTCCCAGATGTGCCTAAGGGCTCAGTTCTCTGTTATCAGTTTGACATCTCCAACTAACTGCTATAGCCCTTTATTGGTAGGTGGTAGCTTTTCTTTCGTTCTTTAAGAACTTAACCTTTTCAGTGATTTAAAGGCAGGTTCACAAGTATTAGGAAAAACATCACAGTTGAGTGTTATGCTGCTTTAGTAGATTTCATTTTTATTTGATATTAAACTGTGTAGTGACTGAAAAGGAATGAAGTCTTGTTTTATTTTGCTGCTTCTCTAAGGAAAATACAAATTTTTATGGTGCTAAAAGAAAAAGAGCAAAAATGCAACACCACAAAATGAAGCTCCGACCAAGTTGAGTGCACTCCAAATCATCTAGCGAGTGTGAAAAAATGCCTCGACAGAGGAAAGACATTTCCTTGAAATTTCAAGGGAAACTAACAGCTTATGCAAATTATTCCCCAATGATCTGATGGAAAGGAATTTTTTCAGTAGGAAAGATATGGTTTATAAATGTTTCTGTGATAAATGAAATACATTTAAATAATTTAACATATAACCATTTTTATCAAGACATCGAAGTCATATAACTTCCAAAATTAGTTAAACATATGCTTTAATCTATACACATGTATAAGGTTATAAATCTTTGCTCAATTTAAAGTTAAGCCCAACGATCCTAATGAGATATTTATTTGCATATTAAGTACATCTTAAAAACCACTAAAACAATTTCCTTTGTTTAATTCCAAGTAAATCACATATAAACCACTAGGATGACTGCCCATCAAATTTTGTCTTATTTGAAAGTTAAAACGGTTTTAACATTTTTCATAAGGTAAAATTTTCCTCTTAATCTTGTTTTTCTGTAAAGTTATGCAGGTATTGCCTAAGTTTTGATATTTGTCCTAGATTTTTTTCCTCATAATCTTGTTTTTCTGTAAAATTATGCAGATATTGCCTAAGTTTTGATGTTTCTCCTAGATTGAAAACTAAAAAAAAATCACACATTTTGTATATGAGCTAAAATTTCATACATTTTCATAATGTCATGTCAGTTATATTGAGTCAACTTCAACAATGTAGTCTATGTTTGAAAGATCCAGTAAGAAGGAATTTCATCCAAAACTCTGACACTAAAATATGCTAGGATGTGTTTAATCACTGTGACAATAACCCAAGAGATTGTGCAGTAATTATCCAAGCTAAAAAAAGGAAAAGTTTATAGTTTGGGGTGATTATTGTACAGAACATTTGTTTCTGATAAGCCTATAAAATAGATATAAGTTTATAAGGGAATTTTTAATATACTAGAAGATGAAATTCTTCATAGTAATTTGAAAAAGTATGAGGACATATGAACACAGCTTAACAATCACAAAGCATAGTAATCCAGGTTTTAGTTCAAAAGCATGTAGATAAATATTAAAAGTTATATGTGCATGTTCAACATTGCAACACAAATATCAAACACAAAACACCCCGTGTTAGCACTCATCTCCCATGCCTGATCTGGACTTAAATAATAAGTTCCTTGTATTTCATTGAAACATTTTTCAAATCTTCATCAATGCTTATGTTATGTACTATTATTTACCAATTTATTATTATTATTTTTAATTTTTTCTCATTCAAACAAACTGAATAGGTACCCCAGTCCCCTCCCTCCCTCCACCCCTCCTCAGTCCCCCTTGTTACTTCCCTGCTTTTCCTCTTCCTTTCACCCCCTCCCTCCTTATCTGCCCATACCCCCTCCCCCTCAATCCCTGGGGCATCCTTTAGTGTGAATGTCCACTCTAATGAGGTATGAGGAGTCAGTAGCCTTGCCCAGAGCCCTTTCTTGTGCTTCCCTTTAATATGAGAACACAATTGTGACTGTTAATCCCTTGCCTCTAAGAATCCTAGTACCTGTGATCCATTGACATGTCAGTCATTGTGCAGGTCATGCAAAGTCTTATTATGGTTACTGCAGCCCTAACTTGTGTGGAGTATCTTGCATATGTTGCTCCTCCCCATCTTTAGGCTCTTACAATCTTACCGCCCCTTCTTCCCCAAGTTTCCCTGAGCTTTAGGATGGGGAGAGATTTGGCTGGTCTGGTTCCAGGTGATTAATGTAGAGTCTCTGATGTTCTGAATTATGATTTGTTTTTTTTTTCAGTTGTGCTGTTCCTGCACTGCCCTTGGCTCCATCCTGATTGTTATTTACCTTTTTTTTATGAAATCAAAAGACTGATACTAAGGTAGTTATTTTCTTGAATTATATCCTAAAAGTTGATAGCTTGAACTGAGCTTCAAATATTCAAGACATTAAAGGTAGCTAGAGTTTTCAAGAATATATTTTAACATAGGATAATTTTGGTTTTATCTATGAAAATAATACCTTCACCTCACAGATATTTAAAAAATAACCTAAACAAATGTAAAAGATGTTTGGGATCAAATTATTTCTCAATATAACTATTGTATCATGTCAATTTTTTAAACAAATTTTGAAAGCATTTGAAAATCATTTCATTTCTAATTATTAATGTGATGAAAGAAGACATAAGAAAACTAATGAAAATCTAAAACATCTATTACAACTTCCAAAATGAGAAGTCTTCAAATTATGAAATTAAAAAATGTCTTACTTGTACCCTTTAATTTACTTTCACTGTTATATAATTTAATACTTAAAAAGACTGCAGGGGCTGGAGAGATGGCTCGGGGTTAAGACTGTCTCACGAGCAGAACATCCTGAGTTTGGGTCCTGAATTCAGATCCCAGGTCCCATATAAAAAGGCCAGGTGGAAACAGTAGCAGTCTGCACTTCTGGTCCTGTTAGGCAAGCCTTGGAAATCCCAGAGCGAAGCAAGAAGGAGGTAGAAGCAAGCCAGGATGATTTCTCAAGTCCTCTAGGGACACATAGTGCCCTCTGAGACACAAACATACCACAAAATGAAATACTAAAAAAAGACTGCAGCTGAATTATGTAAAAATATTTACAGAATGCGATCTCTTTAGGTAGACATGGCTCATATTATATAGTTTCAAGTAACAAATCACCTGATAATAGTATTCACAACTTATGACTAATAATTCATTTAGTATTTTAAATGGCATAAAGACCAACAAAGGGAATAATCTTTTGATTTCTCACTGCATAATTCCGCCTGATAAGTAGCACTCAGCCAAGATTCTGATCAGGTGTTCTACTCAATTTCATTGTACGTTCCTCATGTGTGTTACTGAGCAACGAAGATAGATTTATGTAATGGAAACTTCTTGTTCTTTCTTTTTTCAAGAGCAGCTCAGTGCTTTTTTTTATAGGGATGGGTTGGTTAGTACATTATAGAGAATATTGAGGCAAAGTACAAAATGACACTTTACACCATATGTAAAATGTCAATCACAGCTTTAACAGAGTGGAGAGACTTCATATTTGTTTCCAAATAAGTGGTCTTAATTTTTCTTCTTATAGAAAATGTTTAAATCATTTTATTATAAATATATCTAAGCCATTAATTTTTGCAGCTTTCAGGTGAAGTCCAGCACTTCTGTTTCCACAGTCTATGAGAAGAGGTCAGTAGAGATCATTTAATCTTAAATCCTGACATCATTCATTCAAGTCCTTGGTGTAATCCTTCCTCAATAAGAGCACAGCATGTTTGCATTTGTTCCTGATGATCTTCAATAGAAGTTAGCTTCAAAAACTGGGAGATTTCTGCTACAGTCATTCATTCTTTAACATCTTGTTTACTAGCAAAAGTCAGCAATCCAGCTTTCCTAAGGTGCTCATGGGCTAACGTTTTGCAGGGTTCTCTCTAGTTACAGAAATTCTTTCTCTATCCACCACAACCATTAGGAACTCAGTGTTGGTACAGTAAGTATCCCAGGAAGAACGAAGAGACTGTTGGCCACCAATATCCCACATTAGGAGACGTGTATTATTTATTAATCACTGTCTTCTACACTACTTCCTATTGCAGGGAATGTATGGATAACTTCATTCATTGAAAATTGTTTGAGGATGGTAGTGTGCCCTGCATTATCCAACCCAACAATAACTTTGTGTTCTTGGCGATTGAACAGCCTCCATATCTTGGTGATTGAACAGCCTCCATATCTTGGTGAAGACAATTCCCATCCTTGGGCATTGCACCCCTTCCAGGCCCCTGGCCACCTAGCCCCTCCCCTGGCTGAGGCTCAGGGGAGAAAGACCCACTGGAGCCTTGACTTTCTTGTTGCTGGCCACCTGCCTGCTTCCAGGGAACAGAAGGAGGCCAAAGTCCAGGCTGCCCTGCAATAGGCAGGCTGGTAGACATCACCATCACATTGTCTGCAAGGAGCCTCGAGGCTCATGGGCCACCCCAAAAGGAATTCTGCAGTCACTGAGTGCAGAGAAGTTTTTCTTTTAAAAAAAATTTGAAATGTCCCCAATTTTTTATATTTGAAAAACAACCATCTAGATTGTCTTGGAGGACTTCATTCTGGAAAAGCTGTTACCTCCAGTAGAGAGGCTGACATAAATCCAGTGTCCTCCTACTGAGTATCTATGGAAGATTTGCGACTCCTGGGCCCACTATGTTTGGTATTCTGATGGAAAGATGAACAGTAAAAACTTCCTTTCTTCGCAGTTCTGGAAAGTTCCTTGGGAAACTGTAGCAGTCTCGGGGGCCCAGGGAGACCCTTGGGCGCGGAGATAAGCAGGCGCGGAGTCAACGGCACAGACCCTGGAAGTCAGGCGAGTGGCAAAGCAGGCTCTCAGGCTGACAGGCTTGCAGGCTCCTAGGCTTGCAGACTCATTTATTGTAAATATCAGGCTGCTTATATACCCCACCCAACATCCCATAAGTCCCAGCATGAGCTTTTGCTGAGTTGTCCTGTCTGGGTTGGTCCTTTCAGCCAGGCGGTTTGACATCAGCACCAGGCTGCACCAGCACCTTGCAGCAGCAGGTGTAGCTTGGGGAAGTTGCATTCGCCCATGTGGCCCATACAGATCATCCCTGAGTGGCATGCTCCCCAGGTGGAGGTATTGTTAAGTGCTGGTTGATCAGAAACTTTAATACAGGCCTGCCTGGTCCGTTCTTCCTACAGGAAACTGTTAAGTACCCAAGAGCAATAAGTGAAAGTATATGGTCAAGAACAGTTTCAAATACATAAGCAGGCTGAAATCTGACAGGAGTTACTGGGAGAGCAGCAAGAAGACAGAGCAATGGAGTTCTCCTCTGCTCTGCCACCAGCTGATTTTTAGCCATAAACATGTTTCTTTCAACTCCTTGGTCTCAAATTCCTGTGAACCAGGGTTGAAGAATGAGTAGTATGAACAAAACCTGGGCAGCAAATATGGCTGCGATGTGCCAGACAGTCCCCTGTCTCTGTTGACAGGTTTTAAGAGATTCAGAAGTGTCTATAACTACCGTGATAGTGATATACTGGTGTCAACTTGGCAACTGAAGGCTGTAAGCTCTGTAAGCTCTGAGCACAGTTGTGAGAACTAGAAGTTAAGCCCTGAGCAAACCTGCCTCATTCAAGAGGAAGCCCCAGCCCATGATAGTCTAGTACTCGGGCAGGTAGATAAGACAGAGGGAACTAGTTGAAGACATTGACATCCTTATTCTGTGTATTTGTCAAGACATGCTGGTCTGGCAAGTGAGGATTGTTCTCTTGGCAGTCCTGTGGGTATATGGATTTGGTGTGGCCAGTTCCTTCATCCCTTGGTGTTGGTGTGGGTTCTCCTACCAAGCTGGACAAGGCACTGCAACTGGACAATCATAAGCTGGAAATAAAGGCTTTCAAAAGGAAATTATGGTAACATGATGATAGAGTGAACCCAAATAACTGTTGAGAAGATGTGTTTAGGATACAGACATTACCCAAAAGGAAGATTATGTGAAACAGAGGAAGAGATAGCCATCTAATAGTTGAGAAGAAAGGTCTTAGAATACCATTGGTCCCATCACTCCAAGATGTCAACCTTCTAGATTCCATAACTCTGAGAAGATAAATTTCTATTGTGTACATTTCCCAGTCTATGACACTTGGTTGTGGAAGCCCAAGGATTAACCAATACAACTGCAAAGAATCAAGAGGCCATTTCTGACTCAGAATTGAGACCTAAAATGAAACTAAGCATTTGAGCTCAAATTTTAAGTGCAGCCTCAAAACTTGTGGGTTGATCAGGATAGTAGTTTTGACTCCATCAATACTTTTACTTCTGTGTGTTTTTGCTTTCCTTCCCACATGACAATGAGAAATCTCTAATATATATATGTATGTATATATACATGTGTATATATATGTATGTGTATATATATCCTGCCTAAGAATAGCAACTGAACTATGAAATTTGTTTTTTGGTGGGAGGTATTGGGGGTACATGGAGGCCCAATACATCATACAAAAGCTAATTTAAAAGTAGAACAAGAGAAGTACCAGAAAAATTCAAGAAACTGTCAGTTCGATGCTTGTTATTTTCAGTACTGAAGAAAGAAGGTCTTCATTTAAACTCCAAAGTAAACAATACACAGAAGAAAAACTGAGATTTCAATGCATGAATAGATTCTTCTGCTTTTTATACTATGTGAATGTGAATTTTTGCATTTTATGAGCATATTATGGAAAGAAAAATATGAAATTATTATTTGTTTCTGAGTCTGTGTGTGGCTTAACTGTCTCAGTCTTAGGAACAAACTAAAATGACACTATGTTTTGAGGCTTTAAAGCCAGTTTGACAAATCAAAAAAAATGTTTCTTTGCCCTGAAAGTAAGCCAGTTTAACCTCATGGCCTGTTAATGAAGGCCTGATTTTTTTGAGCTGGAAAAGGATGAAAATGTAGCCGTATAGTTCCTGACAGATATAATGTAATTAATATTTATTAACTACTATGTGCCAGCTATCATTAGGATTGTGCATGCAGAGCCATTGACTCTTCATCACTGCCCCTGACCTATTATTTGCCCCTTTTAAAGAGGAGGAACTTGGGATCCCGAGATGATAAGTAGCCTCTTTTTTTCACAGCTAAGCCAGATGGGAGTGATGTCATCTTCTGAGTGGAACTCACAAGTTCCTTAGACATTGAAGCACAATACAAGGAATTTGGGATTATCATTAAGGAGTGTGTCATAGCTTATTGCAAGAAAATAATAAATTGTCCAAGAATGTCCACTTTTATTCATGTGGAGGTAAATTTTTGTGAGTTTGTTGTTCTGGAAATGAGACATATAAGAGGAAAGAACATATAGAAATGCTACATGAATAGGAATCCACAAAAACAAGCACGAGAAGCAATGAGATAAACCTATGCTGCTTCAAAACTTCACACTTTGCGAGTCTCTGAGATACCACAACTTTGAGATACACAAGAGACTTGCAAATGTTAAGACCACTCTTTGGGGCTCAGTGGTCAACTCCAGGCAAGGTAACAGAATCTTTCTTAAGAGTAAGAGCCTGAAGGGGCCAAGGTTGCAGCCAGACATTATCTTCTGGACATATCAAGGCTGTAATATGTATAAATTCACTCCATCAATGTATATACAAGATTTGCATGGGATTTGTCCTATCAAAATTTCACCATGGAAGAGGAAAGATTTCAAGGTTCCCCACACCTCCCTAACAGACTAATGAGGGCTAATGCTGATGGGAGGAACAGAAATTTCCTCAGTGGTATATACACTGATACATGTCTCAGCAACTATTCAGACACATGCCATTAAATACAAACCAAATGAAGCTTAGTGATCCTTTCGTGCAAAAAAATATAAAAATAAGGGGAGATTGGCAAGGAAGAAGAAAGTCTGTAATGGGAAGAGAAGTGGAGGTGGGATTGGAGACTAAGGTGTAGACATATCATAAATTCACTATATTCGTGCATAAAACACTGAAAGTATAAAAAGAAAAAGGTGGTGCTCTGAGGATGGCACCAAGGTTGGTCTTTGGTCTTTACACTGTCACACACATGCAAACACACATGTGCACACACATATGCACACACACAATCATACACAAGAAAGTGGAAATTAAGGTCTGACGAAGTGGGTCAGTGTACAAAGCTGACAACCTGAATTAGATCCCTGGAGTTTGTGCACATGGCAAAAGGAGAGAATCAACTTCTGAAAGTCGTCCTCTGACTCTCACATGTATGCCATGGCATGTGCACACCTTCTTTCTCTCTCTTTCTGTCTCCATATCTCACAAATAAATTAATAAAACATTCTTAAAAGAGAAAATGGAAACTAAGTACTAAAAAACGTAAATCTGAAATGGGGGATTTTTCTCTGGTGTAAGTTATATGGTCAGGGAGAAAACTCCAGATAAAAATAAACAGTGCTCCCTTGTCTGGATTGGCAGTATGTAAGGTATTAATAGTGAAAATGTGAACCTGTGTTTGAAGGGATAATATCAGGGCCTATGAGATAGCTCATTTGGGAAAGGTCTGTGCACAAAAATAGGGTACCTTATGATCAAATGGCAACAAATTTCACATTCTTTTTTTTAAACTGTGTATCAGAGGGCACATGTGTCCTTGTGAAGGGCCAAGAGTGACTTTGGGAATCATCCTGGGTTGCTTCTACCTGCTTCTTGCTTTCCCAGGCTCTGCCCACCAGGGCTGGAAGTGCACCTGGTATTTTTACATGAGATCTGAGATCCAAACTCGCACTTTCTGCTTGCGAAGCAGAGTTTTTAACCCCTGAGCCGTCTCTCCAGCCCCAATTTCACATACTTTAAATACTGTACAGGCCAAGCTCAGTAGTCAATGTTTACAAGTTTTGAATTATTAGACATTCTTAATTGGTTCTGAGCATTACCTTTATATTAACTTTGTCCAAGCACCTCATCAGCAAATGATCTGTTGGGTTCTGATTGCTAGTATGAGTCATATGCCTGAAACTGGACCTTAACTTTAAAAACTTCTTCCTAAAAACAAGTGTTAAAGTTCTCCTTCATTTATTTCATCTCTTGAACCACAGACTGCCAGGCCTCCAGTCCTAGCAACGGACTTCGCAAAGAGGTCAAGGTTCATGCCAACACACAGTGACAGCCCCCAACGGTTCTGGGCTCTGGCCAGATTTGTGTAAATGTAACTTGTTATTTTGATGGCAGGGAAGGGAAGTGAATAAAAATGCAGAGAAACAACCAACATTGGAGCTGTCAGGGATAAGAAAAACTAAGACATTAGAGCCTTGTGCCAAACCTGATGTCACCCAGGGCATGCAGAGGTCACATCCCAGATGGCTTGGTTGGCAGCAGTCACCTGCAATAAGTACCAGTAGTTTAAATTGTTCCTTAATGTCTATACCTGAAATTCTTACCTCCCAGTAAAAGTATAGGGGAGAAGCAGAAGCCTTCAAAGAGGAATTAACTCCTAGATTCTAATCCATGGGCACAACATCCAGGTTTGTGCATGTGATGATAGAATGGCCATTATGTCTCACAGAACAGCTTTAAAACATCATTACCAGCCCACAGCATCTTACCAAGCTCTTATTATGGAAAAATTTAATAATAATAATAATAGAGACTGATTGCAGAGAAATATTCCAGTAAGTCACACCCATGATGAGTGAGCTTGGAGAAGTTGAACAACGAAAACTGAATATTGAAACTAGCAGTTGTCATCGCTCTTTTCAACTAACCCTGTATGTTCCTCTTCAGTTTGATAATAAATATCATTTGCTCAGTAGGATAAAAGACTGTCAACGTCCATCACCAGACATCTGGTGTTGAAAACAACTTTGTTGAGGAGAAAGCAACCCGTGATGCTGTACTTGAGTGGTCTCCATTTTCTCACATTTCTTCATTTCTTTCAGTCTTGCATCCAGAAGAAGACGACACTTTGCTGTTATGTTTTGTTTTTATGTTTGTAGCACTGCATAAAAGTTTTTCCTACATAATTTATATTGCTTTATTCTTTTATGGCCAGTGACCCACTGAAATATAAAAAGTAACTAAACTGGCAAGTCAATGCCTCATCCTCCCACTTATATTTCATTTAGGTTCAGCGAAGTTAGATAGCATCATACAAAGGATAATTCTGTATAAAGAGAAACTAGGGTTCTACTCCCAGAATGGGATTGCTGACAAGATTGCTCACTTTTGACTGTAGGTAATCTGTGTTGACTTTCTCAGTCTTAGATTGATTGTCTTCTGATTGATGGACTGTATTTAAACCACTCCAATAAACCATGGAAACTCTAATATTCTCATGTTGGTTTCAGACTCACATAGAGACACAGAGAAGCCATTAGAAGACTATGAGCAGAACTTAATGCACTATTCTGTTGGAGTTTGGAAGACCAGAATGCCAACAGAAGTATAGAGGGTAAAGACTGGACTCATGAAGTTCAGAGGGAAAGGAGGATTCCATTGGAAATTGCATTAGAGGTCACTGATGGTACATTCTGACAAAGGACCATTCTGACTTTTAGCCACCTTCCTGAAAATGTGAGTAGCCTGAATGCAAAAGTTATGTATTAAGTGGTTTGCTGGAGGAAATTTCAATTACACAGTTCTTAATCATATTTGCAGCAATAGAAATTATAAAATGATAAAAATATGCTGCAAAAATTCACTTTGATTTATATGTACAGTACATTATTATATATTGGAGCATCCTAAGTTTTATTTTCTATGAAATTATGGCCAGTGTCATATGAGAATCAGTATTCAAACAAGAGATCTAATCTATAGTTATATTTCATTAGTATGTGAAATTATGTATTTAGGTCTTCCGGTTTGCCTCTGATTCATTTAGCTCTCTTCTTGCAACCTTAGGGAATTAAGAGGCACATGGCCACTTACTGTCTGAAATACAATTCCTCCCCCAGATCGTTGCACCAAAAGACAAATAGAAGCTCCTTCAAAAACTAACCGATTGCCATCCTCATTAATACAGTAATACAGCTGTCAAAAGTAGTTAATTGGGAGGCTTAGCGCGGAGGCAAGGCTGCGCATGCGCTGGAGACCCACAGGCGCTGTCTTGGTTTCAGGTGTCACTTGATGGGTCTACATAAAAGCAGGAGCTCAGTTCTGGTGGGATCAGAGGCGGTTCACCTTTCTATCTCTTCCAACCAGTAGCTCTGGGAAGTGCTGCAGATTTCCATCCAGAGCTATAACCAGGGTTTGAGAGATGAAGAAACACAGGTCCCCAGGTTGGTACACAGACGGCTGTGCCCATGGTGAGCCAATGACGGCTCTTGTGTGACTTCTAAACTGGTTTGGACAGCTATCTCACCTGCAACCTGCCAACCCTGAGAGTCCTGAGGAGACTTGGAAAAGTTGGCAAACAGCTGCATTCTTTGCATGTGAACCTGGAAGACTTCCCGGGAAATGAACACGTCTGCAGCACCAGGTACAACAGCAGCCATGTTCGCCGTTCTCAGGCTGTTCCTTTCAGAGCACAGTCTACGATCCATTCTTCCCTGCAGGGACAGGTTTCAGCAATGGAACGTCTGTGTTTTCCAGTCCCCTGGGAGCAAATCCTGCCTTTCTAGTGTGGCGATCCTCATATATCATGCTCACCACGTGGCCCCTTACCTGCAGTTCCTGTTTGTCACCGGTCAGGATGCATCTGTTTTAATGGTTTTAGGAAAAGGAATGAATCCAAAAAGACTCAAACTGATTTTGAGGATACTGAAAATACATGCATCGAAGGAAACATCTTTTCACAAGCTTCTGACTAAGCCATGCACAGTCAGATTAGTGAGCCCTTTAATGTCACTAACAAAGACACTGAATCTTCTGCAGTAAACTTCAGGAATCTTAATGACCAGGTGAGAAATCTAGAGTCAGGAGCCACCATACCTCTCCCACTCAGACCCGCTGCAGTCCAGACTCCTAGCCTGAGGTAGACAGGAAAGCAGAAGTTGAGAAGATCAATGCAGAGGGCCAATGTGACCTAAACTGCACTGGAAATATCCAACAGTAGATGTGCGTTGTGATTCTGAGTTAGATAAAGACCTGGGGCCCAATCCAGCAATCCAGTGTGATGCCACTAAGGAAGATTTAGAAACTAAAGATCTATCATTAGAAGAGGTGGAGATAGGCTGTGAAATGTATTCAGATCGTGCCTTTGCATTGCAAAGATCTGTTAAGTTGGCCACTTCACTTCCTGAGGGTGTGTATGAGATAGGTAATTTTGCAGAAGTTAGTGTAACTGGGGCTGTCTGGTTTTCTGCAGTGGTGGGCTCTCTAAAGAGCATTCCAGACTCTGAGGACATGCTGAAGGGGAAAGTAATACCAGTGGGGGAATCCCTGTGGCTAAGGAACCTAGATTGCAGCAGGTGGGAATGCAGGCTAGAGCTGATGCCCCTCCCACTCAGCTGCAAAGCTGACAAAGCAGTCCAGATTCCTAGTGCTGACTTGGGGTCTGAAGTACACAGGAAGGCAGCACAGGTGTTGATAGGCATCAAGTGTCTGAACCTCTATGTTCAGAAGGAAAAAGTATGGACACGTTAGTTCCAAGTGAACGAGCTACCATAAGAGGTTGGCCTGGCCCTTGGGAGCCTGACCAGGACTCCTTTAAGGACGATGAAATGTTTTAAGGTATGGTAATCTTCTTTTAAAATATTAAGTGATAAGCTTAGGGGGTTTTGCCTTGATAGGCCAAGACACCCCTTTTTTAAAAGAAATTATTTTAGGGGCTGGAGAGGTGGCTCAGGGGTTAAGCCTCTTCCTTGCAGGCGGAAAGTCCTGAGTTTGGATCCTAGACCCCATGTATAGACGCCGGGCAGAAGTGGGGGCAGCCTGCGCTTCTGGTCCTGGTAGGGCGGAGCCTGTGAATCCCGGGGCAGATGGAGGCGGTCCATGGGGGTTCCCGAATTTGCCCGTAGTTCTACACACACACACACACACACACACACACACACACGCATGCACACACATTTGAATAAATAATAAAAAAATTTTAAATTATTTTATTTTTCTAGTTTTAGAAGCAAATTGAGTATTTTTATTCCTATTTCCTTCCACCCTCCCTTCCCTTATCCCTCCCTTCCAAGCTTCATCAATCCATCCCACTCTCTTCCACCTCATGCCTGTCTGCTTCTGTGGACCCAAGATTTCCTCTGGCTTATCTACTCTTATGGGGTTCAGGCCTCTTGTGGCATGCCAAGTCTCCTCTGCTCTGGCCACCCCACTGAGAGGGGCATTTCCTTTCACTCATCCAGCTTTAGTCCCAAAGGTTTCCACTGTGTGTTCTTATCTCTCTTGAGTTCCTTGCTAGTCTCTAGGAGCATGTTGATATGTCAGTCATTATGCAGGTCTGGTAAGGACAAGTCCCATTTGCAGTGAGTGAATCACCCCTTTTATAAAAATTAAATATAATAAGTTGCAAGTCACCATAAAGAAGCAAATTTCTGGGACTTTCTGTAATGTATACTTGTTAGAACTCTGACCCCTAAGACAAGGTTTATAACCCAAAACAAATTCCTGAGACCCTCTACAATGTGCACTCAGCCAGACTTTGTGCCCTAAAATAAGGTCTATGATCATCCTGACAATTCCAAACTTGTAACTTGATGTGGCAATTCACTGTGATGAGAGCTATGCTAAAGTTGACCGGAATTAGGAGGATGAAGTGTACTCGTCTGGAGAACTGAATGAAGTATCTCAACCACTTGAAGCCTGAGAGCCACATAAAACCAACTGGCACAAAAGCAAAATGGGAGCGGATGGGCATGATGGTGTTTGCCTGCATTACCTTCAGCATGGAAGACTGAGGTGCACAATCACTGTGTCAGCAGACCTCCCATCATTGGAAAAAAAAAAAAACACACCTCTTCTACTGTTAAATGCCTAGAACACTGAGTGCTACTAAAAGACTCATGGTTCAATAAATTGTGATTTAGTAAACAAATTAAAAAATAATTAGAAAACAAATGGGCAAGTGTTCATTCTAAGAGTAGGGGACAAGACATTCTATCAAATGACCTTTCCATAGCTCATTATTTTTACCCCTTCTTGGATATAGCAGTTTTCAAGGGTTTGTTCTTTTACAACGGGTCCTGTGAGTCTCCGCTTGGGCATTCTCCCTTCTGAGTCATAATCTTAGAGTCCTGCATTGCCTATGTTCATTCTACACAATAAGACAGAAGGACCTATGAAAGGTGAGTACATAATTGAAACTTTGGTGAGTAAGGAGCCTTGATATTCCACGGCTTATTAGAAGTATCAATTCATCAAGTTTTACAGATTCATGTAGTATTAATCAGATTTTATGTAGCCCTCAAGCAGATTCCCACATATCTGAGAAATATTTTCTCCCATTTCAAAGAAGACCCATCACTAATTTTTATTCAAAAGTAAGTCTGCTTTCATTTGAGTGAAAATATAAGTCTGGTTCCTCAATATGTATTCCTAATACAAATTTGCCTGATTTGTTACAGATTTGTCAGCCAGATTCATTTTTTTTTGCCACATATCACAAGCAGTCAGCATTTCAGGGCCTCATTAAAGAACTCCCCATCCTTAAACATAGCTTTAAAAATGCTGTTTTTTCCTTGTTATCCTTTTTTCTTGATAACCACGACTTATAAAAAAAATAAACCAACTATCATTTAATTTAAAAACTGTAAAAATGTAGTAGCATCTTTATGATAAAATATGCAAAATATAGAAAATGTTAAAGAATGAAGTAAATAAATAAAAGTAGACATTCTGAGATTATTTTATGTAAGCCAAGAGGTTGCCTTCTTTCTACTTAGAGTTCTGCATTCAGAGATGAAGATCTCCACCTTCATGTATCAGGCACATAAGAAATCAGTGCTTCTCTGTATTTATGTTTCTTAGTTGCTCAGACCTAGGTTTGCTCTACCTTCTTTTTCCGATCTGTAGACCTTTGCTAATAGCTTTTCAAATATTATTTATATAATAAAATAAAACACAAACAAAATAACTCATGAAGATTTGGCCAGGTAAGGACATGAGAAAGATTTAAAAGTTACCTTCAGTGGTGCTAGTGCAGCTCAGTAGTACTGTGCTTGCTTAACATGTATAAGCAAGCTTAACATGCTTAACATTAGTTAACTAAAGTAAGTTCTCTCTATTGTTTAGTCATTGGGAAATGACTGAATTATAGGAGAAAAATGTAGCTTTAAAGGACAAAAAGAATGCTGTTAGAAATCTACTTAGTTTATCTACGAATTACAGAAAATTAAAAAAAATCCTTTCTCTGTATTAGATTTTTTGAATATTTCCCGTGGATGCTGAGCTAGAATTTCCATAAATCCTATGGTTGATGCAAGGCAATGTCCTTATGGCATAAGTAGAGACTAGTGAAGATGAGGATGCTGGCAGGATTCGGGTAAACGCCTATAATTAAAAGCAGTAATAAAATTGAATAAAAGTTATTTCAATTTTATCATCACCACCCATGGAATTTTAAAGAATATCAATGGTAAAATACACTTTTCCCAAACCCTTTAAAATTTTTTTAAAGATTTGTTTCCCTTTTTTATTTATTTTATTTTTTAGTTTTACAAGCATATTGAGTACTCATCCCCCTTCCCTTTATTCCCCCATTCCCACCATTTCTCTTTTCCTCTCTTCTTCAATCCATTACCCTCCTTCCCACTCTCCCACTCATCTGCCTTCCTGGACCCCAGGGTTCCCTCTAGGCCTATCTACTCTTTTTTATTATTTTTTTTTTATTTTTCTACTTTTAGAAGCATATCGAGTACATATCCCTGCTCCATCCCTTTAAATTCTGAACAATTGATAAGATTATTTCTGAATTTTAATTTTTTTTATTCAATTTGTGTGTGTGTGCGTATGTATGTGTGAGTGCGCGTGTGTCTGCGTGTGTAGAACCACGGACGAATTCGGGAACCACCATGGACGCCTCCACCTCCTTGTTTACTCTGCCCCGGGATTCACAGGCTCCGCCCTACCAGGATTGGAAAAGCAGGCCGCCCCCGCTTCCGCATGGCGTCTACACGTGGGATCTGGAATCCGAACTCGGGACCTTACTCCTGCAAGGCAGAAGCTTAACCCCTGAGCCACCTCTCCAGCCCTATTTCTGAATTTTAATAATGTGTATTTAAGCTTTAAGTCAGCCCACTTTTATCAAGTATCCTTTCATGAATTATGCATGCAAGTTAAGACAGGAGACTTCCTGTTACGTTGGTGTTCCTATATACTCAGCTGTAGCCACCCATTTTCCCTCCTGAATTTTACAATCATTCTAAATCCTTCAATTCTGCTTCTCATATTTGCATCTCTGATATCTAGACTATTAAGTATTCCTGCATTTGAAGAGTAGACTCTAAATAACTAACAATTGATGAGTGGTTTAAAGACAAATTATATCTGATTGATCATTTTACATGATTAATTATTTTGATTGTGTTTAAGATTAAAATTGAAACACTATACTCTACAAAGTATGTTTTTTACTTGGTAAATTCAATTTTGGGCTCACATGTAAAATGTGTACTGAATTCTCATATCGCTAAAATTGAATTTTGTCATTATTGACAGTTAAGAGCTCCCAAGGTGCATGGCGTAGTCTCAACCTTCCTTGTCCAAGGTCTGCAATTAGGATATGATGTTTACCACTTTTGAGAAAGCAAAATCAAATGGTAAGTAGCGTGAGAGAGAAAAGAAGGAGAAAGATCAGGCCAGTAACAACCTGGAGTGTATATATATATATATATATATATATATATACTGTGCTTCTGCTTCTGTAGTCTTCCTCATTTTTAAACCAGAATTGATCAGAATTTCTGTCACTTTTCCACAGATGGGATTAGACACACTAAAAGGGTGTCTGAGCAGGTGTTAAGTAGGACCCTCACACGACTGACCACAAAATAACCACCTCTTGGCAAAGGATCAAGCAAGTTGACTAACATGGGGCAAGCAATTGAAGAGTCAGGTGTTAGCCTTATCAGGTGGCCAAGAAGATACCAGGAAGAGTAGAAAGGAAGACCGACTCCGCTTAACAGAGAACCACAGCTAAGACAGCTGTCGCTTGTTGGGGTACAATGAAGTCTATCATAGTGGCCTGTCACACTCCAGCTGGCAAAGTTATTTGGAAAGATAAAGTGTTTGCATGAGTGAGTGTACTTACATACATATTAAGGGTTCCTAACTCTGTAATCCCACAGAATATTGAGACAGTCTTGTCTGACTAGTCCTTGGAAATCTTCGCTGAGCATTTTGGGTGAGTGAATCTGCTTTGCAGAAACCCTCTCTGCTTTTCCACACTGCTGAAGAGCGGCAGTACTGACACTGATGTTTGTCCTTCCTTGCTCTCCTGAGATTATGAATGTCTTTTCCTTCACAGCCACATAGGAGCTCAGAGATCATCTTTCTTCCATTTTCCTTCCAGTCCCAGGACAGGACTTTTACAGAATGAAGCCAATATTTTGCTTCCTTCTCATCATCTGCCTTTTCCAACTGATGATCCCCATGGCTACTCAGGGAAACTTGGACTCTTTGGTGGCTAATAAGAGTCTCAACAAACCAGGTAACTTCCAGAGGTGGGAAGAGCAGAGGTTAACCCTTGCTCAAAACTTTTGTTACTAAACCCTAACTTCATTTTATCTCAACCCCAGACCACAGTCTCTAACCAGTCTATTCTAGTCTTCCCTGCCTGCTCAGGTCTTCCTTCATTAATCTACCCTTTTTTGAACTTTTGGCTGGAAGCTTAAGTTTACTTGGGGACAAGCAAGAGAGAGAGGCAGAATAGTGAATACTTACTGTGAATCAGGTATAATGCAAAGCTTTCCATGAATCAGTTCATTTAATTGTCATAGCCACATTATGAATTAAGTACAATTACTTTCACTTCACAGGGGAAGAAACCAAATCATAAAAGTTAATTGTTAGTACTTAGGGAAGGAGGAGATAGGGCCTGGGAAAGGGCTCAGGGTAAAGTGCTTGCCTCGATCTGAGCTTGAATCCCCAGGACCCATGTCAAAAGATAACCATGGCCACACATGTGTCTGATTCCTTAGCATTGGTGAGGAGGGGGTAGAGACAGGCAGATTCTAGGGGCTACAGGCTAGTCAGTCACTCTCCATGTTCAGTAACAGACTGTCACCCATTTCCTCCCCCCCACACACGGTGGAGAATTGATTTAGCAAAACATCTCTCAGTGTCAACCTTCGGTCTTTTCATGCACCCTGTTAGAACAGAGGAGCGGGGAGAGGAGGAGGAGAAGGAGGAGGAGGAGGAGGAGAGAGAGAGAGAGAGAGAGAGAGAAAGAGAGAAAATTTCTCAAGTAGCTTGGTAATTGACACAATGACCCTCCAAGATATAAAGGAACTCAGAAGGGGATTATGAGAACAAGAGATGATGGGAAACACCTATTCTTTTCTCTTTCCTCTCCCAGGTATGATGAGGAGACACGCCTGTACCACTGTTCAAGCAGGAGGCAAACAGGCCTCTTGTCCTCCTGGTGAGTAATTCCGTAAGGAAGAATTGGGCATAGAATGTCCCGTGTCCTACCCTCTCTGACCCCTCACACTGACACTTTCCACCAGCTCAGGTATCTCCACGGAGCTAAGGCACAAGTCTTAGTGTCTATTCCAGTAAGTCCCATATCCATTCTTCTTTTCCTTAAGAATGTTGCTGAGGGGGCTCTGGTTTCTGCTCTTTTTTCACTTCCTTTCCTGAGAGCCCTTCGGATCTCCAGACATCCTGCCATGTCTGTGGCCTTCGTTTCTTTCCCTGTCTATTCCCCTAGATTGAGGGCAGGTGGTCAGCACAAAGGTTAATTTGCCATTAGCTGAAAGACGATGCAACTCCAACTTCCTTTACTAATACAGGTGTTTTCCAGGACCCTATACCTTTATTTTAGGAACATTTGCATTTTTGTCCCTTAAAGAGGGCTCCCAAAGTAGAATTAGTTTTGAGCTCCACAGAACTTAAATCTTTTATTCAAACTTCCCAAGGATGAGACAGTTATGGGTGGCCGTCTGATATCCCAGCCTGGGGTCACTGATACCTGTTTCGTGTGTCTTTGCAGGGACAGCTGTCAGAAGTTGTGGTTGTGGCAATGGCTGTAGCTCATGGAATGTCAAGAAAGGAAACACGTGTCACTGCCGGTGCTGGGGCGTGGACTGGACCTCTGCCCGCTGCTGCAGAGTGGTCTGAGAAGTAGGCTGAGACCCTGCTTTGGCAATTGCAGTGATGACCTGCAATTCCCATGGGAACCTGACCAAACTGCCCCTTTCATGTATTCCAGCCCTGCTTCTTGAGCAGTAAATCAGATGCATTCTGCATTGATGTCTTTGGTGTTACTGCTCTCAGCTGGGGATTCTTCTTGCCAGAAAGTGTTTTCAGTGTCTCACTGATTATAACTGCATGGTATGTGAAACTGATGGATGGTTGGACAATTAGGAAAAATTGGAAAATTGGTGTGGGTGAGTGCATATGTACGCATGTACACACACACACACACACACAACACACACACACACACACATTCAAACACAGGGTAAAGTTAGTGAGTAGCCTGCTGAAAGATACACACATTCCTGTCACTAGATTGGAAAGGTCAAAGCCTCCTTAACTCTCTGTTTGACAGAAACTACTAGGCATATTGCTTACTGTGACATAAAGAAAAGAAAGCATGTGCCTTTGGAGTTCACCAACTGAATGAAGCAATTCAAACCATGTGCACGATGATGCTCCAAAGTACAGGCAAGCAAATGTAGCTATGAATTTCTAAATTACCATCTTGTGTATCTACACTTTGCTGTACAAATCCTGAGATAACTTTCATTGAGGAGACCTTGGTCGCCATTGCCTTCCGAGTATATATATATACAGACAGACAGACACACACACACACACACACACACACACACACACACACATATGCCTTTCATCAATTATTTAATCTGTTCAGGGTATATCATCCTGAAATATAAAAATAAGCACAATGCCAAAGGAATGATTTAAAACATTGGTGCTAATATTAAGTAAGCCAATGACCCACTGACTGAGTTACAAGTGTTTTTCAAGTTGAAAAGCTTCTAGTTCAAGGTCTCTCGCAGAATTACAGGAAGATGCAACCCAGCTTTCAACTCTTAGATCAATCTTCCCTTCCTTGGTGTTAACAGAATTTCAGTTTTTGAGGGTGTGTATGCATGCGTGTGTGTGTGTGTGTGTGTGTGTGTGTGTGTGTGTGTGTGTTTATGTAAAGGAGGACACGAGTGTGTGTGCATGTAGAAACTCAAGAGTGCTATCCAGAATCATTGATTGTTCTACTCCTTTTTGCTTTTCTCTATGGTTTCCTGCTTTCCAGAGCCAGAATTACAAACAGCACAATATCCATCTGACATTTTTACATGGAATTTCAGGATCCAAACTCAGGTCTTTTTGTTTGGAAGACAAAGAATTTAACCTCTGAACTATCTCCCCAGATCCAAGATCCCAGTTTTTTTCAGAGTAGCAAAGAGTCCTGCTCTGAATCAAAAGTTATTGTTTAAGTCACTAATAATTTCCAAATATTCTGCATCCTAATCATCTCTGTGTAAAGTTGTATAGGGTAGAAGGTAACTCAAATAAGACCATAGAAGAACTCTTAAACCTCTGAACTCTGCTTAAACCTTTTGAATTTTTTTCTCAAACTAAAAGAAAAACAAAAACAAAATCAACAAATGCAGACTTACAATATTCCTTGAATCTTGTTTCTTAGACTATCTTGTGAATAAATACTGTTAGGAGCTATGGAAGCTAACTGTATTAATGGAGTTCTTCAACTACCTTGTTATGTTTAAGGCAGAACTGTATAAACATGGTGAATTAGAAAGAAGACAGTGGATAAAAGTAAGAGCTCATCAGGGAAATTTGTGGAAGAGGGGGTGGTAAGATTGTAAGAGCCTAAAGATGGGGAGGAGCAACGATATGCAAGATACTCCATACAAGTTAGGGCCAAAGTAATCATAATAGGACTTTGAATGACCTGTGCAATGACCAACATATTATTGAACCCACAAAGTCTAGCATGGATCATAGGCATTACAATCCTTAGTGCAAGGGATTAACAGCCACAATAGTGTTCCTATACTTAAGGGGAACACAAAAAAGAGTTCTAGGTAATGCCACTGAGTCCTTACACCTCATCAGAGAGGAAGACCCAGAGAGAAGCTTGACATGCACACTAAAGGATGGTCCAGGAATGGGGGGAAGGGGAAAAGGAAGGAGAAAAGAGGAGGGAGCAAGGGGGTCCAGGGAAGAGTGGAAGGAGGGAGGGGAATGGGGTACTTACAAACTTTGTATGAGTGGAAGAAATTAAAAAAAAAAAGAAAGTAAGAGCTCAATAGTGGAGTCTGGTGAGGTTATTATGGGCTTTTCAAATAAAATATTTTATTTATTTTTATGTGTGTGTGTGTGTACACATGCACTCATTCTCATGCATATGGGAGTCACAGAACATTAGGGAAGTCAAATAAAAACTCTCTGGAGTTGGTTCTCTGCTTCCAATTTCAGGTCTTCCTCTGTGATCGAACTTAGGTTATGAGACTCAAGTGACAAGTACTTCTACCCATTGAGACATCTCCACAGGCTTTTCATTACTGATTGCACATATGAAATGGCAGGAGCAGCTCCTGTAGGATCAGCAATACCCCAAGATATAATAACATCTAATTTACATACTTTTAACAGGTAGTTCTGTATTTGGCCACTTCTCCCTAAAGTTTTTCCAAGCAGAATGTTCTAATACCCTAGGCTTTCTGTTATAAGACTCATTTCTCATAGTGTGAGGAATTTTTGAAGTACGAATAGTAGGTATCTGGGAACTACAGATTCTTTCATTAGGGTTTATTTGCTGTTGCTGGCTTGAGACTCTAAATGCAGGATAAGCATTCAGCCCTCTCCCTTTCCACTCCATAGTTTATCAAAGCGCCTGGTCCTCAATGCTTCTGGTAAAGACACAAATCATGACTGCTGCATAATCCCATAGCCTGTCACCCATGATTCATAAATGATCTAAGGAGTTAACAATGACGGAAAACACTCCTAGTTACTTCATGTGTGGAGGAAAGAAAGATACAAATGTGACCACTATGCAGTGCTGGTACTCTGTTCTCAAGAGCCTTAAACAACATATTCTTACAAATTGAATTGTGTTTTTCTGACAAATGGGATCAGCTAAAATCAATTGTTCTGTAATGATCCAGAATATGGCTCCATGATTTTATCTGTCTTTCAGACTTTCCTTCTATTGGGAGGTGACAGAACAGTAGCGCCAGTGTAATTAGGGGTCAGATTTTATGACATTGTTTCCTCATCTCTTCCTTCCTCTTCTCACAACCTGTTGCGCACCATGGTCACCACAGCAAAGTTCCTGCTACACACAGTCTTTGCTCTGAGATCATTGCTTACTTAGTTTGAAGACATATGTGAAAAATAGATGTCAAAAGGCAATTTCCCAAATTTTCTACGAATAACTATTATTTTATCATGTAGCTGAACACAAAGTTACCTTTTATTCATGGTATTATTTAAGCCAAAACATACTATCGCTGTTCTCAACTTTCACATTTGAGAAGTGAGGGCAATATCCCCAACCACAGATTGAGAACTGCTTTTTCTTTACAAACAAATCCCTAAACTGTGAAGATCAGAAGACAGCAAAGAAAAAGTTTCAGAAACCTATACATTATTCAGAGACTATGCTAATTTAACAAGGTTGGGGAGGAAGAGCATTTAAGAAAGAAAAAGGAAATAATTTGATGGTGCACTTAGTTCTCTGGTTTATTCAGATATTGAATATGTTTCATAGAAGCTTGAGGTTGACCTCCATATTTCTTGAATAGTATAGGCCACATACTTTTTATACTGTAAAGGTGATTCTTAATGAGGGAATTTGAAAATGTCAAGAGACATTTTGATTGTTACATCTAGAAGGGAAGGATAATATTACTATCTAACAAGTTGTAGCCTTGGGTGCTATGATGTAACCTGCAATGCACAGAAGACACCTTAGAGCAAAGAACTCTTTCACTTGGAATGTTAGTAGGGCAGAGTTGGGGAAACCATTGCTAGCATATGGACTTCAATAATGAGATATTTTTTCCTAGTTTTGAGCTATGGTTTTTCTTTTTTGTTCTTTTAGTGTTACATAAATGAATACAGTGAATTTATGATTTTTCACACATAATCCTCAATCCAATCCCCCTTCTTTACTCCTTATAACCCTTCTTTTTCCCTGCCACATTCCAAGTTTCTTTGAATGTGTGTCCCACTGAGTTTCATCTGGGTTATCTTTGATAGCATGTGTTGAAACATGAATAATATATCAGTGGTATATCTGATGAGGAAGCATCTTCACTTCCCCATATTTATCATCAAGTCTCTCATGGAGGCATGGGGCCTTTTAAGATACTTTCTCTTCCATGGTAAAATGTTAATGTCAAATTCTGTGCAAGTCTTATGGTTGTACACATATCTTCAGTGAATTCATGGATGCAACGGTCTTGTCATATCCAGAAGATACTGTCTGGCTACATTCTACCCCTCCTCAGGCTCTTACATACTTAACACTTCCTGTTCCAAGATGTTCCCTGAGCCTTGGGATGAAGAAGGGGTTTAGATGTCTTGTTTAGGGCCAAGTACTTTATAGTCACTTATTTTCTGCACTTTTATGGCCTTAGTTTTTTTTTTTTTTTTCTAGTCAAGCAGGAACTCATTTATTGCAAGTCCACAGCCATCTTATAAAGGCAGAAACAGCAAGGGGAATTACAGGAAGGGGATTATGGGCAACCAATCATCTTAAAAGTCATGCCAGAGCCCACACTGTATGTAGCTAAATTTCTTTAAGACATCCTGAGTTACTCCCTCCTGACTTCCTCCATCCTGAGCTATTTAACACATCCTGAGCCTCTCCCTCCTGACTTCCCCTGAGCTTTTCAAAACATCCTGAGCTGCCCTCCAGTCTTCTTCCATCAAAACATCTTTGTCTAACCTTGCCAGATTATTGAGGTCACCTAGACTGAGGGATGGCCTTAGTTGTCACTTGAAAGGAATAATGGAGCAGGTATCAGCAAAACTAAAAAAAAAATTCTTTCTAAATATCTCAATTTTTAAGCTCACATACATATTTTCTACTTTCTATAATACCAATGCTGTTTGTAACCTAAATCAAAGTACAGTGTCCATAGGGAATTCCAACTTTCTCAATGACATGTTAGCATGTCTACCTCTGATATCAGTGAATAGAAACATTGTTTTGTAACGTTTCTATCTAGTATGCCATGATCTTCAAAAGTAGTGATACAAGTGAGGAAGAGTCACATTCAAATATTGCTGGTGCACTTCTTAGGTATAAGTATCCTGCAGATGTTTGTAGGCTGTAACTCATTCTGAGAAACATATTTCTTAAACATGTTTAAGTTTTCCAATGAACAAATATTTGAAAACATTTTTTAAACTTGTTTATTTTCTCTCTCTCCCACATTTTAACTTTCTCAATTATACAAGCTCAATAGGTATTCCCGTACTCTACTTCCCTCCTCCCCTCCTCTTCCCCCCTTGCACTTTACCTTACTTTTCCCCTTCCTTTCACCCCTCTCCTCCCCTGCTCCCAGTACCTCCCCATTCTTCCTGACCATCCCCTGGAGTATTCTTTTGTGGGAATGACAAACCTCCCTCTGAGTCCTCCACACTAGTGAGTTATAGGACTAAGTGGCATAGCCCAGAGTCCCTTCTTGGGCTCCCCATTAGAATGGGAACTTTATTATGAGTGTTAATTCCTTGCCTCTAAGGATCCTACTGCTTGAAGCCTTCTCCCCTATAATCCATGCTAGTCTTTGGGGGATCATTGATATGTCAGTCATTGTGCAGGTCAGGCAAAGTCTAATTCTGGCTGCTGACACCCCTAATTTGTGTGGAGTATATTTCATATCGTTGGTCATCCCCATCTTTAGGCTCTTACAATCTTGCTGTCTTCTCTTCTGCAAGGTTCCCTGAACTTTAGGATGAGGAGAGATTTGGCTAGTCTGGTTCCAGATGAATAACGTAGGGTCTTTGATGTTCTGAATTGTGGTTTATTATTGTTTTCAGTTTTGCTTTTCCTACACTGCTCTTGGTTACATCCTGAGTGGTATGGAAGGTCACCTCCTAACCAAAGATAAAAGACTGTTTAAATGAAGATCTTAACATAAGAGGAGACTCAAAGGTAGATGGAAGAATAGGAGTAGCACATGGCAATGAGGGGGGTCAGTGTCCCATTTGCAGGATGGTTACCTTCTATCTACCAGTCCCTATACCTTCCCTGATTGGTGAGATTAAACCTCTTTAGTCACAACTGACCAGGAAGAGAAGTGTGAGTGAGCTTCACCAGATGTCTCACTACTTACATGTAATAATTGATGGTGAGCTATTTTCTCTACTGAAGCATGATCCTCTCTCTCCTTTTTGGGGAAGCCCTCCTCCCCCTTCCCTCCTGTATATAATCTTTGCAATTACTGTAGGTATTATAGGGATTTACCTTGAATATATCATTAAATGGATTTGGTACTAGGATCCACTTATCAGGGAGTACATACAGTGTCTAACTTTCTGTGTCTGGGATACTTCACTCAATATAATATTTTCTAATTCCATCCATTTCCTGAAAAATTTCATTAATTCATCTTTTTTGATGGTGAGTAATATTCCATTGCATAAATGTACCACATTTTCATTATCCATTTGGCCATTTGGGTTGATTCCATGACTTTTCTACTGTAAATAGTGCTGCTATGAACATGGTTGTGCTTGTGTCACTGTAGTGAATTTCTACATTATGGGGGATTATGCCCAGTAGTGGTATAGAAATTGATGAACTTATTGCTGGGGTGCTTATATAAGCCTGCATTCCCACCAGCAATGTAGAAGTTCCCTTCTCTCCACATCTTCTCCAGCATTTGGTGTTGTTTGTATTGTGGATTTTTGCCATCCTGATCGGGATGAGATGATAGCTCAGGGAAGTTTTGATTTGCATTTCCCTGATGGCTAAGGATGTGGAGCATTTTTTAAGATATTGTTAGACATTTCAGTTTTATCCCTGGAAAAGTTTCTTTTGAGTTCCCAGGCCCATTTTTTAATTGGGCCATTCATCTCCTTGGTGTTTAATTTTTTAAGTTCTTTGTGCACTCTGGATAATAGAGTTCTATCAGATAGGTGTGTAGTGAAGATTTTCTCCCATTCTGTGGGTTTCCTTTTTGCTCGGTTTACAATCTCTTTATCTGAACAGAAGCTCTTTAATTTCATAAGATCCCATTTGTTGAGTGTTGGTTCTAGTGCCTGTGCTATTGGATTTCTGTTTAGGAACTGTTGGCCTAGCCCAATCAGCTCGAGGGAGTTCCCTATTCTTTCAACTAGGGTTTTTATAGTCTCTATCATAATATTGAGGTCCTTGATCCATTTGGAATTAATTTTTGTGTACTGGTGACAAGTACGGGGTCCAGTTTTAATCTTCTGCATGTGGAGATCCAGTTTTGTCAGCACCATTTGTTGAAGATGCTGTTCTTCTTCCATTGGATTTTTGGGCCAATTTATCAATGATCTAATGGCTTTAAATATGTGGGCTTATATGTGGGTCTTCAACTCTTATCCATTGATTTATGTCTATTTTGGAGCCAGTACCAGGCTGTTTTATTACTATGGATTTGTAGCATAGATTAAGATTTGGTAAGGCGATACGTCCAGCAGTGTTTTTGTTACTCAGGATTGTTTTTGCTATCCTGGGTCTTTTGTGCTTCCATATGAATTTTGAGATTGTTGGTCAATTTCTTTAAAGAATTGCTTGGGGATTTTGATTGTTATAGTGTTGAATCTGTTTATTGCTTTTGGTAGGATGGTCATTTTTATGATGTTGATTCTGCTGATCCAGGAGCATGGGAGGTCTTTCCACCTTCTGATGTCTTCTGTAATTTCTTTCTTTAGGGTTTTAAAGTTTTCATTATAAAGGTCTCTCACTTCTTTGGTTAGATTTATACCAAGATATTTCATTTTTTGTGGGGTATAGTAAATGGGATTGTTTTTCTTAGGACTTTTTCACTTCTTTCAACCTTGGTTATAATAGTTACTCTTAACTATTGCTGTGAGAGAACACCCAAAAGCAAGAAACTTAAGGGAGAAAGGGAGGTTTATTCAGCTTACGGTTCCAGAAGGAAAGTACAGTCTCTCAAAGCAGAGGCGGCATGGCTGGCTGGCCAAAACTGGAGGAGGCTAAGTCACTGCAGACATCTTGGAAGCTGAGAGCTGCAGACTGTTTGCAGCAAAGGCAGACTTCTCCTGGAGGGAGGGTGGATCTAATCCACCTCAAGGCCCACCCCTTGTGACTGCCTTCCTCCAGCAAGTCTCCACCTCTCAAGGTGCTGTGACCTTGCCAAACCCATGAGACTGTGGGGGACACATTTCAAACCATGACATTGGTGTATAGGAGGGCCACTGATTATTGCACGTTCATTTTGTAATGTGCCACGCTGCTGATCTTCCGTATTAGTTCCAGGAATTTCGTGGTGGGGTTTTTAGGATCACTCAGGTATATGATCATGTCTTCTGCAAATAGAGATATCTTGACTTCTTCCTTTCTGATTTGAATCCCTTTATCTCTGTCTCTTGTCTTATGGCTTCAGCTAAGACTTCAAGTACAATATTGAATAGAAGTGGTGAGAGTGGACAGCCTTGTCTAGTTCCTGATCAAAGTGGGAATGCTTCAAGTTTTTCCCCATTGAGTATAATCCTTGTTGTATACAGCTTATATTATGTTGGTAGAGCTTCCTTCCATAGGGTTTTGATCATAAAAGGCTGTTGGATCTTGTCAAAAGCTTTTTCTGCCTCTATCGAGAGTACCATGTGGTCTCGGACATTGGATTGGTTTATATTATAGAGTACATTTATTGATTTGCATAGATTGAACCAACCTTGTGTGCCTGGAATAAAGTCTACTTGATAACAGTGAATGATCTTTTTGATATGTTTTTGAATGCGATTTGCTAAGATGTTTTTTGAGAATCTTTGCATCTGTGTTCATCAAAGAGATTGGCCTATAGTTTTCTTTTTAAGTATATCTTTTGTAGGTTTGGGGATTAGTAAGATATTAGCTTCATAGAAAGAATTTTTAAGTGTTCCTTCGCAATTTTATGGAACAGTTTATGGAGTATTGGTGTTAGTGGTTCTTTAAATGTCTAGTAGAATTCTGTGCTGAATCCATCTGGTCCAGGACATTTTTTGGTGGGAAGATTTGAGACTACATCATCCATTTCTTTTGTGTTATCAAATTTCATGGTTTCTGAAATATGACCTTAGAATTCTCTGAATTTCTTGGGTATCATTCATGATAACTCCATTTTCATTTCTAACTTTGTTAATTTGGGTTTTCTCTCTCTTGATTCTGGTTAATCTATCTAGGAGTGTATCAATCTTACTGATTTTTTTCAAAGAACCAGCTTTCTGACTGGTTGATTCTGTGTATCATTTTCCTTACCTTAATTTCAAATATTTCTCTCCAGATTTTGCTAATCTCCTCTCTTATGCTGCTTTTGGGATTGAATTGCTCTTGTTTCTCTAAAGCTTTAAGATGCATTGTTAAGTTATTTACTTGTGATATTTCTATTTTTTATATAGGCATTAAAAACTATAAACTTACATCTTAGGACAGCTTTCATTATGTCCCAGAGATTTTGATATGTTGTATTTTCATTATTATTCACTTCTAGGAAATAATGAATTTTATTTTTTATTTATTCCTGAACCCAATTCTCATTCAGCATAATAGTGTTTAGTTTCTAAGAGTTAATGTATTTTCTGCTAGTAATTGTTTTTCAGATGTCAAGCTTTAGACCATGGCGGTCTGATAAGGTACAGGCTATAATTTCAACTTTCCTGTATATCTGGAGTTTGTTTTGTGGCTCAATATGTGGCCTATTTTGAAAAAAAGTTTCATGGGTTGCTGAGAAAAAATGTGCATTCTTTGGTGCATGGATAGAAAGTTCAATAGAGATCTGTAAGATCCATTTCAGTAAGGGCTTAATTTAGTTCCAATTGCCTCTATTAAGTTTTTGGCCTGTTGACCTATCACATGTTGAGCGTGCATTATTGAAATCCCCAAGTATTATCATTTTGGGATTGATTTCTTGTTTTAGACATTGTAGTGTTTGCTTAATGAATGTGGATTTCCTCATAAGTTGTAGGACTATTTAAATAATTCAAAACTTCCTGATTCAATTTAGGTAAGTTGTGCTTACTTAGGAATTCATCCATTTCTTTTGTGTTATCAAATTTCATGAAGTTTCTGAAATATGTCCTTAGAATTCTCTGAGATCATATTAAGTACGTATATGTTCAGTATTGTGAAGTCTTCCTAATGAATTGTTCCTGTGGCTAATATGTAATATCCTTTCTGTATCTCTTATGATTTTCTTTGATTTGAAGTCCACTTTGTCAGATAGCATAATGGCTACCCCTGCTTGTTTCCTGGCTCCATAGCTTGAAGGATTTTTGACCAGTCTTTTACTTTTAAAATGTGCCTATCTTTTGTGGTGAGATGTTTCCTGAAGGCAGCAGATAGATGGGTTGTGCTTTCTAATCCATGTTTGTAACCTGTGTCTTTTGATTGGTGAGTTACTTCCATTGACATTTAATGTTATAATGGAGAAATTACTTTTAATTCCTGACATTTTTTGTGTTTAGTGGTTTTCGTAACTGTGGGGCTTTCCAGCTCTCCCTTCTACCACCGTCCTGCAGCAGTAAAGGGAAACCCTGCCCCACAAGACTGATCCAGAGAGGTAAGGTCGCCCGGCAGAGAACACACACACACACACACACACACCCCGGAGTTCTGTCTGAGCAGGAACTGATTTATGGCAGAAGCTCAGGGTAGTAAGAAAGGAAGGGGTGGAGCACAGTTATCCAATCAGCAAGGCAGGGGCGGAGCACAATTATCCAATCAGCAAGGCAGGGGCAGAGTACAATTATCCAATCAGCAAGGCAGGGGATCCAGAAGATGAAGGGCAGCCATATTCCCAACTCAGCATATGCCCTGTCCCTGCGCTGGTAGGGGTATGGTTTCTTAGTTCGGTGAGGGACTAGGTAGCGTGACCAACTTCTCCCTGGGGCCAAATAGCCCTACAGTAAGTGTATTATTTAGCTTGTATGTTTTGGTGGTCTTATAATTCCCTTCTGTCCTACTGGATATGCTTGTTCTTTTCTTCAAGCTTGAGTATCTTTTCTAGCATTTTTTGAAGGCCTGGTTTGGTGGTCATGTAAGCCTTCAACTTGTTTTTATGTTGTAAAATTTTTCTTTCATCCTCAATCATGACTGATAGTTTTGCTGGGTGTATCAGCCTGGGTTGACATTTGTGCTCATTCAATACTTGAAGTACGTCTCTCCAAACTCTTACGGCTTTTACTGTTCCCACTGTAAAATCATTTATTTTACTAGGTTTACCTTTAAAAGTGACTTGTTTTTTTTTTTTTTTCTCTTGAAGCTCTCAGCACATTCTCTTTGTCTTGTATGTGGAGTGTTTTAACTATTATTTCCCATGGTGAGTTTCTATTTTATTCATATCTGTTTGCAGAATACCTCTTGAATTTGGATGGGCCTCTCTTTCTTTAGATGTGGAAAGTTTTCCTTTATGATAATTTGAAAATTTTCCTTAGGTGTGTTATTTTGGGATTCTCTTTCTGGTATTCCATGAATGCGCATGTTTGGCTTCTTCAAGGTGTCCCATAACTCTTGAATATTCCTCTCAAGTATCGTTTTAGCTTTAACAACCTCTAACATTGACCTGGTTAGTTCTTCCACTTCAAGATCTGATATTCTATTTTCTACTTCATTAGTTCTGCTGATAAGACTCTGTTGAGTTCTAAGTTGAAGATACCTTGTCTTTTAGTTCAAGTCTAAACTCTGCTTGAGATTGTTAAAGCTGCTCTATACCTATTTTTGTTTCTTCAACTACTTTTTTCATCTTCAAGTGCCTGTTATGTTCCTGTTCAAAGTGGTTGATGAGGTTATTTAACTCCTCCCAGATTTCCTCTCTCATTGTTTTGATTATAATAAAGATCAGCTTTGAAAATCATGATCTTGAGCATTTTCTTGGCTATTTTCTGTGAGTTTGTTCTGGTTGGATTCCATCATTATGGGGTTAATTCTTTTTGTAAGAGATTTGTTGTCTTGGTTTTTATTTCTCGTTGATTTGCACTGTGACCTGGGCATTTTTTGTTTTATCTCTTACGTCCCTCTTTTTGTTTCTGTGTGTTTTTGGCTGGACTGAATTAGATAGTATTACTGTACTTGATTTGCTAGTGTTTTCCTTGGAGTTGGGTACCTTGTCTGGTGTTGGTGTTATTTCTTAGATGAGGCTATTGGACTGTTAGTACATCAGTTAGGTTGGGTTTAGTAGATAGGGATTGAAGAAGTGTATAGTAGTGCACTTTTTAGGTTTACCTCCTTGGTGATATGTGAGGGTAAATGATATAGTCCCTAAAGTGTATGGATTTTGGGTGGCTCTATGGAAATGATAAACTGCAGTGACTAATAATTGAGAGGAACAGGGTGGTGAAAAGCATTTACTTATCTTAGAACTGGATGTGAAGATTCTCTCCTGTATGAAGGGATGATTTTAGAAGAGCTCAGATGAATGGTGTTGGTCCTGTAGAGCTTTGCTTGGGTTTTCTCTGTAATCTGTTGAATTCTGAGGAGCAGGTGTCGGCCCTGGGTTGGGTCCCAGGCAGAAAGTCAGAGTGGCTAGTGGGGCGCGCAGATGACCTAGGGCCTGTAGCATGATCTAAGGGACTTATCTGAGGAGCAGGGTGTCATTCCTGGTCTGGTCTAAGTTGGGATAGAAAGGCAGAAAGGGCAGAGGGTGTACAGATGATCTAAGGTCTGGGGTGTGGTTTAGAGGCCTTATCTGAGGAGCTGGGAGTCTGCCTGGGTCCTGGTCCAGGGCAGAAAAGCAAATATTTGAAAACATTTTCAGTAACAAATTTATAGTTCTGTAGAAACCATAAACCTGATTGTAAAAAATAGAAAGGGAAGAACTTAGTCATATTCTATCAGACCACATGCTAAATGCTTCTACTTACTCCTGTGTCCTGCAGATGTCAGAGGCCAGAGCACCGGTACATTTGTTTAGTGGACATGAAATGGATCATCATAGGGGCCACTTATCATTCAGCAATTGTCATTGTCATCTGCACTGTTTTTAGTTGTCATCTGCACAATTTTTGAGATAGTGTCATTTTAACTAAATAAATGCCTTGCTTAAATGAGACCTTTTTTACTTTTCCTTCTGACAAACTCAAAGGGGAATCATCAAAGCACACAATACATATGGGAAACAATGTCTTTGCACTAAAACATGGACATGAGGCTTTGGGCTGTTCATGCAAGTTTCAAGAGATGCCTGGAGAGAAATCCCTGTGGGGCTTAGTAGACTGAAAAAACAACAGAGAGTTCTACAACTTCACATGAGACAGTACATGCCTCAACATGTTATTTGCATAAAAATTGGCAAAATTTGAGAAAATCTAAGAAAACTCCCTTTCTTTATTCCAATTTCCTTCTCCTTTATCTCCTCAGATACTATACTTAGGCTAACTTAGAAAGTAGTCATAACGGAGAATTCTTAATAAAAAAAAAGTTCAAGATTATCATCAGTTGTATAGTTAGTTTCAGTTTGAACTACAGGAGATAGTGTCTAAAACAAAAATAAAATCATAAAACAAAATATAAAAAAGTAGTTATGACCAAATATCTCTGGCCTTTATAATGTATCCATCTTACCATATAAAGGTTCCACTCTGAACCTTACTGTGTGTTTTGCTTACCAAGAAGAATATTAGAAACTAAGTTTTAAAAAATTCCCAAAGTCAAGATTGCAATGCTCCATTGGGTCACTACTGGATCTCAGTCTTGAAGCTGGCAGAAAGAGGGGAGTAGAAACACAGATGTTCTCTACCCTTCAGAGGTTCCTGGGAAAGGATTTGATAGCCGAGAAAACAGTGTAAGACATATCAAGGTAGGAGGATATGTTTGCAGGGTAAGAATAGAAAGACAGAGAAGAGAGGGATATGGAAGATAAAAAGAGGGTATGCTAGATGAAAAAGATAGATTTCTTTACTCCTCAGGCTGAGAGGTGGCTTTCATCAAGATAAATTATTGTGATCTTTATGGGTTTACATATTTCTGACAAATGATAAGAAACAAATTTATGGACTCTCATTAACACATAGCTATCAGTGTTAAGACAGATATGCAACAGGTTTCAAAAGCTCTGTCATCTTTTTATGGCAGGCTATGTTATTTAATCAGCAAGTCCTAAAAGTTTAAGGTAAATAAAGCAAGCATAAGATGGCTAGTCAATTTAATGGCCAATAATCCATTGACTGTGTGAAATTTAAACACTTCCAGAGAAAAGTACACATTGCCAACTTTCTCTAATTAGAATCATTGTCTTTAAGAGTAAAACTAAATTAATCCATTCTGATAATAATCATAATAGTGACAATCCTGATAATCATAATAATACTTGTTTAAATTGTACAAGGCATACATATAATTTAGGAACATTAAAATAATTTACTGATGCACGCGTTCTTCTTGTACCTTGCTCTTTCATTGATTCAATGGCATTATTTATTTCATTTTCAGTATGAAAGGCTATCTGCTTGAATATTCAGAGAAGGATAAGTTCAGAAATCTGAGTTTCCTAGTAAATAGACATATCAACATCCATTCTTATAAAGCAATACTATATACAGAAGGAATATAGAGCAGTGGATCCTAAAGCAGAAAAATGTCACAGAAGCAAATTTTATGTATGTCAACTATTTATTATTTGGTCAGCTGTGGAGTCAAGACCTGTAGGAAAAAAGAAGAAAATAGTGTAAGACTATGTTTGAATATTAAGAAATTTCTGAGAGAAGATACCTTAACTGGGGAGTAAACGTTGGAAAATGTGAGAATACATTGGGAGAAAGGCTAAGTAAAGTAGATGGGTTACATCACTGTTGTGAAGGCTTAGGGCTATCTGGGATGCTTATAAAAACACATCAATTTGCAGGGAATCATCTGTGGGAAAGGCTGAGTGGGGCATACATGAACATTTATAAAGCATGACAGATGTTCAAAGACGTCTAAAATCTTGAGGCATCATGGAGATAGAGGAGTAGATTTCATAGAGAAAGGAGGAACTTGAGGAAACTAACCTCAAAAGGAAAAGGCTTAAAGTAGGTAATGAAAAGAGGGTAGCACAGAAAATACAATATTATAAATGATCAACTCTACTTTTAAACTAGCCATACAAATTTGTCTCTGCCTGATAGGTTCCATCCAAGTGAAGATAACATGGCAACAAGTGGTTACCTTTCAGTTCTAAGATTCAAACTGACATATTTGAATCCACACTATGACAACATTCCTGAGATTGAAGATTAATTGAAAAAAGATAGGATTTTTAAAATTCTAAAACATTGGCTTTGTATAATAAGGGCAGAGAGCATAAAGATTTACTTTAAGCCATCAGGAAAATAAGATGAAAGACATGTTTTCAAGGAAGTACGTAACCTCAGCTAAGAAAAGCCGTTTTGTTCTAGAAGATCAGAGAGATTCCCAGACTATAGAACTGTTTATAGAAGTTACCTTCTTCCCCAAACACACCTAGACATACACTTACTTCTCATCCCTATATAGGATCTGATTTTCAAAACCGAGAGAGAAAGATGACAATAATTTTAATGGGAATACAACAGAGAATCTATGATATGTCCAGACTGGTCCCCTAAATTGTTTAGGAATTGAGAAACTGGCCTAGGCTTATTGGATTTTAGACGGTTCTGAACAGTTGGGAAACTGTTTTGTCTGATTCTAATGTCTCTTTTGTTATAAGCAGGTTTGTCCCATTAATAAAGTGACAGTTTAGCCTCCGAACTGTTTTTTCTGACCCTATCTTCCTTGCTTGTAACTACTCTGCTTAACACACCTGAGCTTGTCTTCCACGAAATGCTGTGTTTTCTAATTGAAATGACAAAAAGTAACTCCATTTTGAACTAGTTCCTTGTGACTTAATGTTCCCAGGATCACTTCCCATTGCTAATGGTATCGTGGTAAGTCAGAATGACCTAACACCGCTACCTGTGCTTCAATTAAGCAGCTCATGCTTATGATCTTGTAGTTTTTTTCCAACTGTAGCTTTGATATTTCATTAACTGGCTTATGATGTTGTCACCCTCAAACTGTGTTTGAATCCTTAGTTGCTATTTGGGAAGTTTGTAATAACTTTAAGAGGTGCAGCCTTGCTAGAGGAAGACATGTCACAGGGGGTGGGGTCTTAAGGTTGGTTATCCCCACCCTGTTTCTGGGAAAAGTCAGTTCCTGTAGTTTGCAGCTCTCAGCTGTGACTTAGGCCAGCTTCTGCAGCCAGCCATGGAAAACTGTATCTCCCTTCTGGAACTGTAAGCTGAATAAATCTACCTTTTCTCTCTTAAGTTGCTTGAGTTTGAGTGGTGTCTCACAGCACCAGAGAAGAATAATTGCTATAGATGTAACTGTGACGTCTGCTTTTAATAACCCCTTCCCTCTCCATTTCCTGGGTCAAGAATTTTTGCTGGTGTGAGACTGCTATGCACTGTGGGCAAAAAATGGACTATTAATTCAATCATCTTTTATGATCTTTTAACTGTAACTCACATGGGTACAACAAAATCATTCTCTTCAAAAACTTTTCACTGGTCTCTTTTTGCCTACTACACCAGTCTCACTATCCTTTGTTTTGTACTCCTTGATCAATTCATAGTCTATCCTTCTAATCTGCTAGATTCCTCCACAGATGATCTTCACTCCATCCAAATGTATCTGCTTCCTATATAGATGAATACACAAGATGTCTTGCTACTCAAAATACCACCTAGCACCATTGCCGCTTGCATTCCTGACCTGAGAGACAGTGTTTCATGAATCTTTCAAAACCCCACTAATATCTGCCTTTTGCCTAAGATCAAATTGAGACTCTAAAAGTGTTGGTCAGCCAGGCCAACGTTTTGTACTTTCGTTTTTATGGAGAACTCATAATTCACTATCCTCAACTATTTGTGCAGTTATTCAGATAATGTCAAATCCCTTTGTCAAGATAGCACCCTAAGCACCACTTACTTTCCACAAGGTGGTACTCCTCACCCTTGGGAGAAGAAAAGAAACTTACTACCTACCGGTAACAATAACTGTCTATCTTCTTCCTGTAGTTGCTTACAGCTAATGGAAGCATATGGAAGGACTTATAGAGGCCGTTTGGCAATTAAATGCCCATTATTACTTCGGCTTTCTCTATAGTTGTGGATAATGGAATTCCAAAGGTTGGGATCTGATTCAGAGTAGAAAAATAATATACAATTAGGCTCCATGGAAGGAGGAGAAATAAACTGCATTCTTATCTGATTATTTCAAAGGAAGCTCTTGCATCCAGCTACAGAATAATTCACTTGTGAGTTTGTAAATCTGGGGATGAGGGAATCTGACAAAGTTAGCTTTCTTTTTTAGAAACCCCAAAATAGTAAGAGCAACAGACCACATTAAAGATATAATGATTCTTTGCAAGGATCTGGCCCATAACAGGTATTGGTGGGCATCCAATTTCCTGACTTCAAGAAAGTACTGGTTGGATCTTTGGAAGAGAATGAGGTGATTTAAAACCTTATCTGGGGAGAGGACACAGAGGTTAAAGTTCTTGGCATGCAAGCAGAAGAACCAGAACGCATAAAAATGTTGGGTGAATGGAACATCCTGCCTGCAATTTCAGTCTTAGAAAGAGATTGTGATTCCTCCAGAGAAATTGGCTAGCAAGATTTGCAAAATCAGAAAGCTCTTGGTTAGATGGAGAGACCTTACCTTGAAGAATAGTTGGAAGAGCAACTTAGGATGATTTCTGCTATCAAATTTGGGTTTCTACGTGAATCCTAACACATGTGAACATGAATGCACACCTGAATGCACAGTGCATGCATATATACATTATCGTGGAAAAAGCTTTCATCTGTTGGCATAAAGAATGTAATATGGGCTGGAGAGATGGCTCAGGGATTAAGACTCTGCGTAGCAAGCAGAAAGTCCTGAGTTTGGATCCTAGGTCCCACATAAAACATGCCAGGTGGAAATGGCAGAGGCCTGCACTTCCAGTCCTGGTGGTGGAGCCTGGAAAATCCCAGAGCAAAACAAGAAGGAGGTAGAAGCAATCCAGGATGACTCCAGAAGTCACCCTTGGCCCTCAGCCCTCTACAGGGAAACATGCACACACACACACACACACACACACACACACACACACACACACACAATGAATAAATAAAGTTTTTTTTTTTAAAAGAATATACTACAACTGGAGGATGGCTATGTACTGAAGTCTATGATCAGCAGAATAGGAAAATCACAGTCTCTTTGTGGCTCTTCACCAACCAAAAATGCAGGCTGAGATGCACCAGATGTTTAAGCTCTCTCTCAGTGGATTTCTGATTTGTGTTCCAACCAACGCCAAGTAATCATGACTGAAACAGATGTAAACTGTTGGGTAAGGAGGATTGTATCTGATTAGATGAACATAAACCTTTGGAAACCTCAAAACTGATAGGATATGGTAAGAACATTCTATATGGTTATCCGTGAATGACATTCTCATGTTCTGTACTGCTATTAGACATATTCTTAAAGCCTTTCAATTTCAGAGGAGTGACTAAGGTGGACAGTATCATTCCATCACAGCACAGAAAAGCACATTTGAGCAACTGAGATTGAAAGGTCACCTGTGCTTTCAATGTTTCAGCCAAGTTCCTAAGCTAACAAATGTTTATGCTTATGAGTATGGACCTCAAACTGTAAATACTTAATATTTTAAATTCCTGGCTTATCAGGAATTAGGCTAAATAGATTGCCACGACACTTAACAAGCTAGGGCAAAATATGGATATCTGTTTGTCTTACTATCTGAATGCTTAAGGATATAAGAGCCTTCAGACCCGCTAGGCATTCTCATACACACCAAAGGATTTCCACATGTATAAAGAAAGTCAACTCAATTGACTTTTGATGAAAGATACAACTCAAGAAATGGTACTCAAATAAAGTATAGATAACATGGAAATATTTGAGAGAAATCAACAATGAAGTAAGAACAAAACTACCTGTATATTCCTATACATGTATCTGCATCAAAACCTGTGATAAGAGTGGACTCTATTTAGTGAAGGATTTAACCCTTGGTGTAATAGCTTAATTTACTCATAAACAATGGTGGTTAAAGCACAGCTTTTATACAGAAGTAGGCCAATTTCCCATCTTGTTTTTGAAACTTCTTGCATGAACTTGGAACAGCTGCATGATCTCTCCAATCTTCAGCCTTCTCATCTATAAAGTAGAAAGAATAGAATGTATATCTCATAGGGTGACAAAAGAATTAAATGGATTATGGATGAATATAAACAAAACATAAGATGTTTTTATGAAACTGCTAAGTAATTAAAATATATCTGAACTAACATATATTTCAAAGAACAAACGGAAGCATAAACTCAGGGTTTTGTACCTAGTTAAGTGCTCTATAGAGTTCTTTATTTCTTCAGAGCTGACATTTCAAACATTGTTTCATCATTGCCATTAATCTGTCTATTTCTCTGTCTTCTGTTTTTTTGGTCTACATCAAATCATTTCTTTAAAAAAAAAAACACCCTCAAACACAGTGAATCTGACAGAGTAAGGCCTTTATCAAACGCAAAGTCCAACAAGAAGATGGGGAGCTATGCCAAGGAGCTGTTCATTTATCACCCCTGAAGAGATAAAGAAGACATTTGTGAAGTGTTAACTTATGGGCCTAGAATTCTAAATTACATCGCCTATAAATCTAAGCTCCCCTTGAGGGAGACTTACACCTGAGTGTGAAAGGTAAAGAATAAGGGTGTTATTTATCTGCTAAAACCCTGCGTGTGGCAGAGATCCCAGTTAACAGAGATAGTCAAGACTGTTGAAGAAGCATAGGCCACTCTAAATCAATTCCAGGTATTCTATCAGGGGCCATCCCTGCAGAATACTTCACACAGGAAAGAGAGTGCCCCTGATGGGACGCCCTCTGGTCACAGTTTGTTGCTGCCTGGCTTTGGATGGTAGTTATTTTTTCCTCCAGAAGAAAAGCAAGTGTGAGTTCCGTCTTAATCACTCTTAGGTTGGTAAGCATATGGCCCAAATAATTTGGGAACAAGGGGTCTTAATATTTTATTTATTTATTTATCTATCTATCTATTTATTTATTATTTATTCATTTATTTATTTATTATTATTTATTTTGTGTGTGTGTGTGTGTGTGTGTGTGTGTGTGTGTGTGTGTGTGTGTGTATGCATCAGAGGACACTCTGTGTCCCTGTGGATGGCCAAGAGTTACTTTGGGAGTCATCCTGAATTGCTTCTACCTCCTTCTTGCTCTTCTCTGGGATTTCCCTGGCTCCGTCTCCCAGGAGTGGAAGTGCAGGCCTGGCCGTTTTTTACCTGGGACCCGAACTCAGGACTTTGAGCTTGTGAGACAGAGTCTTAAGCCTGAGCCATCTCTCCAGCCCAACAAGGAGGCAGGGGTGGGGGAGTGTCTTTTTATTAGTTTCTGTTTCCCTGTTCAAGTTTATCATCAGGCAAGAAAATCACCAAAGGGGAAAAGGGAACTTTCCACCCCATGGTCAAAGGTCTTCTCATCTGCGAAGTAGAAAGAATAGAATGCATAGCTCATTAGACAACGAGAGAATTAAACAGACCAATGAATGAATATAAGACTGAGAAACAGACATACTTTCCAGTTTGTCAGTCTGTCAAATACTTAACCAACTCTCTCCATCTTTTCCACCAGTCCAGAGAATGGTTCCAACCCCTCTGGGTTCGATTTTCCTATGCCAAGTAGATCATCTCCTAGAGGCTGTCTCAGAGGCTTTCTTTAACTAAATAATTCTTCCCAAGTGTGCCTAAGGGCTCAGTTCTCTGTTATCAGTTTGACATCTCCAACTAATTACTATAGCCCTTTATTGGTAGGTGGTAGCTTTTTCTTTCTTCTTTTAAGAACTTAACCTTTTCAGTGATTTAAAGGCAGGTTCACAAGTGTTAGAAAAAACATCACAGTTGAGTGTTATGCTGCTTAAGTAGATTTCATTTTTATTTGATATTAAACTGTGTAGTGACTGAAAAGGGATGAAGTCTTGTTTTATTTTGCTGCTTCTCTAAGGAAAATACAAATTTTTATGGTGCTAAAAGAAAAAGAGCAAAATGCAACACCAGAAAATGAAGATCCGACCAAATTGAGTGCACTCCAAACATCTAGCGAGTGTGAAAAAAAAATGCTTCAACAGAGGAAAGACATTTCCTTGAAATTTCAAGGGAAACTAACAGCTTATGCAAATTATTCCCCAATGATCTGATACAAAGGAATTTTTTCAGTAGGAAAGATATAGTTTATAAATGTTTCTGTGACAAAATGAAATACATTTAAATAATTTAACCATTTTTATCAAGATATCAGAAGTCATATAACTTCCAAAATTAGTAAAGCAGGATGCTTTAATCTATGCACATGTACAATAGTATAAATCTTTGCTCAATTTAAAGTTAAGCACAATGGTCCTAATGAGATGTTTATTTGCATATTAAGTACATATTAAAAGCCACTAAAACAATTTCCTTTGTTTAATTCCATGTAAATCACATATAAAACACCTGGATGACTGCCCATCCAATTTTGTCTTATTTGAAAGTTAAAACGGTTTTAACATTTTTCATAAGGTAAAATTTTCCTCTTAATCTTGTTTTTCTGTAAAGTTATGCAGGTATTGCCTAAGTTTTGATGTTTGTCCTAGATTTTTTCCTCATAATCTTGTTTTTCTGTAAAATTATGCAGGTATTGCCTAAGTTTCGATGTTTGTCCTATGAAACTAAAAAAATCACACATTTTGTATATGAGCTAAAATTTCATACATTTTCATAATGTCATGTCAGTTATATTTAGCCAACCTCAACAATGTTTGAAAGGCCCAGTAAGAAGGAATTTCATTCAAAACTCTGACACTAAAATATGCTAGGATGTGTTTAATCACTATGACAATGATCCAAGAGATTGTGCAGTAATTATCCAAGCTAAAAAGGAAAAAATTATAGTTTGGGGTGATTACTGTACAGAACATTTGTTTCTGATAAACCTATAAAATAGATATAACTTTATAAGGGAATTTTTAATATACTAGAAGATGAAATTCTTCATAGTAATTTGAAAAAGTATGAGGACATGTGAACACATCTTAATAATAACAAAGCATAGTAATCCAGGGTTTAGTTCAAAAGCATGTAGATAAATATTAAAAGTTATATGTGCATGTTTAACATTACAACACAAATATCAAACACAAAACACCCCGTGTTAGCACTCATCTCCCATGCCTGATCTGGACTTAAATAATAAGTTACTTTGTATTTCATGGAAACATTTTTCAAATCTTCATCAATGCTTATATTATGTACTATTATTTACCAATTTATTATTTTTTTTCTCACTCAAATAATCTGAATAAGTACCCCAGTCCTCTCCCTCCTTCCACCCCTCCTCAGTCCTCCTTGCTCTTTCCCCGCTTTTCCCCTTCCTTTCACCCCTTTCCTCCCTATCTGCCCATACCCCCTGCCCCTCAATCCCTGGGGCATCCTTTAGTGTGAATGTCAAACTTCCCTCTGTGTCCTCCACTCTAATGAGGTATAAGGACTCAGTAGTCTTGCCCGGAACCCTTTCTTGTGTTCCCCTTTATTATGAGAACACTATTGTGACTGTCAATCCCTTGCCTCTAAGGATCTTAGTACCTGTGATCCATTGATATGTCAGTCATTGTGCAGGTCATGCAAAGTCCTATTATGGTTACTGCAGCCCTAACTTGTGTGGAGTATCTTGCATATGTTGCTCCTCCCCATCTTCAGGCTCTTACAATCTTACCGCCCCTCTTCCCCAAGTTTCCCTGAGCTTTAGGATGGGGAGAGATTTGGCTGGTCTGGTTCCAGGTGATTAATGTAGAGTCTCTGATGTTCTGAATTATGGTTTGTTGCTTTTTTCAGTTTTGCTGTTCCTGCACTGCCCTTGGCTCCATCCTGATTGTTATTTACCTTTTTTTATGAAATCAAAAGACTGATACTAAGGTAGTTATTTTCTTGAATTATATCCTAAAAGTTGATAGCTTGAACTGAGCTTCAAATATTCAGCACATTAAAGGTAGCTAGAGTTTTCAAGAATATATTTTAACATAAGATAATTTTGGTTTTATCTGTGAAAATAATACCTTCACCTCACAGATATTTAAAAAAAACCTAAACAAATGTAAAAGATGCTTGGGATCAAATTATTTCTCAATATAACTATTGTATCATGTCAATTTTTTAAACAAATTTTGAAAGCATTCAAATATCATTTCATTTCTATTTATTAATGTGATGAAAGAAGACATAAGAAAACTAATGGAAATCTAAAACATCTATTACAACTTCCAAAATGAGAAATCTTCAAATTATGAAATTAAAAAATGTCTTACTTTTACCCTTTAATTTACTTTCACTGTTATATAATTTAATACTTAAAAAGACTGTAAGGGCTGGAGAGATGGCTCGGGGTTAAGACTGTCTCTGAGCAGAACATCCTGAGTTTGGGTCCTGAATTCAGATCCCAGGTCCCATGTAAAAAGGCCAGTTGGAAACAGTAGCAGTCTGTACTTCCGGCCCTGTTGGGCAAAGCCTTGGAAATCCCGAGCGAAGCAAGAAGGAGGTAGAAGCAAGCCAGGATGATTTCTGAAGTCCTCCACAGGGACACATAGTGCCCTCTGAGAAACACACACACACCACAAAATGAAATACTAAAAAAAGACTGCAGCTGAATTATGTAAAAATATTTACAGAATGTGATCTCTTTGGGTAGACATGGCTCATATTATATGATTTTCAAGTAACAAATCACCTGATAATCGTATTCACAACTTATGACTAATAATTCATTTAGTATTTTAAATGGCATAAAGACCAAAAAAGAGAATAATCTTTTGATTTCTCACTGCATAATTCTGCCTGCTAAATAGCACTCAGCCAAGATTCTGATCAGGTGTTCTACTCAATTTCATTGTACGTTCCCCATGTGTGTTACTGAGCAACAAAGATAGATTTATGTAATGGAAACTTCTTGTTCTTTCTTTTCTCAAGAGCAGCCCAGTGCTTTTTTTACAGGGATAGGTTGATTAGTACATTATAGAGAATATTGAGGCAAAGTACAAAATGACACTTTACACCATATGTAAAATGTCAATCACAGCTTTAACAGAGTGGAGAGACTTCATATTTGTTTCCAAATCAGTGGTCTTAATTTTTCTTCTTATAGAAAATGTTTAAATCATTTTATTATAAATATATCTAAGCCATTAATTTTTTCAGGTTTTCCACAGTCTATGAGAAGAGGTCAGTAGAGATCATCTAATCTTAAATCCTGACATCATCCATTCAAGTCCTTGGTGTAATCCTTCTTCAGTAAGAGCACAGCATGTTTGCATTTGTTCCTGATGATCTTCAATAGAAGTTAGCTTCAAAAACTGGGAGATTCTGCTACAGTCATTCATTCTTTAACATCTTGTTTACTAGCAAAAGTCAGCAATCCAGCTTTCTTCAGGTGCTCATGGGCTAACGTTTTGCAGGGTTCTCTCTAGTTACAGAAATTCTTTCTCTGTCCACCACAATCATTACGAACTTGGTGTTGGTATAGTAAGTGCCCCAGGAAGAACGAAAAGACTGTTGGCTATCAATGTCCCACATTAGGAGACGTATATTATTTATTAATCACTGTCTTCTACACTACTTCCTATTGCAGGGAATGTATGGATAACTTCATTCACTGAAAATTGTTTGAGGATGGTAGTGTGCCCTGCATTATCCAACCCAACAATAACTTTGTGTTCTTGGTGATTGAACAGCCTCCATATCTTGGTGAAGACAATTCCCATCCTTGGGCATTGCACCCCTTCCAGGCCCCTGGCCACCTAGTCCCTCCCCTGGCTGAGGATCAGGGGAGAAAGACCCACTGGAGCCTTGACTTTCTTGTTGCTGGCCACCTGCCTGCTTCCGGGGAACAGAAGGAGGCCAAAGCCCAGGCTGCCCTGCAATGGGCAGGCTGGTAGACATCGCCATCACATTGTCTGCAAGGAGCCTCGAGGCTCATGGGCCACCCCAAAAGGAATTCTGCAGTCACTGAGTGCAGAGAAGTTTTTCTTTTAAAAAAATTTGAAATGTCCCCAATTTTTGATATTTTAAAAAGAACCATCTGTCTTGGAGGACTTCACTCTGGAAAAGCTGTGACCTCTAGTAGAGAGGCTGACATAAATCCAGTGTCCTCCTACTGAGTATCTATGGAAGATTTGCAACTCCTGGGCCCACCATGTTTGGTATTCTGATGGAAAGATGAACAGTAAAAACTTCCTTTCTTGGCATTTCTGGAAAGTTCCTTGGGAAACTGTAGCAGTCCCCAGGGGCCCACGGAGACCCTTGGGGGCAGGGATAAGGAGGCGCGGAGTCAACGGCACAGACCCTGGAAGTCAGGCAAGTGGCAAAGCAGGCTCTCAGGCTGACAGGCTTGCAGGCTCCTAGGCTTGCAGACTCATTTATTGTAAATATCAGGCTGCTTATATACCCCACCCAACATCCCATAAGTCCCAGCATGAGCGTTTGCTGAGTTGTCCTGTCAGGGTTGGTCGTCTTAGCCAGGCGGTTTGACGTCAGCACATGGTGCGGCAGAAGGTGTAGCTTGGGGAAGTTGCATTCATGCATGCAGCCCATACAGATCATCTCTGAGTGGCATGCTCTGCAGGTGGAGGTATTGTTAAGCGATGGTTGATCAGAGACTTTAATACAGGCCTTCCTGGTCTGTTCCTCCTACATATCCATCCTTTTTATTTATTTTGACAGCCAGCGGGAGCCAGGGTTCTTTTCTCAGACCTTGTTGACCCCGCCTCAGAGGGCATCCAGCATTACGGACCATGCCTGTCTTAGGTTGTCCTGTGTCACAGGATCTTAGTCATCATTGACTACTGGCCCTCCAAGGACCTCTCCTCTGGAAGGCATGTCAGGATATGTTGATAATAGTCTAGACCAAGGCCTCAGGAAGCTCTGCAATCCAAGCTCGAACCACATCCCTAAGGGTGCCATGGCTTGGATGTTCAACGGCCATGAGCACCTGTAGTGTGGTCTTCTTGATGGAGCACTTCTGAGAGATGTGGTGAAGGAAACAATTAAAAGAACAATTGAACATGTTCAAAATAAAGGGATTCAGGACCTGATTCATTGGCCGCCTTATGAATCAGGGAAAGATCAGCAAGTGGAGCAGGTACCCAAGGCTGGTTGGCCGCATTGAGTCCTACATTAACAGGGAAAACTTCTCTCTGCAGAAAGTTGGAAAACTGTGGGCACATCTGGAGCATAGGGGCTTGGGGTGTCGATTGTGGAGATGATGCCAGTGGGGCTGAAGCGCTGGACCCAGTTGTAGTAACAGCAGGTTCTCAGCAAGGGTATGGTGGGGGGAACTGCTCACAGGGAATGGGGGCTTCTCTGCCTAATCTAAGCGTGTGGGTTTATGAGGTACTGCCATAGATTCATCCTCTCCTTCTCCGTCCAAGGAGTGAGGGATTTGGGCCCTAATGCCCATAGCGGGTGGTGGCGAAGTGATAGACAGGTTAACAGGGGGAATGAGGCATGTATTTGGGGCTCCTTACAGTGTAAGGAGAGGTTGCCCATTTTCCTAAAGACCAGAGACCAGAGACCTAAAGAGGAACAGATGAGACAAGAAATGTATCAGACCAGAATGTCTTGTGCTTTGTGGGGAACTTCCATGGTTCTTGGGCCACAGCGGTATGTCCGCACGGTGTCTCCGGAAGAGGAGGGTTGATCGGGAGACCACTCCTGGGTGCCATCTCCTAAGAAGTCAACCCTTATGTGGAGATGCTGGACGAACCCAGAACCAAAAATATGTACCTCCCTATCTGTGGAGAGACAAAAGTAGAGCAAGGTATAGAGCAAGGTAAAGGGACCTTCATGCTTACCTCTCACAAAGGTAAAGAACATTAAACTCAAAAGGGCTAGCTTACCAAAAAACTGCCGAAGGGGGCACAATACTCGACACTGGTGCTGCGAGGGGGAAAGGGCCACCGTGGAAGCCCCACGTTCGGGTACCAGATGTAACAGTCTCGGGGACCCACGGAGACCCTTGAGGCAGGGATAAGCAGGTGTGGAGTAAACAGCACAGACCCTGGAAGTCAGGCGAGTGGCAAAGCAGGCTCTCAGGCTGACAGGCTTGCAGGCTCCTAGGCTTGCAGGCTCATTTATTGTAAATATCGGGCTGCTTATATACCCCACCCAACATCCCATAAGTCCCAGCATGAGTGTTTGCTGAGTTGTCCTGTCTGGGTTGGTCCTTTCAGCCAGGCAGTTTGACATCAGCACCAGGCATGGTAACTTGGGGAAGTTGCATTCGCCCATGTGGCCCATACAGATCATCCCTGAGTGGCATGCTCCCCAGGTAGAGGTATTGTTAAGTGATGGTTGATCAGAAACTTTAATACAGGCCTGCTTGGTCCATTCTTCCTACAGGAAACTGTTAAGCACCCAAGAGCAATAAGTGAAAGTATATGGTCAAGAACAGTTTCAAATACATAAGCAGCCTGAAATCTGACCCAGGAGTTACTGGGAGAGCAGCAAGAAGACAGAGCAATGGAGTTCTCCTCTGCTCTGCCACCAGCTGATTTTCAGCCATAAACATGTTTCTTTCAACTCCTTGGTCTCAAATTCCTGTGAACCAGGGTCGAAGAATGAGTAGTATGAACAAAACCTGGGCAGCAAATATGGCTGCGATGTGCCAGACAGTCCCCTGTCTCTGTTGACAGGTTTTAAGAGATTCAGAAGTGTCTATAACTACCGTGATAGTGATATATTGGTGTCAACTTGGCAACTGAAGGCTGTAAGCTCTGTAAGCTCTGAGCACAGTTGTGAGAACTAGCAGTTAAGCCCTTAGCAAACCTGCAGGAGATTGCCTTATTCAAGAGGAAGCCCCAGCCCATGATAGTCTAGTACTCGGGCAGGTAAATAAGACAGAGGGAACTAGTTGAAGACATTGACATCCTTATTCTGTATTTGTCAAGACACGCTGGTCTGGCAAGTGAGGATTGTTTTCCTGGCAGTTCTGTGGGTATATGGATTTGGTGTGGCCAGTTCCCTCATCCTTTGGTGTTGGTGTGGGTTCTCCTGCCAAGCTGGACAAGGCACTGCAACTGGACAATCATAAGCCAGAATAAAACGTCTTGTTCCCTTAAGCCATTTGGTCATGAGTTTATAAGCAGCATGCAAAATAAGTATAGCACATGCCTTAATATCTATGAGAAATAAAGTCTGTCTGTACTTGTCTTAAAGAGAAGAAAAACATTTCACACATGAGCACACAGAAGTCTCATCATGTCGCATGCTATGCTGTGAGTCATGCTACTTCAGTTATCATGACCGTGATTATAGAAGTGTCTACTAGGATGGTATAGAAATAATCATAAAGTGGAAATACAGCTGCGTTGACAATAGGGATTCAGCCTCAATGGCAATTAAATGCAACTTAAAATAACATTTTTTTTATTGTATTGGCAAGGATTAAAAGAACAATATCATTTACTGTTGACATGTGTTGTGAGTTGAGTGCTTTCACATACTGCTCATGAGAGTTGTTTCTACTTTTTCTAGAATGTAAAATTTTGACAACTCTATTTTCAGTAGTTCTTTAAAAGGGCACATCCTTTAAGTCAGTAGTATCATTTCTGTAAATTTCCCCTGAGGACATAATTATACAAGAGTACTTACAGAAAAGATTTCTTCTCTAGTATTAGCTAAAATAATATAATGTTCTTTAAAATTAGCTAAATTAAAAGAAGATATGATCTTGAATGCCATATATAGCTATCCCCTGATCCAGATCTTAAGAGATGACTGAACATTGATCTTATGATCCCACTATTAGGACTTTTATTTATATTTTGCAATGTTTTTCAAAATATTTATATATTAAATCCATTTGGAATATTTGTACTTTGAGGTATTTATGAAGAATTTTCCATTAGTTGATAAACACTTAAGTGATTTCTCTGACTTCTGCTTCAAAATACATATTTTTTGATTCTCCTTACACACTGTCTTGCTTGTGTTTTAAATGGGGTTATAAGCAAATAAATAAGAAGAAATGATCACTTGTTTTAGGGAGCTACTACTAATTAATCGCCTTGTTTTTCTTTTTCCTCATGTTCCTTTATTCAGAATCACCACAAAATATCCTCTATAGCCAATGTGAAAAGAAAACACCTAAACGGTTAAAAAAAAAAAAGGCATTTGAAAGTTACTGGTAGTAACTTTCCATAAAAAATGCTAAGAAAGCAGGTGTGATGGCTCATTCTTGTAACCTCCTGTGAGGGCGCAGGCCTCTGTGGTCTATCAAGTTACCTCTCTTTAGGCCACCCCGCTGGTATGTGCATTTTCCTTCACTCATCCAGCTTTAGACCCAAAATTTTCCACTGTAAGTCCCCATTGTACAGGTATAATAACAGCTACCTACAGAGCAGTTTGATGTACTGTCTTCTTACCTATAGGTTTACTGGCTGTCTTCCCTATTGATCTCTATCCTCTTTTTTTTAGGTTCTTGTTCTCGTTTACAGTAACAGGGATGGTACCATTCTGACAAGCAGGTCTTGAATACAAGCAGAAAGCTGTTGGTTAGTCTCCTTGATACTCATGCCACTATTATACTGGTGGTCACCTGTTGTCATGTTGATTTTTAATATTTTGTCATACAGGCATGCTGAAGAGAACATATATCCTTCTTTTGGCAATTTTTGTGGCCAATTCCCTTGGCTCCTGGTATGAATGAACTCTCCTAGTCATGCTGATAAAGTATGACAAGGAAGGGTGAGCAAGAATAAATCCCTTGTTCCCTTAAGTTGCTCAAGTCCTACATTCATTCAGCAGTAGGTCGATGAAACTAATTTTTCTATTATTCAAAATTTTATTCTTTTTCCAATAGAATTTAGAGATGCTATAACTTTATGTGACACTATGCTAGTAGATAAGAACCAGAGGAAAATGAACAACTCTGCTGACAAGGAAAAGTCTTCAATAGTTAGTTTTCATTATAGATTTGACCGAGTTCTGAATACCCATAACACATACACAAGTAGTTCTATGAACGCGTATCAAAAAAGGTTTAGCTGAGGAGGGAAACGCCATCTGAAGAATTTGGGCACAATCCCATGATCTGAGGCTGTACAATGAATAAGAAGGAAAAAGCAAGCTGAGCAGCATCATTCATCTTTTCCCGACTGTTGATGTGAACAGCCACATCACACTCCTGCCACCATTCCTTTCTTGCCATGGTGGACTATGTCTCTTAAACTGTAAACTGTATGTGATAGTTAATCCTGGGTGTCAACTTGACACACCTAGTATTAACTAAGATCAGCTGAGACCACACCTGGCAAGATCAGCTGAGGCCACCTGAAGAGACTATTTTGATAATACAAGACCAGCCCTAGATCCCATCAGAACATCCATAGATTCCATTGTAACCTCCAAGTAGTGGACCACATAAAAAGAGACACAAAACAAGAAGAAGAGGAAGAAGAAAGAAGAAAGAATGAAGAAGAAGAAGGAGGAGGAGGAGGAGGAGGAGGAGGAGGAGGAGGAGGAGGAGGAGGAGGAGGAGGAGGAGGAGGAGGAGGAGGAGGAGGAGAGAAGGATAGAAGAGGAGAGATTCTCTGTAGCTGTGCTGGGAATTGCTCTTCCAGCTGTCCTGTTTCTTTGCTTCTTCAGCCCTCTAGCCCTCCGACCCTCCAAGTCTTCAATGTGACTAAAGACTCTCTAGGAATCCACCAGTCTTTAGCAATCACTCACTGGCCTACTAGACTGAGCAGCTACTGGCAACCGTCGTTGGATTACCTTGGCCATATCTCGTACGCCAACTCAATACATTTTCTATTTATATATTAATTCTGTTATTTCTGTAACTCTAAAAAACCTGACTAATACACTGAAATAAACTTTTTCTTTCCTGAAATATAGGTGTATCAATATATTTGTGTGCCTGTATGCCATGACTTGCCTGGTATTACTCTGTGACAAGAATCAAGAAAAAGAAACAAAATACAGAAAAAGGGTGGGATCCAGTGGTCCACACAGAGCCTGATGAAGACCAGCAACAGTCACTTTCCCAAGTGTTTGTTATTTATAGATAAACTATGAGTACGGGAAAGCAAGGAGGCTATGGATTTGTGTTCAGCATGTATTATGCTCTTAAGAAAAATCAAAACCAAGCAAAAGCAATGACATCTGAAGAGTTGAGGTGGAAAGGGATCTGCCCAACTTATGTCTTGCTTCATCTGGAAAGCAGGTTCAGGTCATGTAACTTTGGGGAAGGCTAGCTTTGCCAGACCACAGTTCCCCTGACATAGCTTTGCTAGTCCAGAATCTATTTTATGGTGTGGTTTTGCCTTCTACATTGAAGTGGCTCTCCATACCTGTAAATTTTATCTGCTTATGTTTGAGGTCTGCACATCTAGTAGGTCCACCATGTGTCCATATGAGCTTTAATAGAATGCTTTACAGATCCTATTAGTTTTTAATATGTAGATGGGCTTCCTTCAGTATTTACCAACCAAGAGAGTATGTGCATATCTAGGCTACTTATTATCCTGTATCAAAATGATTGCTATAGTAGTAACTGAATGCTTTTCTGATCTAGCCCCAGCATCATAGCTGCATACTCACTTGCATTCTAATACATCATAGCTGTATACTCACTTGCATTCTAACTCTGGAGGAAAAGTATCTTTCTAAGCTCATCCTTCATCTATAGAATGGGCTACTTATTCCATCTTCTTGCCATTTCATACAATTTCTCCCTATTCCCAAGTGATTGGTTCTCTTTAGTTATAGAGGTGATCTTCTGATTGTCCACGGTGCTTCTGAAATGTGGGTACCACCACTTAGAATTGCCGCAGGTCCCTCTCATGCTGGACTGCTGATAACCCCACTGTCTGAAGGCCTCCTTTCTCATCAACTCTGGGTAACTGCTGCTTCCAGTTATTGCCTCTCCTTTCCTCACAATTTGAACTCACTCCTTTCAAGAAATACTGTGGATAGAGAAACAGTTATTCTACCCCTAGGTGGTCAGGATAAAAGTTATTAAATAGTCTTTAATGAAAGGAATTCCAGAATCCATTCGAAGGTCTTTCATTCCCTGTGTCTCTTCCACACTTCTCTATGAATCATCCTGTTTACAGAATGTATTTTCTCTAATTAAACTTAGAAGTCTCATTCTTTGTCATTTTTTCCCTATTTGTCATATTTCCACTTTAGATTTTTATATTCAGAGAAAACAGAGTAAGAAAAGAGAGATTTGCAATAGCCAATTCAGAATAACATTTAAGACCCACCCCAAATAATACAGGAAATCCCCAGTTAAATATTTGAGAAAAAATCCCCTCCTACCCTTTTCAAAATTAGCATATTTCCTAACAGGAATTATTAGGGTGAATGCTTTCCTACTTTGATGTGGAGACTTAAAAAAAGTTTTAAAGAATATATTTTCTAGAGCAACAAGAAATAAGAGGTTTAGAATATGGAAACTTGTCTTATTATTCTTGTGTAACTATTTCTGAGGTTAGGTCTCCAGTTGAGTGTTTGAACTCTGACTTCCTGTCCAAAAGTGAATCAAATAATACCTACCACCATGGCAGATAATTTACATTATTGTTGAGTCCTTACAGCAAATATATTTATGAAATAAAAATATTTGTCACAATTATTTCATTTCTGTTGTCAATGACTTCTGAGAAGTTTTAAGGTATACTCATGAAATAGTTTTATTCAAGCAACTAATACTTTACACACTGTCAACCAATGAAAGAATCTTTTAATGTTTCTTTTCAAATTTTCTAGCTATCTTATTGTCTTATTATTATCTGTTATTATTGTAGTAGCACTAGTAGTCACAATAGTGATTGAGCCCATAGGCCTCATGCATACTGGGAAGGTACCCTACCACTGAGCTATATCCCCAGTCTTCTTTTTACTTTCTACATTGAAACAGGCTCTCTCATTAAGTAGCCCAGATTGGTCTTGAAATCACTGTGTAGCTTAGAAGATGTGATTTCCAGCCTCCAGAGTAGCTGGGAACTAAAGACCTAAGCCAGGACCCAGCAGCATTAGCATTTCTGATGTCATATTGTAGATTCAAGGCTGAGCATGTGTGTGTGTCTGTGTGTCTGTTTACATATGTGTACCAGAGGGCACTTGAAAGTGTATCAGGAATCATTCTGGATTGCTCAACCTTCTTATGGATTTCCCAGACTCCACCTTTCAGGACTAGAATTGCAGGCTACAGCCATTTCCACCTGACATTTTGATGTTGGATCTGGAGATCCAAACTCAGGTCCTTTTGCTCGTGAGGCAAGGGCTTTAACCTTTGAGTATCTCCCTATTTCAGGTTCCTTTTTTTAAAGGGAATAATTGTTACCTTTCAGAATATATCTAGGACTGTATAAGAAAATAATAGCAAATTATATAGCAATCACTGCACACGGATATGACCCTCTCCTATCTAAGTTGTTTCATTAGGCAACTGTTTGTCCTCCATTGCTTTGGCTGATTCTCTGATATTCTCTGAGTTTACCACCATCTTGCTCCAGCACACTAAGGATCAGATTGGTACCAAATATGAATGCTGAATATGTTCTCGGAGGATCCTGCTACAGTCTATTTGTTGGCATGATGATAATTGCTTAGTCATAATGGTATAAAAAATGTGAGTTCAAATCTCTTTATGATAAATGGCTGCTCATCGAATATGCAACTATTTATCACATAATGGCAAAGATAATCTCTCTCTGGAAGAAATGTTTCTGATTTACATGTGTGGCTGACACATGATGTGGGTTTTATAAATCACTGTATTATCACCACCAAAAAAATGCCCTCAGGCCATATTAAAAAGAACCCATGACAAGAGGCCTGTCAAACTGTATAGAAAGACTATAAAACCATCAGTTCATTTGACATAAAACTGATATATTATGTGATAATGCTTCAAGTAGAACCTGGGATCCCATTTATCACATAAGCTGTTCCACTCTAGGTCCTGAGCTGTGTGTTAATGAAATCGTCACGGTTGACTCACACTGCAGATTGCAGTCCCTAATCAGCACAGGGGAATGACACATCAGAAAATGATCTTGGTGAAAATATGTTTCACTTATTAATGAACTTTCCTGGGGCACAGGTATATCAAAATGGAGGTCACACAGCCTTTTGGGGACCCTGTGTCCTCAGATGTAAAAGGTCAGGCATCCTAGCACTTCGGTTTTAAGAGAAGTGCTGAGCAGACTCATCTGGCTGTCCTACAGAAAGAAGGCAGAGAATGGAGCCCCATCTTGGGGTATGGTCTCAAATCTTTGGCTTCACAAGAACCCCGGGTGAGTCTGATGCACTCATAATTTAGTTTTTTTATTCAAAGTATCATCTCAGGACCAACAGCATCACCTTCAGAGGGTGCTTAGAAATTAAAAATTGCAGATCTCACTGGATTTACTGAATTGAAATCTGACTATTAAAAAGATCCCTACTGATTCAATACATGTGAAAAAATTTGAGCAATGTTAGCACAGTGCTCACATGCTTGGCTTCATATTAACATCTCTTGGGTATCATTTAAACACCCTAATGCTCACCGAGTAATAAAATCAAAATCTCTGAGGGTAGAACTCAAACATCTCGTTTCTTTTTGTTGTTTGTTTTTAGTTATTACTTCTGCATGTTTCCACAGTCTTCCATTGTGATTCTAATTTGTCAGCTTTTATCACTGTAACAAATACCTGATGGAAACATCTTAGATGGAAGAATATATTTAGTTTTAGCTTTAAATATTTAAGTCCACATACCCTTTGTTTATTCCCATTGGAGCTTTAGGCAGAAGTAGAGAGAAGCAGGGAATGACAGGAAGGAGCCAAGGAAAAAAATACAGGTCCCTAGAACATGAACCCTGAGACTATCTCCTCCACCTGGGCTCTACCTCCTGAAGTGTCCACAACCTTTCAAAATAGTACCACAAGTTAGAGGACAAGCTTTCCACACAGGAGGTTTTGGGAGACATTTAATATTTGAAGTCAAATACATAACCAAGCTTATTACACTTTTGTACCTGAAACATTGGTTGAACCAAAGCACTTACCATGCCTTTCAATCTCTTATGAGCTAAGTAAACTTTCTTTAATTAATTGCCTTAGTTATTTATTGCACTGCTGTCTCATCAAACCAGTATCCAATAGCATCATTTTTAATGTACCTCTAGACAGCCCTGTCATGTAGGAATTGTTAAGTGTATTTAAAAGGAGAAAACTGAAGCTAGGAGAAGAAATCTTTGCCTAACTTTATGTAGCTACTTAAGTGGTGTTTCATAATTCTTAAGGTAATGTCCTAATACATGACCTTCCCAGTGTATAAATTGACTGTATCCTTTTTTTGTTTTATAGGAGATACTAGTTTTTTTTTTTTTTAATAAAAGTGATGACTTCAGAAATCATCCTAGATTGCTTTACCTCCTTATTGATTTCCTCTGGATTTTTCCAGCTCCCCCTTCCAGGGCTGGAAGTGCATGCTACTATCATCCTTGCTTAAGAGGCAAAGGCCTGCTTTCTGCCCAGGACCTCTTCTCCTCAGGTAAGGTGAACTCCCTGATCTTCAGGTAAGACCCCAGGTCATCTGTGCACCCCCTAGTAGCCAGCCTGACTTTCTGCCTCTGGGGAAGGCCTGTAGGCCACACCATAGGCCCCAGATCATCTGTGCGCCTAACTAGCTACTCTGCCTTTTTTCCCCAGAAACAGGCTAGGCCCCAGATCATCTGTGCGCCTCACTAGCTACTCTGCCTTTCTTCCCCAGAAACAGGCTGACTCCCTACTCCTCAGAATTCAACAGAGTCCAGAGAAAACCCAAGCAATGGGTTTTCATTCATCTGAGGTCTTCTAAAATCATCCCATCATATGGGAGAGAATCTTCATATCCAGCTCTAAGATAAGTAAATTTTTTCACCATCCTGTTCCTTTCAATTATTAGTCACAGTAGTTTAACATTTCCATATAGCCATCACAAAACCCATACAACTTCAGGGACTATATCATTCACTCTCTCATGTCACCAAGGAAGTAAACCTAAAAAGTGCATTACCATACTAATCATCATTCCCTGTCTATTAAACCCATCTTAATTGATGTACTGACAGTCCAATAGCCTCATCTAGGAAAAAACACCAAATTCAGTCAAGCATATCCAACTCCACAGCAAATACTAGCAGTAACTGCTCAAGTGTAATAATACTGTCCAATTCAGTTCAGTCAAAACCACACAAAAACAAAAAGGACATAAGAGATAAAACAAAAATGCCCAGGTCACAGTGCAAATCCAAGAGAAAAAAAAAAAAAAAAAAAAAAAAACAAGACAACAAATCTCCCACCAAAAGAATCAATCCTGTAATGATGGAATCCAACTAGAACAAACTCACAGAAAGTAGCCAAGAAAGTCGATTTCAATGCCTGATCTTTACTTTTACTATGATCAAAACAATGAAAGAGGAAATCTGGGAGGATTTGAACAAGAACACAGCAGGTACTTGGAAGAGATGAGAAAAGCAGTTGAATAAACAAAAATAGGCATACAGCAGTTAAAACAATCTCAAGCAGAATTTAAACTTGAACTAAAAGACAAACTATCTTCAACCCAGAACTCAATAGAGAGTCTTATCAGCAGAACTAAGGAAGCAGAAAACAGAATATCAGATCTTGAAGAAAAAGTGGAAGAACTAACCAGTTCAATGGAAGAGGTTTTTTAAAGCTAAAAAGATACTTGAGAGGAATGTTCAAGAGTTATGGGACACCTTGAAGAAGCCTAACATGCACATGGAATACAAGGAACAAGAATCCCAAAATACCACACCTGAGGAAAATTTCCAGATTATCATAAAGGAAAACTTTCCATATCTAAAGAGAGGCCCACCCAAATACAAAAGGCATTCTGTACCCCAAACAGATATGATCAAAATAGAAACTCACTATGGCAAATAATAGTCAAAACTCTACACATACAAAACAAAGAGAAAGTGCTGAGAGCTTCAAGAGAAAAAACACCAAGTCAATTTTAAAGGTAAACCCATTAAAATAACAAATGATTTTTCAATGGTAACAGTACAATCCAAAAGAGCTTGGAGAGACATACCTTAAGAATTGAATGAGGGGCTGGAGAGGTTGCTCAAGGGTTAAGCCTCTGCCTTACAGGCAGAAAGTCCTGAGTTCGGATCCTAGACACCACCCCGGGCAGAAGCGGGGACAGCCTGCGTTTCTGGTCCTGGTAGGGCAGAGCCTGTGAATCCCGGGGTAGAGTAAACAAGGAGGAGGTGGAGGCGGTCCATGGTGATTCCTGAATTCGCCCGTGGTTCTACACACACGCACAATTGAATAAATAAAAAAAATTTAAAAAAAATTGAATGAGCACAAACATCAACCCAGGCTAATGTACCCATCAAAACTATCAGTCATGATTGAGGGTGAAAGGAAAATTTTCCACCATAAAGGCAAGTTGAAGGCTTACATGACCACCAAACCAAGATTTGAAAAAATTCTAGAAAAGATGCTAAAGGAGGACAGAAGGGAAATATAATACCAAAACAACCTACAAGCTAAATAATACAAATATGAAAGCCACTAAACAAAAAAATGTCAGGAATCAAGAGTAATTTCTCCATTATAACACTATATGTCAATGGAATTAATTCACCATCAAAAGACACAGGTTAAAAACATGGATTCAAAATCACAACTCATCTATACTTCAGGAAACATATCTCACCATAAAATATAGGCACATTCTAAAAGTAAAAGGCTGGTCAAAAATTCTTCAAGATAATGGAACCAGGATACAAGCAGGGGTGGTAATTATGCTATCTAACAAAGTAGACTTTAAACCAAAGAAAATCACTGATTACATTGTGACAAACCATTTATTGCCAGTCTTACACATAGTACATGGAAATGAAGTATTTATTCTAATGTGTTACCAAAAAGTGTAAGCTTCAACTGTCCTTCACAAGTTTCTAGCCAGACAGGCCAATCAACTTCATGCAACTTAGAGATTCATGTATGCTGAGTTCTTTCTTCAGAATCTTGGTGCTCAATCCTCTATTGTGAAAGGAAGAGTCCCAGGGCAGCTTCAAGTCGATGAAGAAGCATTCCTAGTTTTCTGTTATTGCTGTGATAAATTGCCCTAGACAAAGTAGATTAAATACATGCCATTTTCATACCTTATAGATCTGATGGTGAGAAGTCCAAAATGTGTCTACTTTTACTAATGATTACTGTCAACAACGATCCATGTGTTCACAATAAATTTCACTATCTTGTGTTTTACCATGTCACTTACAAGAATTCTTGTAATTAAAACAGAACTACTCAAACTGCAAAAAAAAATCATAAGAGATACAGAAGGATACTACATTTTAGTCACAGGAACAATTCACGAGGAAGACTTCACAATACTGAACATATATGCACCAAATATAGACTCCTCCACATTCATTAAGCAAACACTACAATGTCTAAAACAAGAAATCAATTCTAGCCCCAGCTCCCCTCGGGTTAAATAGCTCCACGCCGAAGCCCCCATCCTCCCTTCCCCACCCCGCTCCGCTGGCCGGGATGTGTGCGCGGTCCAGCCAGGCCTGCACCGTGACCTAGGTAAGCTCTGCCCGTGCCTGCCCCCAGATCCCCAGCCCAAATAATTCAGTTTAGTGAAATTGAAAGATCTTAAAAGTTAAAACGACAATGCCAAAGTCAAAGTGCAAATCCATGAGAAGCAACACTCAAGTAAACAAATTTCCCAGTGAAGGAATTAATCCCATAATGTTAGACTCCAACCAGAACAAATCCACAGAAAATGGCCAAGAAAGCCTGACCCAGGATAACGACTTTCAAAATATGATCATTACCATGTTCAATACTATGAAAGAGGAAATCCGGGAGGAACTACATAATCGAATCAATCGCTTTGAAGAGGAACACAACAGACATTTGGAGGAGTTGAGAAAAACAGTGCAAGAAACAAAAACTGGCATAGAGCAGTTAAAACAGACTCAAGCAGAGTTTAAAACTGAGCTACAAGATAAGTTATCTTCAACCCAGAACTCCACAGAGAGTCTTATCAACAGAACTAACAAAGCAGAAAACAGAATTTCAGACCTTGAAGATAAAGTGGGGGTACTAACCAGCTCAATGGACGAGGTTGTTAAAGCCAAAAAGATATTTGAGAGAAATATCCAAGAGATATGGGACACCTTAAAGAAGCCTAACATGCGTATTCATGGAATACCAGAGCAAGAATCTCAAAATACCACCCCTGAGGAAATTTTCATTACTTTCATTAAGTTATAACATCCTAAAGAAGCCATGTCAAAAGGAAGTCAAACTTTCATTCTGTTATATTACTATTTCATAGTTTTATGTTTTAAGCACTCAATACCTTGGTACTAGTGGCTTCCCTTGTCTCTTCCTTAAATGATAAAGTATTACTTAAAAGTACAAAAATGCTTTTTATTTTTTAAACTTTTTTTACTTTGTATGGTGCGTGTGTGTGCATGTGTGTGCGTACACGTGCCTATCTGTTTGCGTGTCAGAGGACACTGTATGTCCCTGTGGAGGGCCAATTGTGAATTCTGGAATGAACCTGGATTGCTTCTACCTTCTTTTTTGATTCGCTTTGGGATTTTCCAGGCTCTATGCACCAGGGCCTGGAAGTTTAGGCTGCTCACCATTTCTTCCTGGTGTTTTTTATGTGGGACCTTGAATTTGAACTCAAGATCTTCTGCTTGTAAGGCAGATTCTTTTTTTTTTTTCTTTTTTTTTCTTTTTTTTTAATATAATACATACTTTTTTTATTATCATTTCAGCTCATACAAACTTAGTAGGTACACCAGTTCCCTCCCTCACTCTTCCTCCCCCTGAAACCCCTGCTCCCCCTCCCCTCATCCCTCCCTCCACATCCCCCGTGCCTCCCGCCCCAATTCCCAGAGTCCTTTCTTGTGCATGCCTGACTCTTCTCTGGGCCCTCCTCTCCGATGACGTACAAGGACCCAGTGGCATTTCCCTGAACCCTTTCCTGTGTTCCCCTTAAGTATAGGAACACTACTGTGGCTGTCAATTCCGTGCCTCCAAGGATCTTGGAGCCTTTAGCAGATGCAAGACTTTGTGAGGACAATAGTGTGTTGGACATTGCGCTGGGCATGCAATGTCCAATTATGATTGCTTCGGCCCTAACTTGTGTGGAGTATCTTGCAAATCATTGCTCCTCCCATCCTTTTGCTCTTACACTCTTACCGGCCCCTCTTCTGCAAATGTCCTTGAGCTTCAGGATGGGGAGAGATTAGTCTGGCCTAGTTCTAGGTGGTTGATATAGAGTCTCTGAAGTTCTAGATTGTGGTTTGTTGATTTTCTTTTGCAGTTTTGTTGCTCCTGTAATGCCCTTCACTCCATCGTGATGGGCACTGTATGTCACCCCCTGGCCAGAGACAAAAAGCTGTTAAACTGGAGTCTTATTATAAGAGCACATTCAAGGGTAGATGTAATACTTATACCCAAAAGTGGAATCGCAGGGTCATATGGCATTTGCCAATGGGAGGGGTCAATCACCCATTTGCAAAATGGTTACTTTTTAATCTGCCGGACTTATGTGCCCTCCCCGTCTGGTGAGTTCATACCCCCTTAGTTGTAAATGATCAGAACGAATGTCTGTGAACTTAACTAGGTGTCACATTACTTTCTTGCAGTCCTTGATGGAGGTCTATTTTCTCTACTGTAACATGGTCATTTCTCTCCTTGTTTCTGGTATGGCACTCCAAATCCATCCCTCCTGTTCATAATCCTTGCAATTATTGTAGGTAATACATAGATTTACCTATGAGTGTCTCAAGATGGGCTGGGTGGGTTTGGTATTAGAAGCCACCTATTAGGGAGTACAAACGGCACTTAATTTTTTAGGTCTGGGATACTTCACTTAATATAATTGTTTCTAATGACATCCATTTCCGGCAAATTCCAGTAATTCATCATTTTTGATGGCTGAGTAGTACTCCATTGTATAGATGTACCACATTTTCCTTATCCACTCGTCAACTGTTGGACATTTGGGTTGATTCCATGACTTTGCTATTGTAAACAGTGCTGCTATGAACATGGTCGTGCTTGTGCTATCGAGGTGAACCTCTGCTGTACGGGGGATTATACCCAAAAGTGGAATCGCAGGGTCATATGGCATTTCAATCCTTAATTTCTTTAAGAATCTCCAGACGGCTCGCCAGAGTGGCTGTATGAGTCTGCACTCCCACCAGCAATGTAGCAGAGTTCCCCTCTCTCCACATCCTCTCCAGCATTTGGTGTTGTTTGTATTGTGGATTTTTGCCATCCAGACTGGGGTGAGATGATATCTCAGGGAAGTTTTGATTTGCATTTCCCTGATGGCTAAGGATGTGGAGCATTTTTTAAGATATTTGTTAGACATTTTAATTTCATCCCTGGTAAAATTTCTTTTAAGTTTCAGGGCCAATTTTTAATTGGACCATTGGTTTCCTTGGTGTTTAGTTTTCTAAGTTCTTTGTGCACTCTGGACAGTAGAGCTCTATCAGATATGTGGTTCGTGAAGATTTTCTCCCATTCTGTGGGTTACCTTTGAGCTCGTGGTACAATCTCTTTATCTGAACAGAAGCTCTTTAATTTCACAAGATCCCAGCTGTTGAGAGTTGGTAGTAGTGACTCTGCCATTGGATATCTGTTTAGGAAATGTTGGCCTAGCCTAATCAGCTCGAGGGAGTTCCCTATCCTTTCAACTATGGTTTTTATAGTCTCTGGCCTTATATCAAGGTCCTTGATCCATTTGGAATTAAGTCTTGTACATGGTGACAAGTACGGGTCCAGCTTTAATCTTCTGCATGTGGAGATCCAGTTTTGCCAGCACCATTTGTTGAAGATGCTGTTCTTTTTCCATTGGATTCTTTGGGCTCCTTTGTCAAAGACCAAATGGCTGTAATTTTGTGGGCTTATATCTGGGTCTTCAATCCTTATCCATTGATCTGTGTGTCTATTTTGGAGCCATTACCAGGCTGTTTTTGTAACTATGGATTTGTAATATAGACTAAGGTTCGGTATGGTAATACCTCCAGCAGTGTTTTTGTTACTCAGGATTGTCTTTGCTATCCTGGGTCTTTTGTGCCTCCATATGAATTTTGAGATTGTTTGGTCAACTTCTTTAAAGAATTGCTTTGGGATTTTAATTGGTATAGCATTGAATTTGTATATTGCCTTTGGTAAGATGGTCATTTTTACAATGTTTATTCTGCCAATACAGGAACATGGGAGGTCTTTCCACCTTCTGGTGTCTTCTGCAATTTCTTTCTTTAGGGTTTTAAAGTTTTCATTGTAAAGGTCTTTTACCTCCTTGGTTAGGTTTATACCAAGGTATTTCATTTATTTAGGGGCTATAGTAAATGGGATTGTTTCTCTCAAGGCTTTTTCACTTCTTTCATTCTGGGCATATAGGAAGGCCTCTGATTTTTGCACATTTATTTTGTATCCTACCACCATGCTGAACTTCTCAATTAGTTTCAGAAGCTTCCTGGTGGAGTTTTTGCGATCACTCAGGTATAAGATCATGTCATCTGCAAATAGGGATAGCTTGACTTCTTTTTTTTTTTTTTTTATTAAAAATTTAATTATACATTTTAAAAATTTTTTACCAGTTCCCTCCCTCCCCCCTCTTCCCCCTCCCCTTCCCCCAGTGCCTCCCCCCCAATTCCCAGAGAGTCCTTTATTGTGTGTGCCTAACTCTCCACTGTGTCCTCCTCTCCGATGACATATAAGGACCCAGTGGCATTTCCATAAGCCCTTTCTCTTGTTCCCCTTAAGCATAAGATCACTACTATGGCTGTCAATCCCTTGCCTCCAGGGGTCTCGGTGCCCTTATCAGATGCTAGACTTTATGAGGGCAACAGTGCGCTGGACATTGCGCAGGGCATGCAAAGTTCCATTATGATTGCTTTGGCCCCAACTATTGTTGAGAATCTTGCAAATCGTTGCTCCTCCCATCCTTTTGCTCTTACAATCTTACCGCCCCCTCTTCCGCAAATGTCCCTGAGCTCCAGGATGGGGAGAGATTAGGCTGTCCTAGTTCTATGTGATTGATATAGAGTCTCTGAAGTTCTGGATTGTGGTTTGTTGATTTTCTTTTGCAGTTTTGCTGCTCCTGCAATTCCCTTCACTCCATTCTGCTGGGCACTGTATGTCACCCCCTGGCCAGAGACAAAAAGCTGTTAAACTGGAGTCTTGTTGTAATAGCACATTCAAGGGTAGATGTAATAAGAGTAGGAAACCTCACTGAGAGAGGGGTCCATCACCCATTTGCAAAATGATTACTTTTTATCTGCTAGACTATATGCCCTCCCCTTCTGGTGAGATCAGGAAAGAACGTCTGTGAACTTAACCAGGTTTCTCATTACTTACTTGCAGACCTTCATGGAGGCCTATTTTCTCTGCTGTAACATGGTCTCCTCTCTCTTTGTTTCTGGTGTGGCCCTCCTAACCCATCTCTCTTGTTCATAATCCTTGCAATTACTGTGTTACATAGGTTTACTTTTGAGTGTCCCAATGTGGGCTGGGTGAGTTTGGTACTAGGAGCCACCTATTGGGGAGTACATACGGCGCTTAATTTTCTGGGTTTGGGATACTTCACTTAATATAATTCTTTCTAATGACATCCATTTCCCAGCAAATTCCAGTAATTCATCATTTTTGATGGCTGAGTAGTACTCCATTGTATAGATGTACCACGGTTTCCTTATCCACTCGTCAACTGTTGGACATTTAGGTTGATTCCATGACTTTGCTATTGTAAACAGTGCTGCTATGAACATGGTCGAGCTTGTGCTATCGAGGCGAACCTTTGCTGCTTGGGGGGTTATTCCCAAAAGTGGGATAGCAGGGTCATATGGCATTTCAATCTTTAATTTCTTTAAGAATCTCCAGACGGCTCGCCAGAGTGGCTGTATGAGCCTGCATTCCCACCAACAATGTAGGAGACTTCCCCTCTCTCCACATCCTCTCCAGCATTTGTCGTTGTTTGTATTGTGGATTTTTGCCATCCTGACCGGGGTGAGATGATATCTCAGGGAAGTTTTGATTTGCATTTCCCTGATGGCGAAGGAAGTGGAGCATTTTTTAAGATAATTGTTAGACATTTTAATTTCATCCTTGGTAAAGTTTCTTTGAAGTTCCAGGGCCCATTTTTTAATTGGGCCAGTGTTTTCCTTGGAGTTTAATTTTCTAAGTTCTTTGTGCACTCTGGACAGTAGAGCTCTGTCAGATATGTGGTTAGTGAAGATTTTCTCCCATTCTGTGGGTTGCCTTTGAGCTCGTGTGACAATCTCTTTATCTGAACAGAAGCTCTTTAATTTCACAAGATCCCAACTGTTGAGAGTTGGTAGCAGTGACTGTGCCATTGGATGTCTGTTTAGGAACTGTTGGCCTAGCCCAACCAGCTCGAGGGAGTTCCCTATCCTTTCAACTATGGTTTTTAAAGTCTCTGGCCTGATATCAAGGTCCTTGATCCATTTGGAATTAAGTCTTGTACATGGTGACAAGTACGGGTCCAGCTTTAATCTTCTGCATGTGGAGATCCAGTTTTGCCAGCACCATTTGTTGAAGATGCTGTTCTTTTTCCATTGGATTCTTTGGGCCCCTTTGTCAAAGACCAAATGGCTGTAACTTTGTGGGCTTATATCTGGGTCTTCAATCCTTATCCATTGATCTGTGTGTCTATTTTGGAGCCAGTACCAGGCTGTCTTTATAACTATGGATTTGTAGTATAGACTTAGGTTTGGTATGGTAATACCTCCAGCTGTGTTTTTGTTACTCAGGATTGTTTTTGCTATCCTGGGTCTTTTGTCCCTCCAAATGAACTTTGAGATTGTTTGGTCAACTTCTTTGAAGAATTGCTTTGGGATTTTGATTGGTATAGCATTGAATCTGTATATTGCCTTTGGTAGGATGGTCATTTTTACAATGTTGATTCTGCCAATCCAGGAACAAGGGAGGTCTTTCCACCTTCTGGTGTCTTCTGCAATTTCTTTCTTTAGGGTTTTAAAGTTTTCATTGTAAAGGTCTTTTACCTCCTTAGCTAGGTTTATACCAAGGTATTTCATTTTTTTAGGGGTTATAGTAAATGGCATGGTTTCTCTCAAGGCTTTTTCACTTCTTTCATTCTGGGCATATAGGAAGGCCTCTGATTTTTGCACATTTATTTTGTATTCTGCCACCCTGCTGAACTTCTCAATTAGTTCCAGGAGCTTCCTGGTGGAGTTTTTGGGATCCCTCAGGTATAAGATCATGTCATCTGCAAATAGGGATAGCTTGACTTCTTCCTTGCCTATTTGAATTCCTCTTATGTCCCTTTCTTGTCTTATGGCTTCAGCTAAGACTTCAAGTACAATATTGAATAGAAGTGGTGAGAGTGGACAGCCTTGTCTAGTTCCTGATCGAAGTGGGAATGCTTCCAATTGTTCCCCATTGAGCATAATCCTTGCTGTGGGCTTGTTGTATACAGGTTTTATTATATTGATAAAGGTTCCTTCCATTCCTACTGTCTCTAGCGTTTTGATCATAAAAGGCTGTGGGATCTTGTCAAAAGCTTTTTCTGCATCTATCGAGAGTATCATGTGGTCTTGGACTTTGGACTGGTTTACATGATGAATTACATTTATTGATTTGCGTATGTTGAACCAACCTTGTGTGCCAGGGATGAAGCCTACTTGGTCCCCGTGAATAATCTTTTGTAATTTTATCTTTTTTTTTTTTTGGTGCTGGGGACCACTGAGCTAAATCCCCAACCCCTGAATAATCTTTTTAATATGTTTTTGAATCCGATTTGCTAAAACTTTGTTGAGAATCTTTGCTTCTGTGTTCATCAGAGAGATCGGCCTATAGTTTTCTTTTTTAAGTGAGTCTTTATTAGGTTTTGGGATTAAAATGATATTACCTTCATAGAAGGAATTTGGTAGTGTTCCTTCCTCTGCTATTTGATGGAACAGTTTAAGGAGTATTGGTATTATTAACTCCTTAAATGTCTGGTAGAACTCTGTGCTGAATCCATCTGGTCCAGGACATTTTTTGGTGGGAAGATTCAAGATTACTTCCTCAATTTCCTTATATGTTATAGGACTATTTAATAATTCACAACTTCCTGATTTAATTTAGGTAAGTTGTGTTTTCATAGAAATTCATCCATCTCTTTTGTGTTGCCATACTTCACAGAGTATAAGTTTTTGAAATATGTCATAATTCTCTGGATTTCTTGGGTATCAGTAGTGATAACTCCATGTTCATTTCTAATTTTGTTAATTTGGGTTTTCTCTCTCCTGCTTTTGGTTAATTTAGCTAGGGGTGCATCATTCTTATTGATTTTTTCAAAGAACCAGCTTTTTGACTAGTTGATTTTTCTATCGTTTTCTTAATCTCAATTTCAGATATTTCTCCCCTTATTTTGCTAATCTCTCTTCTACTACTTTTGGGATCAGATTGCTCTAGTTTCTCTAAAGCTTTAAGCTGCATTGTTAAGTTGTTTATTTCTGATGTTTCCATTTTTTTGATGTAGGCATTAAGAGCTATGAACTTACCTCTTAGAACAGCTTTCATTGTGTCCCAGAGATTTTGGTAAGTTGTATTTTCATTATCATTCACTTTCAAGGAATCTTGAATTTCCTTTTTAATTTCTTCCTGAATCTAGTTCTCATGCAGCATCATATTGTTACGTTTCCAGGAGTTAGTGTATTTCCTCTTGTTTGATGTGTTGTGGATTTCCAGCTTTAGGCCGTGGTGGTCTGACAGGGCACAGGTTAGAATTTCAACTTTTTTGTATATGTGTAGATTTGTTTTGTGGCCCAATATGTGATCTATTTTGGAAAAAGTTCCGTGTGCTGCTGAGAAAAATGTGTATTCTTTGGTGCGTGGGTGAAAAGTTCAATAGAGATCTGTAAGGTCCATTTCTTTCAGGGTTTGATTAAGTTCCAAAGTTTCTCTGTTAAGCTTTTGACCTGTTGATCTATCCCATGTTGAGAGGGCGGTGTTGAAGTCCCCAAGAATTATCGTTTGGGGGTTGATTTCTTGCTTTAGACGCTGTAGGGTTTTCTTAATGAATGTGGAGGGGCCCGTATTGGGTGCATATATGTTCAGTATTGTGAAGTCTTCCTGGTGAATTGTACCTGTGACTAAAGTGTAGTATCCATCCGTGTCTCTTATAATTTTCTTTGGTTTGAAATCCACTTTGTCTGATAGCATAATGGCTACCCCTGCCTATTTTCTGCTTTCATTTGCTTGTAGAATTGTTGACCAGCCTTTTATTTTTAGAGCGTGCCTATCTTTTGTAGTGAGATGGGTTTCCTGCAGGCAGCAGATTGATGGATTGTGATTTTTAATCCAAGTTTGTAATCTCTGTCTCTTGATCGATGAATTAATTCCATTAACATTTAGTGTTATAATGGAGAAACTATTTTTAATTCCAGACATTCATTATGTTTAGTAGTTGTTATAAGTATATTGCTTCGCTTTTAATTGTGTTATACTTGCCTTCTGTTCTCCTGGATATGCCTGTTTTTTTCTTCACGCTTGAGTATCATTTCTAGCATTTTTTGAAGGCCTGGTTTGGTGGACATGTATCCCTTCAAGTTGTCTTTGTGCTGGAAGATTTTTCTTTCTCCCTCGATCATGACTGATAGTTTTGCAGGGTAAATCAGCCTGGGTTGACATTTTTGCTCATTCAATACTTGAAGTATGTCTCTCCAAGCTCTTCTTGCTTTTACTGTTTTGACTGAGAAGTCATTTATTATTTTAATAGGTTTACCTTTAAAAGTGACTTGTTTTTTCTCCCTTGAAGCTCTCAGCGCCAGTTCTTTATCTTGAATGTGGAGTGTTTTAACTATTATTTGCCGTGGCGTTCTTCTGTTTTGGTCATATCTGTTTGGGGTGCGGAATGCCTCTTGTATATGGATGGGCTTCTCTTTTTTTAGATGAGGAAAGTTTTCCTTGATGATCATTTGAAAAATTTCCTCAGGGGTGGTATTTTGAGATTCTTGCTCTGGTATTCCATGAATACGCATGTTAGACTTCTTCAGGGTGTCCCATATCTCTTGGATATTTCTCTCAAATATCTTTTTGGCTTTAACAACCTCGTCCATTGAGCTGGTTAGTACCCCCACTTTATCTTCAAGGTCTGAAATTCTGTTTTCTGTTTTGTTAGTTCTGTTGATAAGACTCTCTGTGGAGTTCTGGGTTGAAGATAACTTATCTTGTAGCTCAGTTTTAAACTCTGCTTGAGTCTGTTTTAACTGCTCTATGCCAGTTTTTGTTTCTTGCACTGTTTTTCTCAACTCCTCCAAATGTCTGTTGTGTTCCTCTTCAAAGTGATTGATTCGATTATGTAATTCCTCCCGGATTTCCTCTTTCATAGTATTGAACATGGTAATGATCATATTTTGAAAGTCGTTATCCTGGGTCAGGCTTTCTTGACCATTTTCCGTGGATTTGTTCTGGTTGGAGTCTAACATTATGGGATTAATTCCTTCACTGGGAAATTTGTTTACTTGAGTGTTGCTTCTCATGGATTTGCACTTTGACTTTGGCATTGTCGTTTTAACTTTTAAGATCTTTCAATTTCACTAAACTGAATTATTTGGCCCGGAGTTCTGGGGTGGGCAGGGACAGAGCTTACCTAGGTCGCGGATGAGGCTCGGCTGGACTGTGCGCGCGCGTCCTGAATGGCGGATCGCGGTGGGGAAGGGAGGATGGGGGCGTCGGAGTGGAGCTATTTAACCAGAGGGGAGCTGGGGCGGGGCCTGGGCACAAGGGGAGGTCCTCCTCGTCCCTCAGCCCTGCGCGGGGCTCCGGCTGGACGATGGGGTAGGAGCTGATAAGGCAGATTCTTAATCCCTGAGCCATCTTTCCAGCCCTCCAAACATTTTTGTAAACACTTATACAGTGAAAACAAAATGGGGTGCAGGTGTGAATTACTGGAATGAAATCAGCTAAGAGACCATAGATTTACAGTACAATCCAAGAACCCCAATTTGTAGCAATGACCTTGAATTGATTATCTCCCTCATATGTGAGTCCTAACATTCATCACCTACAAAGTAATATGCGATTATGTATTATTAGTGGATCAAATGAAGTACTCAACCTACCTCAAGCTGTCTTTAAAATGCTGTACACATGGAAAATAAATATGAAGGAAAATATGACAAAGCATGTGTTTTAGTAATACCTGCAGTGTAATGCTGGACAGTTGGCAAAATATTTTTGATATAAATACTGCTGTGTCAGAAACTCCCTAGCATCAGGGATTTCTGAGCAAGATAAAATGTTCATCTGTGTCATCCCTCAGCAAAAAGGCATGTCTGTGATCACAAGTGTCTATACTGAGTGACATATCACAAATTTTATGAATTCCATCACCTTCAGCATCTGCAAAACTAGATGTGACATTCGGCAGCACTGTCTTACTTGCATCCTCACTGTATGCCAGTGATTATGCTAAATCCCATGGTCCCTTCCTTAAAGCTAGGAAAAGCATGTGAGTACCCACACCACACTACAGCATGAATCTGAAGGGGGCACCTGAAGTCTATCCACTCCTGCAATCAACAAGACCTCTCTGCTCAGCACCTATCCATGCAACTGTGGCAAGATATACCTGCAAGATAGACAAGAGAAGGTGAGAACAACATGGAGGAACTAAAAAGTTTTGGCATCTATGATTCTGGGACATCACTGGCATTTTATAAAATTGGATGATTGACTACTTCTTAGACATTTTCTTCCATATTTTTCTATCCTTCTTCTAAACAAAAGGAAAAGCTTAAGTACAACTCAACAGAAACAAACAGGTTTGAATCAAAATAAGAAGAAATACACAGATAATATAGATTTTTCAATCAAGAAATCTTTATTTTTCCACATACAATGAAGTTACAATTATAAACATGAATTAGGAAACAAGTTGCAAACATGAACTAAGTTTTACAAGATAACTTACTATATAATCAGGATCTTGGAGCACTGACAAAATGCTTAAAATGATTAAAGGTCACATAAAAGTTCTGGATTCTGCAATTCCAGTACAATCTTGGTATGTTTTTATGAATGCCATCTTTTAATTATCATTTTACCTCACATTTTTCAGTTATCAACACAGAAAAAAGTTTAGCATACATTTCAGATGGATATTTTAAACAAAGAAAAAAGGGAAATAGAGATTAGTAACAACTTCAAAACACATTTACAAAGAAATATACAGACAAAACTGGTGCCACTTTTTAAAAAACCACTTTTTAAAAAAATATTAGTGAGGATGAGATTGTGAACATGACATAAACAACAGAGACATAAACAACACAGGACTTACAGAACACTTTTTAAAATAAGCTTTTGATCTCTAGGAATTAAAAGTCCAAGTAACAGGCATTCGACATGAAATTTTGCCTAGTGGGAATCGACTTTGGCAGAAGAAGCAAGTGCATATAAATATTCTCTCTCTTCACCAGAACAATTAGGTAAAAAAGTAGACACTTACAAAAATAAGAAAAAAATAAAAAACCCACCAAAACCCAAAAGCAAGTGATTGAGGTACAAAGAATATGTTTATGAAGTAACATAAAAATCTCAACTATTCACTTCATCAAGTGATTTGACTATCTCCCCACTTATCCTCCCGCCTAATTTTTTAATTCTGAGTTTACTTTGTACCTATGGGCTTAAAAAAAAAAAGGGAACATAAATGTCTTGTGGTGCTGCTAAATATTTAAAAACCAATTCTTGAGGAAAAACAAAGCTTTATTTACAACATTTATGAATTTTTATGATCTAAATACCCCATGTGGCAGGTTCCATGCCACCAAGTCTGACAAGCTTGTTTACATAATACCTGAAACTTAACAATCATCTCTCACAATTTTGCATAGTCTTCCACAATCTCATCATGAGTCTATATTTCATAAACAGAAAATAGGGAAGATAGAAATGCAATTGTTAATAATTAAATTTTAATAGTTTCTAAAGGTAAAAGGAAAACCAAAATCTCTTGAATTTTTTTACTTTTTCTTTGCTACTATTCCAATTTTTCTTCTAAATTTATTTCAGTGAATTAAGTATAATATACTTAGGTGAAAGTAAAGGACAAATAAGAAAGGAAAAAAGATAGGACATCCCAAGAAATATACTTATGTTTACAGAAGAAAACCCCTACTAAAAGCATATACAATTTAACTATAAAAATTCCATCTTCTTTTAGCCCCTTCCATTCAGTTCACATGTCCTGAAGATTTATCTTGATCTCTTTGGTGTGATAAGCTAGCCTAGTTAGCAAAAATAACAAAGAGCATACTGTTTCACATTACTCATACAATCAGCATATAATAAAAAGCAGAATTAAACTCCCAAATCTGAAACTGATTTGTTTTTGTTTTTGTTTTTGTAACCACCTGCCTTGTGTCAGATCTTGGGCACCTGCCGGTTGGGGTGGCCAGGGAATTCTTCTGGTAGCAAAACATGAAGTCTGCAGGTGGGGCATGTTCCCTGTTGCATCAACCATGGTCTAATGCACTAAGGAGCAAAATGATTCATGTCAGAGCTTCAGATTTAGCCCAGCAGAGGTAGCTGCCACTCTATAGATCAGGGTTACCAGTCAGTATGTCTTTGGGGGAATCTTAAAAACCTATACACTGCCAAACCACCTGCTACAACTATGGAATCTTGTCCAGGTTTGCTAACAATACAACTGGCGATTGTGCAACTTCTTGCAGCCAGTTTAATTCCATTGCTACCATAGCCTGATGAGTCACTCTTCTTGACAAGGATTTGAGAGACATTTGCTGTATTCTCTGTAGTTCATTTTATTATACTTTTTTTTCAATTTATAATTGAGAAAAAAAATCTCAACTAAGCATATATAGAAGTTACCAATCCTTTTACAGTTAATAAGGCTAAATTTAGATAAATAAAAGCATTCAAATTATTTTCTATGGTAACAATAATAGTGATCTCAACTTATGCACTATCTGTAAAGTCATTTACTGAAATACTGACTCCCAATTGATAAAAATGGTATTTTTGATGTGTGTGAACAACAGATACAAGAATAGGTAAAATATTTGAGGTCTAGCCCTAAAAATATAACCTGGGATAAATTATACATTTTTCAGTTCATTGGGCAATGACAAAAATGAATTTTTATTCCCTTTTAATTTTATTATTATTTCAATGTGTGTGTTTTGTGTGCTTGTGTGTCTGCCATTTCACAACTCTGGGAGACAGAGATCAACTGAGTTAGCTCTTTCCTACCACCTTCATGTTATTAAGATTGCATTCCAATCATCACACTTGTGCAGCAAGCACCAAGCCCCTGCAAACACTGAGCCATTTCACCATCAAAATATGCTTTTAAAAACATTTATTTTTATGAACTGTCACACTTTAAAACTTCAAATGGGAAAGTCAGGTGATTAAGTATTATTCTTGGAGATATTTTCGGATTAGCCATTTTTAATACCTCCTCAGTTCAAAGCAAATGTGTTTGCATGTGTGTGTGTGTGCGCGCGCACTAATAAATACCCAAACCCCAGAAACTTCACAGCAAGAGTTTGGACAGTTTGTCAAGGTAAGTCTTATACTTTATAATGATAAGGAGCCATTGCCAGATATGAACAATTGATTTTAGAGTTTAGAGAAAGTCATGATAATGTGGTAGTTCTACGCTGCTAGTTCTGCTACTCAACTGCCACGTCAACCACTAATTTTACTACTTCATTTGTAAAGGAGCTGCCTACTGTAAATTATTTAAGAATCAGTGCTGCCTCTTGTCCTGTAAGGTGCATGGAATTATGAGAGAAAAAATTAAGGCCATGACTATACATAGGGAGAAATGTGTTCATGATTCAGTTTGATACCTGAAAAGTGATTATGTAAAGTTATGGCAGTGGGATGTGTGAGATGACATTAGATATTGAAGCATGTATATTTTAAGTAAAAGAGTATCAATCTTGCTTAATTGATTAATGGTAAAATGTTAACAGACCAAGATTAAAGGTTTACCTGAGAGTGGAATTTGTGAGCACAAGGCAAAACTGAAAGGTTTTCTGGAGATAGATTCTCATGACAGATCACACAAGGCTCTTCTTCTTCCTCCTCATTATCCTGGGAGGAAAATATATATGTTCAATTTAGGTTATTTTTTCTCCTTTCATGACTAACTAGATTCATAAGAAGTTCTCTCTCACCACATTCCTGGCTCCTTCCCAAGAGGCAGAACCTTGTGAACTGTGGGGTTTCCAGGCTGGTTTGGGAGGCTTGGGAGCACTAGATTCAGATGAAGAATGGTTGGGTGAAGCACTATTTCCATTTGGCACAGATTTTCCTTGATTCTAAAAATAAAAATATTTTATCTTTTTAAAGAATAGTTCTAATAGTATAAATTGGCAGAACAGCAAACAACAGAATATAGCAAGAATTACCAAAGTTTTAAACAGGAAATCCATGAGGTTCATGATAAATCTTGAAACAAAATGTTGACAATGCTTATTAGAGTTAAGTAAAAACAAAAAAATCTACACATTCATTTAAATAAAAGAGAACAAAAAATAAAGTATAGCTGGCAAGATGGTTAAGTGGATAAGAGTGACTATGCAAAAACCTGTTGACCTGAATCTGATTCCTGGAACTCACAAAGGATTCACTCCAAAAACTGTTCTCTGACATCCACATGTAGTCATAGCATGCTCTGATGTGTATACACGTGGGTATGACTAATTGCATGATTTTGCTTGAATGTAGCGATGCTCATGTGCTCATATGCGAAAACAGAAGTCAGCAACACTTTTGGGTGTCAGTTTTCATAGTTCATTTTGCTTGAGGCAAGGTCTTTCTGTAGTTGTTTACCAAAGCATATGGTAGGTTAGGTGGCTTACAGGCTACCAAGGATTCTCTTGCTTTTGTCTCTCATCTTGCCATATGAGCAATGGTATCACAGACATATTGGCTTTATGTGGGTTCTAGGTGTTCAAACTTAGGTCTTCACACTGGTGTGGTAAGCACTACCTACTAAGTCACGTCCTTGCTCCTTTATGTTTGTGTGTGTATGTGTGTGTGTGTGTGTATCAGAGGGCACTATGTTTTCTTGTGGAGGCCCAAGGGTGACTTTGGGAATCATCCTTGATTGTTTTACCTCTTTTTTGCTTTGCCTTGGGGTTTTCAAGTTCTGGCTTCCAAGGCTAGAAGTACAGGTCACCTCTATATTTCCCTGGTATTTTTTATGTGGGATCTGAGATCCGAACTCAGGTATTCATACTTTGGAGGCAGAGATTTAACCCCTAAGTTATCTATCTACCCTCCTATATATTCTTTAAAGTAAATCTTTAAACTAGAAATAAAAATCCTCAATTAGAATCATACACAGAGAAGATACAGAAAGTTTGAAGGGGATCAGTTTTGTTCTTCTATGATTAAAAAAATGGTTGTATTACTTGTCAAATTGAAATTGTGAAATCATTGTTAATTGATTTAGAAGACAATTTTCTCAATCTTTTATGGAGATAATTAAAATTGCTATCTACAGAGGGGAGAGCAGAGACAAAGATTTTTGTTTTGCTTTTGCTTTTTTTTACCTGAGATTTCTTGGGATCAATAAGTTGGGAAATCTTATAAGCAATTTCATCAAATGTCAGTCCAGTTAAGGACTTTCCATGAGAATCCTTTACCTTTTGTAAAAAGTCTGAAAGCTCCTTTCTGAAAGAGATCAAGAAAAGAGAAGCAGTGATTTTTCCCCCTGTGGCCCTGAGGATGTGCCCTCAAAATAAGACATAACAAATCGGAGTATAAAGATTCAACAGTGTAGATTTTTGATTCAAAAAAGTTTACCTGAATATTTAATATGTTCACAAATGACAAGGATTTAAATTGTTTACAGTAGTTCACTATATGAAAACTGAGTTTACTCATTTATTGAAACTTTATAATCTCTTGAACTTCTCTCAAGACTGAAATATTGTAAGATCCTATTTAGTCCTTGGGGAAATGTTGGTAAATCAGTCATGGTACAGATCTGGTGAAGGGAGAAGAGAGAGATGTGTGGGTAGGGGGACCGGGCAGAGACATAAACCCAGTTTGTTTGTAAATAAATAAAAAGACTGAAATATTAGTTCTTTTCATCTTTATCAAATTTAAATTTGTTTGAGCTTCATAAAACTCAAAAACAGAAAATAAAGATTAAACAGAAAAGGAAAGCAGACACAGACATTAAAAGAAATGTTTATTATATGAGAAAGGAATTATATATTTACTATGCTCCTTTTTAATTTTCCAAGTCCAATGAGCCAAATTTGATAGAAAGATCAGATAAAGTATTTTTCTTTTTCAAATGAAGTGTCACAGTCATTAGCCTTGGGCAATTACCTTTAATCTATAATTCATTTTCCATGTATATATTTATAACTGTTTAGTAATTCTATTTTGCTCTCATGAAATGCATAAAACCAAAATCTAATAACGAGAGCAACAGTAAGTATAATACTAGGTTTCAAATGAAAATTCTAAGGAAAGCTAGACTTATTTCCTCATATACAAGATGAGAGATTTTAGAATTAAATATTTTTCTGCTAAAGTCAAGCACGAAAGTCAGTAAAATCAGGATTCAGTACATCTATCTTCTTTCAATATTATATTGTATTGTATTATATTAGGATATAAGAATTTTCAATAATATTAAAGAACTTAGAAACAAAAATCTGATGATGTTGGGGCTTAATACATAGTTAACTTAAAATCAACTATGGCAATAGGCTACTAAAGCAATTATTTTAGCTGGTGTCATTAAGAGCAGACAAATTTGCAATTAGACCTTTCAATAAATAAGCTAAATAGTTATAATAAGTAAAGATGCTGATATGCCATGTTAAGGAAGTGTTTGTACTCTTGTATATGTGTATAATGTTTCTCTAAAATCTTTCAATGCCACAATCATGGCTATGAAAACTATAAAATAAGAGATATAATCACCAAAAAAAAAAAATGAACTTACCTGGTCTGCTGTGGAAAAGCAGTTTTCAATCTGTCTGTAATTCTCTCCCAGTTCATTATACAAGGATCACTGCTCAGACTTGCACTGGGTGGAACTGCTTCTGTGACAGGTGCTGGCATAGTCCAGGCTATGCCTGTCATCTACAAGGGGCAGAGAGTTACAACCCATCAACATCAATAGGTAAATAACATTCCTTGCCAGCACATTTCCATGCCTCAGAAAATAGCATAACACCTACATTCTCCTTTCCAAGTTTATTCTTAACTAGTGCAACACTGTCTAATTTGTTATAGCTATTCTAAATTTCTTCAGAGTACATGACTGCCTTAGCAATTACTTATGTATATAGAAATATATGTGGAATATTTGTTATAGCAATTTTGGCAATATTGGAAAGCCAAAAACTATTTAAATGTTTACTCATTTTACAAAATGAGTAAACAAATTATGGTATGTCTATTAATTTCTTCAAAACAGATGTACAGGCTGCTGTAAATAGATTTCTCTGGTTATAATAGGCTGAACATTGAAACTTACTATAGTGATGCCTACATCAACAAGACCTGAACAGTATTTGACTTACTGACATTTTACCATGGAGGGGATAAGCTCTCAAAAGAAATACACCTCCCAAGAGAGACCATGTAAGGTTAATGTCAACAGGAGAAGAGAAACTACTCTCCTCAATGATTTACCCACTGACAAGTCATCCATGCCCCTGTGAGTGCTTGGGCACTTGCCAGTACAGGCATCCCAGATGAAACTAGTGGATATACACAAGCAAAAAGACATGAAAATAGAGAGAGGAAGACTGGTTAGTAAGGAGAAAATATGAAGTGGGAAAAGGAGGGGGATGGGATTAGGTAAAAAATTACATAAAATTCATTGTGTTTATGTATGAAAGTGTCAAGGAATAAAAAAATGGATGCATGTGTCAGAGCATGGGAGATATAGAACATGTTTAGAATTTTTTTACAGTGTACATATTAAATTATGTATGATTCCTTTAATATTAAAAAATTAAAAAGTTCATGCATAGAAACAGAAAAGTCTGTAATTTATGTAACAATTTTTAAGCTGATTTTCTTCGTAGTGATTCAATCACTGAGTAATTTTTCTTTCTATATTTTTTCTCTATATATTTTTCTATAATTAGAAAAACAACAAGATAACTGCATTATTATAACTACATTTGCCTAATCTATCATACATGTCATATAGACAATGGTACGGTGAAAGTTACAAATGAAGAAAGTTGTGGAATCAATATTTTCATCATATTTTATGGTAGGCATATTAAGATTAGATGAATTAATAGCAATAAACAAGAATTTCAGACGCTAATGTGGTTACTAAGGTAATTATATTCATGACTATTTGCCTAAGCCTCTATGTGCTATCACAAAAAATTAGGAACTATTAATAGTCACTGAAACAATCTAAAAAACCCTGTACATGACAATAAGAATCCAGCCTAGAAATAGTTTGCCTCAGTACTACCTTTTCCCCCATGAATGAGGGACTTAAGTGTTGTTTTCATTCATTTTTGAATTTTTATTTTGATGAATTTGATCTTTGAATTATCACACATGTATATATCAATAAAGATTGTCACATTATAGAAGCACAGGCAAGTCAACTGCAAAAGCGGCAGTCATATGGTGATAGACTGATAACTATTTAAAATGGTGAGGCTTATATACAAGTTTGTAGATAGATGGCATCTATGAAATGAGTTCATCTGATTATGCAGTTCACAAAGATTTTTACCAAGATATAAAAACACAAACACACACACATGCATATATATTTGACTGCCTACAGTGCCTTTATGGGAAAGTCAGAATTTAAAAAACATTATGTTAACTATATCTAACTTTGTTCTTGTGGAACATTTTTTTTCAGTTACAGTTTACTTTAGTCAAAATTACAAAGTAATTAGAATTTTCCTTGATCTCTCCCTGTGCTATTAGTTGGGAGTGGGTCTCTCATTTGAACCCAGATCTTGCCAATTTAGCTAGACTATCTAACCAGCTTGCCCCAGAGATTCTCTATTTTGGCATCTTGAGTGCTGGGATTACGGGTAGGTCACCACACAAGGGGTGCTAGAGATATGAACTAGGGTCCTCATATTTGTGCAGCATGCACTTTACTGACTGAACTCCCTAGCTCCTATTTACACATGTGCGTGTACAAGAAAGAGGTCACTGGAGTATGTGTACCTGGGAGATCCAAGGCTGACATTGGGAATCTTCCTGGACTGCTCTATCTCCTTACTGCTTTGCTCTGGGTTTCCCAGATGTTGTTGATGTAGGCATCACTACAGTAAGTTTCAATGTTCAGTCTGTCTTCTAGGGCAGGAAATACAGACTGCATTCATTTTGCCCAGCATTTTTGTGTGGAATCTGGGATCTGAGCTCAGGACCTATTGCTTTCTAGGCAAAACTTTAACCCATGAGCGACCTCTGCAGCCCGTATTATATTAATTTTTACAGATACAGTTGAAATGTGAATCTTACTCTGAGTATATGTGCAAGCTCTGTGGCTTAATTTAGGTTATTGTAACTGGGTTTCTTTACTTTTCATTCGATCCAAAAGCAATGGTAAAAATACACTATCTATTAAAAGTGCCAATCTATTCTACATTGTTGCCCATTATTGAGTAAAACTGCAATAGTTTTACTTAATAAAAACAGTTATGAAATAAGAATAGTTATAAGTATTTATCCAATTAACATTTAATTACACTATCATCACCATGACTTCCATTATCAAATAAAAAATAATAAAGAGAAAAAACCCAAAAATTATCAGTATGTATTCTACCAACAAGTGTCTTACCAGAGAGGGTCTAGGTTGGCTAGCTGCAGAGATGACTCCAGGGCAAACTGCAGGCATTTGAGGAACAGTTAGTATGGGTCTAAAGAAAGACTCCTTCATGAGGGGCCTTCCTAAGAACTGCTGCATCTAGTGGAGAGAAGGCAAAAAATATACTTATATAAACAAAAATATATATAGCAAAATATTTACCCAGGCAATGATTTAAATTCTTTGAGCAGTGTTAGGAGTAAAACAATGATTTGGAATGGAGAGACAAAGAACATTAAAAGTGATGTGCACCAGAAAGATTACTTACATATGTGTATTTCTGAAAAAACCAAGAGAACAAGATACATTGCAAAGAGTAGTGAAAAAGAAGGAAAGAGAATGCGCTTATTCTCACTTTCTATCTCCCTAGCTGGTTAACTTTGAATGTCAAATGCCTAGTTTATAAAATGAGAGTGATCTTAAATGATCTTTAAGAGTACAACCAGCAAAACAGAGAGGTAGATGGGACAGGGTAGTCAAACCCTTGGAGTACAGAAGGACATGATATGCCATAGATGCCAGACATGGAGATACACGATTTAATATTTGTCCTGCTGAGATAGGGACTTGCTTTGGTCTCATCCTGTCTTTTTATATAACCCCATATAGAGTGTTTATTGTGTGCCAAATGTTAAGAGCACATAAACTACCTTTTGATTTTAACAGGGACTCAAAAGCAAGAATTTATTTTTGGCTTTTCATAATTCAGTTACAGGTCCTTGTTTAGCTTGGCAGGAGTGTCTATACCATCACCAGGGGCTAAGGGAACTGGTCATACCATAAACATATATCTACAGGACCAATGGAGGGATAATCTCTAATTGCCAGACCAACAATTCTGTTGCAATTAGCCTGCAAACCATCAAACGGCTTAAGGGAACAAGGGATTTATTTTCTCTTAAGAATGTCTGACTATAGTTCTCAGTCCAGCTTGAGAGGAGAGCTCACACCAAAACCAGGGCCGAGGAAACTGGCCACATCATCACCACATAATGACTGAGAGAGGAACGATCCTTACTTGCCAGATCAGCATGTCTGGCCAAGTGTACACAAGGATGGCAACTTTCTCAATCAGCTGTCTGTATTTTATTCCAGAGCCTAATCCCACCCACCATGGGCTGGACCATCCCCATTAGCTAGGCAATCTCCTGCAGGTTTGCTCTAGGCTCAACTCAACCACTAATTTTCTACAAAGCTCAAACCCTCAATTGTCAAGCTGATTTCTGTGTCTACTATGACAATATCTGACCAAGTATACAAAAGGCTGCCAACCTTCTCAAGCAGTTCTTTCCATTTTATTCACCTGCCCAGGGACTAGTCGCATTCACCATGGGCTGGGTAAATTAAACAATCCTCTGCAGGCTCCCTCACGGCTTATCTACTAATTCTCTATAAATGTTCCCAGAGCTCAAAGCCTCAACCATGAAGTTGACACCTGTATCTAAATATGCCAGTATCTTAGGAGACTTTGAACTTAAGACTCCTCGACAATGTCAGAACTATTAAGACATTGGAGATTCTTGAAGTTGGAATGAAAACATTTTGTATTACAAGATGGACTTGAGTCTTTTGGGATGAGAGCATGAATTGAATACTGCTGTTTAAAAATCATGTGTTTAGGCTCCTAGTTGACATCCAAAGTTGTAATTCATAATAGTTGTTTACTGTCAACTTGACGAGGCACAATTTTGGGTTGTGTTGATGAGAGCATTTCTGGAAAGGATTAGCTGGGAAGAAAGGATCCATTCTGAGTGTGGGCAAACCATTCTCTAGTCTGGGGCCTAGAGAGGATGGATGAGGGTAAAAGTGAAAGTCAGCTCAGTATTGTCACTCTTTCTCTGCTTCCCAGCCCTTTCACTCTGCCATGCTAGGGGTAACACCTCTGAAACTGAGAGCCACAACAAATCCTTCATCCTTCCAAACCATAAATCAGGGTAGAGAGCTACTTGAGTTTGATTCCCAAAGCCCACAAGCTGAAAAAAGAATCAACTTCTACATGCATGCAGTGGCATCCGAGCCTCAGTTCTTTCTCTCCATCCTGAAATAAATAACTATCAAAATATTAGGGTATTACAATCAAGGTTAATCTAGAACACTACACATTATTAAAGTCTCCTTACATTAGATTTCACAACATTAAAATCTGGTAATAATTCCTTAGAGCACTGGAAACTAAGAGACAGATAAGACTTTAGTAGGCAGACTATCAGGACAGCTTCCTAATTTACTGCCAGGAATACTAAAGTCTAGAATAGTTGATTTTCCCAGGACCAGGTCTCCAGACATAGGGTCTAAGCTTTGTCTTTCAGTGTTCCACAGTATGGCATTCCCTCAATTTACAGTAATTATCACTATAACATTTTTAGCACTTTTTCTATCCAATATTAACTCAGATCAGGTGAATGGGGGCTATGTTGGACTGGTACCAGGAAATTCCAAGTATGATTCTGTATTCAATCTTCTCATTCTCTAAAGCCATTTTATATGTAGTTATGAGAAAATCTAACTGCAATATATGAATAATATTTTGAATATAAGAAAAAGTACAAAGGTTTTAGAAATCCTAAAGGTACATGTTGCTTTCCATAATGAGAAATTTTCTGTCAGCTAACTAACTCAGTCTCTCTAAGAATAGTTGGGTATGTTTGAAGACCAGAAGAATGATGCTCATAAGAGGGTGTTCCTATAGAAATGATTTGATCATAATTGTGAAAATACTACTAGGATTAAAGTTAATGAGTTGGGAGTGTAGCTTAGCGGCAATGTTCTTGCTTAGTATGGATACCATAAAAATTAAAATAAATGAACTAAAGCTCACCGTATCTATCATATAATTGTTGAAGCTCTGAATTCTGTTATTGAAGCATAACTTCATAAATCCATATGATTTTAAAATTATTTGTTATATTTAATCATAAATAAAAATAAAGTTTCCAGAAATATACTCCAAGCAGGAGTACAAAAACCAAAAGTCATTTGACCCCAAATATCTTATACTTTTCTTTAGTTTCTATACCCAGACATGAAATGATAATAAAAACCATCACCTAATAATAATAAATACCATCCTAAAAATTCTTTTGGAAATGTGTTTGAACTTCCTGCTTTAAGACTTTAGTCTCTAAAATACAGAAATTACTATATTTCATTAAAACCAATGGCTCCTAAAAATAAGTTCAAGCTGCCTTTCTGTCAAAATTACAGAGATTACAAAACTACAAAATTAAGTAAGTAGACTATAAAAGTTAAAGAAAGTCAAATCTAAAATAGAAGTGGAGGAGACTGACTCTAGGAAAACTTTTTTCAGTTTATATGCTGGGACATTCTCAGTTATCTAGTGTTGACATGAGAACAAAGAGCAGTCTAAGCATTTACAAGTTATCTCTCACAATGCAGCAAAGTCTGAAAAGATAACTCTTAAGTCTCAAATGCAAGATCAAAACACAGTTATACAACCTAATATATTGGCCTCAGTCAAACCAGTGATTATGTCATTTGGCAATTGTTACAGTGAGTGTCAATTGTCAACCTGAAAAGCCTCATGCACACCAGTGAGGATGTCTTTGTAAATTAACTGAGAGGGGAAGAGTCACCCTAAAGGAAGAAGCCACCATCCCTGAACTTGGGTTCTGGACTGCATTAAAAAAGAGGAAGCTGGCTGAGCATGAACATTCATCACTTTCTGCTTACTGACTACAGATGCAACCAGCTGCTTCCAATTCTTGTCACTGTGACTTCCTGACCATTACAGACCATATCCTCAAACTATGAGAAAAAATAAATCTTTTCTCTCAAGCTGCATCAGGAAAAATAGTAAGACATTGTCATCTGCTAACTACATCAGATGGTCAACCAGCAAAAATCGGTATTTACAATGTGTACCCATTCCATGCTAGGAACATATCAACTACACTTCATATCAAGTGTTTCATACCTTACCATTTATAAAAATGAAGATGCCAGTTTTGCAAAATGCCATGTTTCTGATGAATACCACTTCCATGTTTCTTACCAGTATCTCAGGACTTGGTGGTGGTGGTGGAAGCTGAACTGGAGGCAAAGTACTCAAAGGAAACCCTTGCTTCACCTTATTGATTTGTTCATTGTATTGTGTCTGATAAAAGACAAAAAAGCATTTTAGAGCACAATTATAGAAACAGTGTATAGTAATACTCGATTTAATTTTAAATTCAATTAGGCTAGAGGCTTAGGACCAGAAGAAACTATGCATCTGACATGCATTTCCAGGGACTTGGAATTTCCCACTTTTCTACTTTATACAAACAGTCTATGCTTTCCTTTCTGCTATGGAATTAAATTTCACTTGGTTTATTTTAAAAAATTTAAATTCAATTAAATCTTAATTAATATAGTAGTTTTCAACCTCCTGACCCTCAATATGGAAGAAGAGTTGGCATTAAAAATGAAAACTATATATATAATAGACTTCTATCTTCACATTTAAATGACCGCAGTTTTAGATATTTGTTGGTGAGACACTGTGACAAAATTCACCGTTCCTTACTAACAACTCCAGTATTTCCATAATTTTAAGATTTCAAATAAGAACTACTGATAGAAAGTGAATAGAGTCCCTGACATTTGCAGAAGAGGGGGCGGTAAGATTGTAAGAGCAAAAGGATGGGAGGAGCAACGATTTGCAAGATTCTCAACAATAGTTGGGGCCAAAGCAATCATAATGGGACTTTGCATGCCCTGCGCAATGTCCAGCGCACTGTTGCCCTCATAAAGTCTAGCATCTGTTAAGGGCACCGAGACCCCTGGAGGCAAGGGATTGACAACCATAGTAGTGATCTTATGCTTAAGGGGAACAAGAGAAAGGGCTTATGGAAATGCCACTGGGTCCTTATATGTCATCGGAGAGGAGGACCCAGTGGAGAGTTAGGCGTACACAATAAAGGACTCTCTGGGAATTGGGGGGGAGGCACTGGGGGAAGGGGAGGGGAGAGGGTCGGGGAGGAGGGGGGAGGGAGGGAACTGGTAAAAAATTTTAAAATGTATAATTAAATTTTTAATAAAAAAAAAAGAAAAAAAAAAGAAAGTGAATAGAGTCTAGAATCAAGACTCTATACTACATGGATTTTTAAATAGGAAAACAAACATCTGTAACAAAATATCAAACTACTGCCAATATTCAAGGAAAAATTTGGGTGGATGTTTATTAAATATTCACATTTTGTTTATCTGAAAAGTTATTAACTTTAGCTTGTTCCAGTTCCATACATGTTTTATTCCTTTGACTGTGGGAAAAAAGCTCTATTTGTGAAAAATAAAATGTTTTCAACCTTTTTTTTTTCCTTTGGCACTGTCCTCATTTTGCTTTTTTATTTAGTAAACAACCAATAAAACTGCAAAACAAAGTCCTTCAAAAATTAGGGATTTCCACACATAGTATTTGTATTTGAAGAAAAACAAAGGTAGAGAAAAAAGGCAGCTTTTTAGAGTCTAAAACTTTAAATAAAGTCAAAAGATAAGTTAAGCACCACTGAAGAGAGAATAAAAATAATCCTGTGAGAAAGTTAAAACTTGACACTTCATTTGGAAAGCATGAACAAATCTGCAGTGCTCTGAGGGCTTTGCAACTGTGCATCATTGCTGACAACATTGTGAACTCACAAGCCAATCACATTATATATAGAAGCCTAATGCAATTCCAATAATCACGAAGTATCTTTAATATAGTCCCAATTTAATTTTATTAGCAATTAAGTCTTATATTATGGAATAACTGCATAAAAAGTTAAAACTGGAAATTGACACAGACCTATTTGATTCTATAAGCATATTATTACTTAGAGCTAGTCAAGATATTTAATTCTAATTGAGATGGACTTAGCCTTGAAATTCAAGGAAAAATAAGTGTGGTTAATAACTTCAGGCTTATGCTGTCCTGGACTAAGGACCTAAAAAGTTATAAACATCTATATTGTTATCTATCATTAACTATATTCAAGTAATCTCAAATTAAGGCATAAACTTTGATAATGAAAACAAATTTGTTTTTAAATTTGTCAACCAATTGCTTTTAATGTTCAATATGTTCTTTGTATGTATGTATCCCCATATATTTCAATAGTTTCCTCCAAGAATACTTCAAAACTTACCCTTAGGAATGCAATCTTGTTTCTAACATCCGCCACAATGGCATTCCAACTATCCACAGCGGCCTTTAATTGAAGTGATTCTATGTTGCTGATGTAGAAAAAGAGACACAGAGAAAGCTCTTTTCTTTATAAAATACTTAGAGTTCCAAAAATTTAATTATATTCTTTAGCATAAATGCAAATCAAAGAAAAAACCTCCAAAAACCATAAATTACCTGAAATGAAAATAAAGATATATGGGAGAGCTTATTATTAACAATAAAAACAGAAACTAGTAGTATATAAGAATTCTTACTCAAAGGAAATTAATACTTAGGCTTCCAAAGCAACATTTTTTTTTCTATCTTCGTGATTTTTTTAAGGATACACTGTAAAACCTTTGTAGGAGAGTATCTCCAATAAAGCCAGTAAACGGTGAAAACCAACAGGGAAACTGACTTGGTCATGGAGGCAGGTGCCTATAAAGGGAAGGAGGTTACCTGGCTGCCATGTGAGTCACCCTGGCCAGCTGACTGAGGCATTCCTTTTCAGTCTGTTCTAGATGCAGCAAACCAAAATCTCTACGACACTGCAAGAAATACACCTACAGATTTTTGGAAAATAAAGGTGTTGAAGGAGCTCGTTAGTGAACATTCTTATCTAGTAAATTTCAGGCTTTTTAAATCGCTCCCCAAAGTACCAGTTTCTGACTATGAAAGGCAGACTGTAAATCTTTTTTTTCTAAATTTTATTAAACCCAAAGATTTAAAATAGCTAGAGCTGTGAGAATTAAAGTTCCTAAACAATAAATAGAAAAGTAATATTATAGAGTATTTTTATAACAAAGATTGTTATATATCTTTTTTCAGTCAATGTAAATCTGAATTTCTTTAAAATGTTTATTGAGTTAGTAAGAAATGCAAATATCACTTTTGAAAAACTTGTACACATGTTGGAATAACTTTGGAAACTTTAAGAAAAGGATGCCTTTATCCTCAAAACACTAATTTCATTAATAGGGCTAATCTAGGCTGTAAGGATTTTTAATTTTCACTAACATAATTCTAATATTTAATAAAGTTTGAGAATACTCAAAAAATCCTTCTGGTTTTAAAATTTTCTTGATCAAGAATAATGAAACTACACAGAAAGATACAGTCCAAATAGTCTTTAGAGATCTAGTCCACTATTTCTTCCACAGCAGGAATTGTTTCTGCATCACTGTTGATATACAATCATTTAGTCTCTATTTTTAACTATCAATCACTAAACAACTGCCAAAATGTATGCTTTTCAACAATAAAATTGACAATTACAGAAAGAGTTTTCAAAAGTTAATAATGAAAGCAGACAGGAACTTCTAACTGAAAGGATTTTTTGAGGCAATGGGAGTCTCAATGTGAGCTAATACTCCACTACTACTACATAGAGTCTAAGTAATTCTTTGGCTGTTTTAAATCCAAAAATTCATTAGAGAATGGAATTTACCAACAGTCGAGGTGGGAAGATTTTAATGCATTTTAATGCCAGCAAACTCTTAAAAATGTGAAAATTATTGTATAGAAAGTTTCATTACTTATAAATAAAATGCATATACATATACAATCATATTTCTTTGAAAAAAACTTAGCTGTAGCAGTATAAGCTGACTTTCTAAGGTTCTAGAAAGGAAGCTTGCTTTTGACAATAGAGTATATGTACGTAGAAAAAGTGGTATTACAGAAGTAGGGGAATGCTATTCTTAGAAATCTGTCTTAATGGACTAATTTCATTACAATCTGTTCTTCTAAGACATCTGTAAGCCGTGATAGATATACAAACTGTAAGTTCTAGAGTTACCCTAGGAATAGCAAACCAACATAAAATCATAAACATGTAAGTACTCATAAATGACCTTCCAAAGAATCAAAATATTAAAAGAATTTAAGTTTTGTTTTCTTTTGGTAATACTAATATGCTTTAATTGTTGTTTATTCAACACCCAGTCTGTCTGTGGAAGGGGACAAGGACATAAGCACTTTTTTTTGTAACTTTTAATAAAAAATTAAAAAAAAAAACCAGTGTTTTTCAACTCCACTAATACTAATGGAACACAAGCAAAACTTCCCTCCCTTATCCCAGTTGCCAGTTTTTTTTTTTTTTTTACCTCAGCTGTTAAGGCTCTGCTAGTTTCTGCATTCAGTTTGTTTAAGCATGTTTTAATTGTGCTTTCCAGATTATGTTTCTCCATTTCCCACTGTGATCTGAAATGTATGATCATTGAAAGTCAGCAATGATACCCTTTTCCTAATTACTCAAAGTGATAGAGAAGATGTATTATAGCAATAAAAAAAATAATTTCTCAAAAAAGAGAATGTAAGAAAAGATGCTCCCTAAAGTACACAAGTTTTTACAGTTATCATTGCATATTTACAGCCAAAAATAGGCTGTAAAACCAAGTTCTCTTAGGATGAATCTCAACTCTATAACTTACTAAAGACAAAGTGTTGGGACAGGTCCAGTGGGATGAATGTCCATGTCCTCCCAACCCCCTTAGTTACATGTTGGTCTTAGAGAACACGGTTCTTTAAAAATTTTTTTTTTAAATTTTTGAGGTTGTACTGTGAGGAAGTGAGAAAGAAAGTCTCATGAAAGGATACTTTGAGTTTTGCTGCCCCTTCTACTATGTGAGGGTACAGATGAGAAGATAAGGATATCTGTTATGAAAAACAGATCCTTAATATCAAATCTACTGGTGCCTTGATCTAAGATTTTCAATTCTCCATTTCTATTGTTTATAATTACTCAGCAAAAAGTTTGCTATAGTAGCTCAAAGGAAGACAGCAAATTACAAGATTTCTACACAATTAGATTCCCATATGCAAAAAATGGAGTTAGACATATTATCCTAAAAATTGCTATAAAGTTCATTCACAATATACACAAAAGCATTTTGTGTTTGCTATGTAAGTACTAAATATTATTTACCGTCATTAATAAATTTACATAAAAGTTTCCAAGTTTTCTGTCTACAAAAGGAATCATATAGGTTTTCACTTCCCTTGTAATAAAGGGAAGTCAAAGTACTAGAGTAGTTTACTGATTGTATTAGCAAACCCTTTTCATACCTTAGAATGAAACTCAATTGCATAGCTTGAAAAAGAAAGTGAAAATAGTAAAGATGTTGTACAGGCTAGTATAAAAATGGGTATCTATGAGGTTTTCCTTCTCAACCTTTCTCAGATTTCTACAAAAACAGTCACAAAACACTATTATTTAAATATTACTTAATGGTCATTACAACATATTCATAACAGCCAAAAAAAAAAAAAAGCGCCAGCCAAATGTACATTAAACTGGTTAAAGGGCAAAAGGTACTACAACCCAACAATGAAATACTTACAAAAGGAATAATACTGATACATACTACAACAGTATCTTAAATGAAAGATGCTAATCACAAGAGGCAACATGTTACATGACTACATTTATATGAGATGTTCAGAATAGCAAATACAAAGATAGAAAGCTGACTAATGCTTACAAGAAGCTGAAAGAGGAAAAAAGAGGAAATGACTTCTAAAGAGTAGAAGGCTTCTTTTGGAGTTTATAAAAATGTTCTGAAAAGAGTTGGCAGTGATGGCTGTACAGACGAGTATTTAAATAAAAAAAAATCAGTGAGTTGTATGCTTTATCAAGGTGAAGTACTAGTGTAAGTTATTTTTTTTAAATTTAAAAAATTACCATCAGGCAAACAATAAGTGAATGAGAGCATAACATAGGCAGTTTCAAAAAATAGACACACCTATGAGTACTGATGAGAAATTTCAAGTTATAGCAATAATTTGTTGCAAAACTATATCTTTGCTGATTCATTCTATCTCAGAAGTATTCAAGGGCCACAGCCAAGAGGAATGAACACACATCCCAATTTGCCTAGGGCTCTTTCAGTTTATGTAATTACAGTCCCAATGTAATTACTTATATTATGTTTGCAAGTGTCTTGATCCCATGATATTTTTCTATGTGAACATGATATCAAACTGACATCTAAATACATTATTATATCTAGAGGTTACAGTCACTCTCCAGCCCTCAACCAAGAACCTTCCATGGAAAGTGCTTAACACAGACAGTTAATCACAACTGTCTAAAACAAGGAGAATAGGTGACCATGCATGCTCAGTCCTAACAGAACATCTAAATGATTACACATTCTAAGGTTCAGGGAACTTGCAGATGAGAGGCCAGTAAGAATGAAGACCCAGAGAGTAGGGAGGGCTGTGGCTAGATCATGTTTTCTGAACATGACAGGACTGCTTTATTCATTATCTCACTGCAGCTATTTACTTAAACAAAACTACTTTGTCTATCAACATTTCTCCATGGAGGAGGGGAGATCTTATGAGGTACCACACACACTTCTCTGACAGTCTATTGAGGTTTAGTAGTAGATATGGGATGGAAAGCTACTTTCAGTGGTACACCCACTGATGCTCTAGCAAATGGTATACCACTGATGCTCTAGCAAATGGTATACCTACTAATGTTAAGGCACATGCAAAAGCAACTCAGATGAAACTCAGTGGGTCACCCATGCAAAAACACAGGAAAGTAGGAGGGAGATTGGACAAAATATTTTCAATGAGAGAAGGGAAGATGGAATCAGGTAATGTGAGGTAAAAATGACATAAATCCATTATATTCATGTATGAAACTATCAAAGAATATAAAAAATTTAAAGTGCTCAGGTGGATGGTAAATTATATGGTGACCCTAGCCAGAAAACACATGATGTTAGACAAGGTATATCCAACCAAAGAAAAAGCTAAGATTGTACCTTTTCATGGAAAGTTGATCTTTAAGGTTCTTAATTTCATCATCTTTAGTGTGGATTTGACGCTGTAATCTAAACAAATAAAGTCACAAAATAATATTATTTTTCCCTTACATAAAATAGCTCTTCTTCCCTCTTTTTTTGTGATATGGGGGAACTAGTCTATGGCCTTACATATGTATGATTTGCAAATATTCTACAATTGATCTATATTCCCAGTCCTTGTTTTAATTCTTATTTTGAGAGAGGATCTCACCAGCCTGTCCTTGAATTCATTCAGAAGCCCAAGCAGGCTTGGAACTTATGATCCTTCTGTCTCAAACTCCAAAGTGGCTGTGATTAGAGGTTTATGCCACCAGGACTGTCCTGAAGTAGTATTTCTGAGACTGAAATATTTTTCTTCATATACTTCCTTATTTCAATATTTACCCAGCTCAAATTAAGAGTAGGCAAACAGAATTAACAGAGCTAGTGGGAAATACAGAGAACCGAATTCTAAGTATTGGATCAGGTGAGTATAGTTCCTATTTTACAGTTTTTATAAACATGAACTAATTATATATGTTCAAGGAGTCATAACTTCTCAAACATTTTTCTCAATGGAGCATGGCTCTTTTTTTCCTCTCCAAGTGATCTAAAATTATCAGCTAACTGTCATGAACTCTAAGCTTATTATACTGATTTTATTAAAATTAGATGCTGGACATTTACCAAGTGCTTATGGTTAGCTTATATTAAGTATTTACTTTTTAATACATCTTTATTAATAACTGTATTATCATCAACAGATTATTTGCAAGCCATTCAGTATAGATACAATACGGAATTAGATCAAAGAAAAAAAAAGTACTTAAAGTACTTTTTACTTTAAAAAAATCTCCATATTCTAAAGTGAAAGGATCCAATATTTATGATTAAGAATATTTATATTTTCATCATATACTCTCAGTCTTAGGAAATGTTCTAGTAAATGAAACAAGAAGTTTGTAAGCACATATGACAACAGAGTGTCTACTGTCTTCTCTTAGATCTCATTCTGCCTAGCGTTTAGTATTCATATTATGGACTTTATTGAAAAGTTCACTGAATGTTCTTTCAATGAACGAAAGTTTATTGTATTATAACAATCAAAAGAGTTACATTTTTAAAAAATGTTATTAACTTTTTGAGATAACTGAAGAGACATATGCAGGTATAAGAAAGAAAAGATGTCATAGAACCTTTTTTGAATTTCTTCCAGTGGTAATGTAGTGTAGCCTGATAATGAGGACATCGACAATGATATGGTCAAGATGCTGAACAGATGTGATAGATTTAGGTATGAAGAACTGGCAGTTAGCCTTTAAAAAATGCCTTCAGGTGACATTCCTAGCCTGTTGCTGCCTTCTGTCACTACTGCCACCACTGCTGCTGTTCTTGGCTGACATAGGAGCCCAGCCTCTTGGGCCTTGCCTATGACCTATGTTCACTGCAGACATCAGAGCCCAGAATGTTCATCTTTGCCGCTGTTCATTTCCGACACCAACCATCCAGCATGACTGAGGTTTGAGACTTTCTAGAGATCCTTTCATCTTCTGAGATATCTAGTTATTTGAGCAGTGATAGGCAGCTACTGTTGGACTACACTGATTTTACTTTGTGAGGTAATAAATTTCTTTATATGTACTTCTGTTCTACCCATTCTGTTCTTCCAGAGAACCCTGACTAACTAATACAACAGTTCCATTACCAAAGGTTCCCACATTTTTGCCTTCATAGCTGTACCATCTTCCTTCTTGCTTCAATTACTTGCTTAAAATTTTGGAAACAGTAATATGTTTTCATTTTTTAGAATTTAGTCACTTCAAAAACGTTGAAGAAATATAATTTTACAGCATAGAAGTTCATGGCATTTTATTTTTCAAACCAGTTTAATTTTTTTATGCTTGTAACATTTGTGGAGCTAAGCATAATGATGATAATTTGTGACTTTCATTATCAATTGTGGCTAGAAGATTCTTAAGTTTATCGACATTTTCGAAGACATAGCTTTTATGTTTCATGAGTTTTCACTATCATTTTTCTATTTTCACCTTCATTACTGCTAATGTTTATTTTTTCTTTTCTCTAGTTTGCTATGGATTTATTGTGAATTTTAGGATTTTGATGTTAGAGCTTAGATTATCTACTTTTCTCATTTTTTAATGTATGTATTTAGTAGTATAATCTTAGAACTGTGTTAGCTGTGTATCACACATTTTAATCTATCATATTTTTGTGGTAATTCAATTCACTGCATTTTTATTTTCCCTAAGATCTCTTCTTGAGCAAGAATTATTTCTATATGTATTATGTTTCCATATATTTGGAGGATTTGTTTCTTTTTAAAAAAATTTTTTAATATTTTTCCCCAATCATACAAGCTTAAGAGGTATCCTAGTCCCCTCCCTCCCTCCACCCCCTCAATCCCCCTTGCACCCTACTCCCCTTTTCTCCTTCCTTTCACCCTCCACTCTCTCTTTTTCCCAGTGTCTTCTCCTTCACTCCCTCCATTCCCTGAAGCTTCCTTTTGTGTGAATGCCAAACTTCCATCTGAGTCCTCCATTCTAGTGAGGTGTAAGGACTCACTAGCATTGTCCAGAGCCTTTGGTATGGGAACACTCTTATGACTGTTAATCCCTTGCCTTTAAGGATCCTATGCATATGATCCATGCTAGACTTTGGGAGGTCGTTGACATGTCAGTCATTTCACAGGTCAAGCAAAGTCTGATTACGGCGATGTGTCTTTCTTTCTGTCAATGATTTCTAGTTTAATTCCATTTTTACCAAAGGACATGTAAATTGTATGGTTTCAACTCTAACTTATTGAGGGTTGTTTTATGGCCTAACATAGATTTTCTGTATGCTCTATAGAAGAGTTGAAAGTTTATATGTTTTGCTGTTGTCTGATATTCTGCAGATATTGATTGAATTTTGTTAGTTGATGGTATCACTGTTTTCTGTATCTTTGCCAGTTTTCTCTCTAGAAGTTCTACATGCTGACAACAATGGAGTTTAAAATCTTCAATTGTGATTGCAGACTTTTTTATTTTTTTAATTCAATTCTGTCTTTGTTTCATATATTAGAAAGCTCTGTCATTCATATAACTCTAGTTTCTAATGATTCTTTGATCATTCTATACTATACAATTTTTGTCTGATAATTCTACTTGAAGCTCACTTTTCGTAAGTTAATAATATTATCTTTTATTAATGATTTTAGGTTTACCAGGCTTTTATTTTCAAGTTATCTATGTCATTGGATTTGAAGTGAGTTTCTTATAAACAACACATTAGATTGCTTGTTTTAAATAAACCCTACCAATCTGTATTTTAGTTGGCATAGTTAACCATTCACACTTAAGAAAATTACTGATATGTTAGGACTAAAAATCAATTTATTTTTATTTGCTTTTTTATATTTTTCTTATTTTGGGAGTTAATGGAAGATTTTTAAAATGTTTTATATTGACAGAGAGAGAGAGAGAGAGAGAGAAAGAGAACCCATGTTGAAGTGCATGAGTGGAGGTCAAAGAACACCTTTTGAAAGTCAGTTCTCTCCTTTTTCCATTTTTTAACCATGTGGGCTTCTGAGGATTGGATTCAGGTCACTAGGCTGTTGCAAGTGCTGAGCTATCTTGGAAACCCCCTGAACATTTTTTCTTAGTTTCTACTTTAATTCACTTAGTGTTGTTGAGTACATCGCTAAGCAGTTTTCTTTTTTTTTTTCTTTTTAATTTTTTTATTATTACTTATTCAACTGTGCGCATGTGCGTGTGTATGTGCGCGCGCGCGCGTGTGTGTGTGTGTGTTTGTGTCTGTGTCTGTGTAGAACCACGGACGAATTCGCGAACCACCATGGACGCCTCCACCTCCTTCTGCCCCCGGATTCACAAGCTCCGCCCTACCAGGACCAGAAGCGCAGGCCTTCCGCCTGCAAGGCGGAGGCTTAACCCCTGAGCCACCTCTCCAGCCCTAAGCAGTTTTCTTAGTGAAAGCACTAGGCATTAATGTGTATACACACACACACACACACACACACACACACACACACACACACACACACACACAATTAAAACACTGGCCTCCATTTTTTTTCCTACTTTGAGTGAAGTATAAAAATTACTCTACCTTAGATTCTTTTACCATCCCTAAATTAAAAATTGTGGCAGAATACAGTATTTTCTCTACATTTGTTGAATTTCATATGAAATGGTTATTATGAGTTAAGATTTACTCTTCACTGATACTGATAATGTCCTTCCCTTCTGAAGCTCCAAGCTTCTTTTATCATGTCCGTTATGTTTAGACATTACCATGCTGTCCTTTACAGGTAGATGTGCTAGTAATAAGCTAATTTTTTCTTTTGTCTAAGGCTGTCTTTTATTTATCTTCATTTCTAAAGATCATTTTTCATGGGAATGGTTCTGCTTTCTTGCCCCCTTCAACCTATGCTTTTCAATAACTGAACAATGTTTCACTTTTATCTGACTTCCTGATTTCAGATAACTAAAATATTATCATTACAATTAGTGTTCTACAGCATTCTTCCCTTATCAGTAGTTTTAATTTCTCTGGTTTGCTACTCATAGATGACTATGTCCAAAAATATTGGATGGAGAATTCTATTAACAAGCAATTCCTTAAGTTTTACATTTTATACCTATTCTGAGTAGTAAGATAAAATAGTTTATTTTTCTGTTACTTACTTCCTGGGACATGAATTATCCCTTTTCAGGTGCATTTATATTTTATATGGCATTTATATTTTATATGGTACCAAGCCATAAACTATGTACATACGTTAGTTATCAGATCAACTGTGCTGTAACCCTTATTTTCTTAGTCACCTAAATGTGTATAAACTTACTCATTTTTTCAAACTTGTAAGGGTTTGTTATTCTATTTTCATACTTTGACAGTCTATATTTTCTCTTATTTTTTCTAATATAATTCTGACAATAAGTTCTTTGTTATTGTCTTATGAGTTCCTGATACTCTGTCATTTTAAAATGTGTATTCTAATTATTTTCTTCTTTTTGTTCAGCAGGTTCATAAGACACAGGTGTGAAGCTGACAACTAAACCAGTAGTTAAGGCAAGCCTGTAAGAACTGTCTAACTAACGATGGAAGATGCAGCCCATGTGGCTGGGACCTTGGGCAAGTGGCTAAGATGGGGAGAGCTGTTTCAGTAGTGTGGCACACTCTGATAACTTGCAGTCTGGCAGGAAAGAAGGTTTTCCTCTCTTTCTGCAATTCCGATGAATATGGTATGGACAGTTCCCTCAGCTCTTAATATTATGATCTCTCCTGAGAAGCTGCACTGTGAACTGTAACCAAAATAAAATCCCTTGCTCCCCTAAACTGTTGGATGTGAACTTATCAGCAACATGAAGACCAACTGCAACATTCATCTTAGATGAATTCATCTGTCCCCAAGTTTATTTGTTCAGTTCTGTTACCTCCACTATACTAGGAACTATACCTAGTATTCTAAAATTTTATCCATTATATTTTGTCTGTATAGTTTCAGTCTATTATATTTTATTTATTATAAATAGAAATCTCTATTCTATATTCACTTCCATAGAGTTCAATTTTATGATGGTTGTTTGAAAATCTCTGTTAATAAATTCCAAATCTATTATCTCATTATCCTTTGTAGGTTTTTTTTCTTTCATGTTGTGCTTTGCCTGGTCTTGCTAGGATGAGCTATCTATTACAGTTTAGGTATGTATATACTGTGACTCTGGATTAACTTATCTTCCTATTAGTTGACAGTTACCAATTAAGCTATAATATAGTAGTTGAGTCGATATTAATATTCAGACATGTATTTGACCCTGTCTGTAACACTTCAGTTTAAATGGATATCAAATCACTGCATGAACAAAGATAAGAAGTTGGAAGTTCAGGTCCATCCCCATTGTCTCAGAAGTCCACTGTTTGGCCATTCTTGCATAGTTGAGCGGGAAGCAACTCTAGAGGCAAAGACTGAAGAGAAGCTGAGGAGAAACAAAGCCTAGTATTAACTTGTCTTACCTGTTCAAATTGCCTTGCTAAATCACATGATGTTGGATAAAGTAGATGATTAGCTCCCACTAGGCCACAACGACACAATCTAACAGTGCAATTACCTCCTCTTGTCTAATAAAGGCTAGAAGATAAGCTGTTGATTGAGTTAATTCTTAGAACCCACCATAAAATATGAAAAGAACATTTGCTTTCACAGTATTGCCAACAATACTCCTACCTACTTTTGTTGGGTGGTGAATCAGAGTGCACTGATTCCTTCCTATGATGGTGGTGGGGTCAAATAGCATAAGGGAGTATGAATACTGTCAAAACATTATATTTTCTGTCTTTCAATCTTTTGACTAGAGGGAGCAGGTTTTTTTTCTTTAAATTATTTCTCCCTCTCAAATGCTTACTGGAAGTTCTAGCTTGGAGACTTTTGTAAGAATCCTGTTTGAGATACATGTAGGATGCAATTAGCAAACTTGGGACTATGATTTCGTTTCTCAAGTACAAATGCCTTTAGCTAATACTTACTTCTTGTGCCTCTGAAGAGTTCCTACGGTTTTCTATTACAATATAGGGAGATTAAGTTGAGAGATATGGCATTCTGAGGAATGGACTGCTTAATCTTGATGTAATTGACAGCTCCTTTGGTATATGCAATTTCAATTATCACATGTTAATCTACTCTGGATAACAACACATAATGAATGTCTGCCTCACATCTTAGCATTTTTTTTTTTTACATTTGTTCCTCAAAATTCTTTTGACAAGTGGAAACCTACTGAATGTTTGAGGAATACTCAACAGTGAATTCTCCTTGTATGAAGATATATTAATGTAATGCTCATTATATCAAGGCATATTCACATTAAAGTGGTCTGAATGTAGGAGCAAGAACATAAAGGTGAATGGGCCAGCTATTAAAGGTTGGGAAGGACATCCAAAGATTGCTTTTAATCTGCACCAATGATCTCTGACATTATGTGACATACTCATAGACTGCTCACCTGAAAGACTGACCTTTTGAATCCTGAAATTGTGTTCTTAATAAGCAACTTTAGCAGCTTATTTGCCTAAGGTTTCTAAGATTCTCACTACGTTTGGACTTAGAGGATCTTACTAATTCAAGTAGAAACTATTCTTGAAATGTTTACAACAGAAATTATGGCACCAAAACAATGGTATATGGTTAATAAAAATACTTGAGATATATGAGAGAAAATATGAAATTTGAATTTCTCTAGTTTAAAAGATATGTCTTGCACCACTTGCTAAAACATTCCTTGATATTTGTCTATTTTCTAATATTCTAAGAACTGCAATAGATTTTGAAACTACCTTTCTTAGGTAGCTGATGTCTTAGAATATTACTGCTTATTAAAATATTTTACAAGTTATGCTGCTATTTAAATTGATGCTTAGTAGAGACAGTGATTAGGATGAAACAGGTCATTCATTTTCTCCAGTTCAATCAGTCAGAATTTATGGCCTTTGGCACTTAATATTTAAGGTATTAGAGAAAAGGGATTAGTCAAAATGGTTTTAATATCCATTAATTTTGTTTTTAGTCTCTCAAGCTTAGAACACAAACACTCGGAGAGACCAATATAAAAAAAAAAAAAACACAAAAAATACTCAGCTAATTCCATGGGCATACCTACAGGCTGTAAAGAAACAACGAAACATTTTTACAAATTAAGGACATGACTTGGAATAAAATTATCCTTTTTATGAAATTCTATTTTCTTCATACTTGTGAATGGAAAGGCCTGAGTGAGCATTTATTTACTCCTCAATGCAGTTGGTATGGCAAAAATATGGTTGAACTATATATAACCCTTTTGAATTTCTATTGTGTGGTCATACTGCCACCTAGTGGCTGCATGGAATTAATGGTTAATGTTTTAAAAGCAGATGAATCAAGAATTTCTGCTATCAAATGATTCTTTGTACTTACTTGGACACTTTATTGACTCCAAAAGCCACTTGTTGGTTAAGAGATGTAATTATTTTATCTTTTTTTTTAATTTGTATTTGATTTTCTTGCCATCGAAATGTTACTGTTTTTAGCTGTCTTTTGAAATCCTGTTTGAAAAAAATAACCTGGCAGTTAATTCTAAGTAATCATAAGTTGAAACAAACAAAAAAATCAAATTGTATTCATTTTTAAGATGTCATTAAGCTTAATGTCTGAAGTCTTCTTATGCCCTTAGATCTGTAACACAAGTACTTACTTCACACTGGTAGTGTAATTTATAAAGTTGCTGTTGGTGAGCAAATCTTTCCTCTTCAGTGTCTCCATACTCTGCAGCTGCTTTACCACTTGAGCCCTTAAAAAATGAAATACGAATGTCTTAATTTACCTATAAAAAGACATTTTTTAGCTATTTGCAAAGGATATAAAGTTTCAGTCATGTACCATTGATAATTTATTCTCAACTCAAATCTCTCTAACTACAGCATTCATTAAATAATACCACCTTTGGTTATATGCTGCTGCTACTACAGAGGAATACTAACATTTATCACTTTGAAAATATTTTTTAAATACTTTTACTGTTATAATAACAATATGATCCAGGCACTTGTTATTTTAAAGTGACAAATTAAGCAAATAACTATCATAAGGCAAAAGGCAAAGTGGGAAAGTCTGAATTCCGATGCAGATGTTATCAACTGACCAAACAGTTAAGTATGCACTTTTACCACCTTACTTTAATTTTTTTTATTGTTATTTATTCAATTTTGCGTGTGTGTGTGTGCGTGTGTAGAACCATGGGCGAATTCGGGAACCACCATGGACACCTCCACCTCCTTCTGCCCTGGGATTCACAGGCTCCGCCCTACCAGGACCAGAAGCGCAGGCTGCCCCCCCCCCGCTTCTGCCTGGCATCTATACGTGGGGTCTAGGATCCGAACTCAGGACCTTCTGCCTGCAAGGCAGAGGCTTAACCCCTGAGCCACCTCACCAGCCCCTACCACCTTACTTTAATACTTAACTTCTCCACCAGATTATGAGACTATATTTGGGCCATACCTCTCAAGACCTTGCAGGTACTAAATAGTTTTTTAAAAAGTTAGCAAATGCTTTTTGAAAAGTGTGTGACATTTTGATTTTAATTCTGAGTTCTTTTAGTTCTTCAAGTTGCTGAATGACCTAATGGTTCCATATTTAAAATTCGGTGTTAGTCCAAATAAGCATGACAATTTAGCTAAAATATACATACTCTGATATTTTACCTTGAAAGGAGAAAAAAGATATGATAATTACATGATAATATACTACCAACCAGGGAATTATTTGTATTAACTTTACCCTTGTATAGTACATAGCTATATGCAATGTCATATTTTAAGCTATTGAACAGTTTATCTTGAATTTGGATAGGCTAATAGAAAAAATATTTTCAATTCTTTAATTTGCTTTGCATAATTAATCTCTTTGGAATATTTATTTTTTGCCTGTTCAAAGGCAAGCACATCATTTCTAGTACTAATGATTGCCAGAAATCTACTGTATATTAGTGTTTTTGTAAATATTTCATGTAACCAAAATTAATTAAAAAAAATCAAAGTGGGTTTGTTTTACAAATCTTTTCTTATCAAATTTCCTTATAGGATCATGTAACTTCTTTCTTTTCTTTTTTTCCTTCTTCTTTATACTGTTCAGAAGTATCAACTTTGCTTAGAGGTAAAAACCAGGAAATATTTTGAGAGATGATATGAAAAGTTTCTAGATTCTATAGTTCTTTTGTTCCCTCTGTCATTTATCTCTTTCAAGCATCAATACCTACCTTTCCTTCCTTTTCTCAAACCTTCGCAGCATAAAACACCAGTCTTTTTTTTTTAAAGTTCATGCTGCTGTAAGAGTCTGGGGAAATAATTATAAAGAAGGCAGGGTGTAGGCTTTCCAGTATTACCTGCTCGATCATGTCAAGAATATGCAATTCATCCAGACTATAGAATTTGTCCTCAGTTGCAGAATCCTCTTGAACATCATTTGTATCATTTTTCATGTATCTATTGATTACATCTAGATCTGTTTCATCGCTCTTCAACTTTTCTTCCTTTTCTTCCATATATGAGCTATAAAAGTTGATATGGTCAATGTGATCATTTATAATTGTATCGTGGTTTTTTTATATAAGATATTGTTTCTAAATTAGTATTGTACTGATCTCATGAAATACTAAGCATTAGAATGGTTCATAGGCAAAGTTTGTATAGAATTCATACTGTGTCTTTTTATTGAATATTTTGACAATGAATATTAGTATATTTGAGGGACTACTTGTTCATTTGCTTGTCATCAACTCTGATGATCTAAGTTTGATTCTCAGACTCCAAAAGGTGAAAGGAGAGAATTGACTCCTGCAAGTTATCTTGTGATCACCACACCTGCACTATGAAATGTAACACCCCAACATTAAATAAATAACTAATAAATAAGTAAACCAACTAAGACTTCACCTATCAAAAATTCAAGAAACCTGATTCTTATATAAAACAGATCTCTAGTATATAACAATAATTTATACAATAAGTTAAATCTTCATCTACATTTGGCTAACTACAATGTATATGTTCCAAAATATTTTATATGAGCTTAAGTTATATTTGAATGCTATACTCAGCATTAGATGACCGCTGAGCAGCCTCATATTAAAAATGAGGAGAGATTCTAGTCTGCTAGTAGTTTAACTATTTGTCACCTCGTACAAAACAGGAGCAGTTTATTAAGACAAAGTTCTTTCTTAGTGATAATGTCCAAAGCAAAGGAAGGCTATGAATTAGTGACAAAGCACCCTTTAAACACATTAAGAAATACTTACAAATTAAACTATTACTTACACTTGCTCATCGCTCGAGTCCTTACTCTGAAAAAAAGAATTAAGAGATTAGTAATCTAGACTACCTACCCTAGTATAAATACACAATGATATGATGACATTTATATCAGTGTTTCACATACATCATGGTAACAATCAAGTGAATATATTTTGTATCATGATATTTTATGCACTTATATATCTTTACTTACAAATATAAAACTGACATGAATTTCACAAATACAAACTTACATAGTATGTGATGAAATTTTTAAAAATTTCCACTTATTTGATTTACTTTTTAAAAATGGTGTTTGTGTCTCATTAAGTTTATTGTATAATTTACTGAATCATAACACAACCTGACAATCACTGATTCTGATAACAGAGGTGAACAGTGGAGTTACCTTTATACCTTAGGGCAGAATAGAAATAATATCCACTTATTACTAAGTAACTAAACCTACAAAGAAAAAGTAATCCCTACATTAAGGAAGGTCTTTGGAAAAGCCTCTAGGAGATGGTTTTGAATGTTTCAATTAAGGTGAGAAGACCCAACACTCATTATATAATAAAGCAAGCTAAGTACTGGCAAGCAGGAAAGCAAGTCAGCTAACCAGAATTTGTCCTTCTCTGCTCTTGCTATTGATGTGATTATGATCAGTATGCTCCTGATTTTCTGGCCATGAAGGACTATAACCTGTAATTATGAGTTGAATAAAATCCTTTTCTCTAAGTTGTTTTGATCAGTGTTTTGTTGCAACAATGAGTTATGAAACTAAAATAGAAGATCACAATTGAAAGGAAATAAAGTTCCTAAATTTTAATGTTATTAAAATAAACTATAGCAGCAATATATAAACTAAAGGCCATATGGATGCCTATTTTTCAGTGACTAATAACATATTGGTAGACTATCATAGGTCAAACTACAGTCAGTTTATGATATATCATATATGATATTCAAGAGTTTGAATATGTTTAAGATTAAAAGTTAACATTTTACCACAAACGTTACATAACCTAAATATTAATTATATACCACATTAAAAAAAAACTTTCTTATGTAGTTCTCCAGGCAACTAAGAGGTTTCTTCACAAAATTGATACAGAAAGTGATCTGCTGATTTTGTAGCTGATCAAAATCCAAGAGATGGACACTGTGACAAAATTTCTTAAAAGTTGAAAAAATGCTTTTAAATATAATAGAGATAGGACAAAAAGAAGCCAATATTGAAATAAGGCAAAAAGTTTAAATGAGAGTGATATGCATAAATTAAATTTTTACTTTTAAGTGACTAATTTAGTATCAGCCAAGATTATAAAACATGCAAACTTGAGGCTCAGGGATTAAAGAATTTGCCTTGTAAGCGAAAGGACCTGAGTTCAAATCCCAGATCTTACTTTTTACTGTATGCCCATGTTGGCTATTTAAATTATAACAATGAATTCATGTTTAAGTGGTCATGTTCAGACATGTCTTTATTATAATGTTAATGTAGTTTCTTACCTTTTTACTCTTAATTTTTTTCTTTTTCTTTGTTTTACTGTTAACCTAATAAATAAGAAATAAATCATTTATTTAACATAAAACTTGAACTTCGGATTATTATTCCATTCTTATGACCACTAATATCTCTTGTCATATAATGTTATGTCATATTTTCCTAGATTTTTATGGCAGTATTTTAATATTAGTTATTTTTAATTTAATCTCAAGTTTCTATACTTGAAATATCACTAATGTATAAAAGAACACATATTGTCATTAAGTAGCCTGAGGATAGAAACTTTTAGGTGCTTACACATATATATATGGGGACAAATGAAGGAAGAATTTTTAAAATATCAAGAATACATTCATGGAGAAAAATATTAAGACTAAGAAAAAGTTAGCCTCTAAAAAGTGATGATCAGTTAAGTACCTCTGAGATTCCAGCCTAGATAATTTTTAAATTCTACTTCAGAGGCATTCAAATATCCCAGGATTCACACTTTCTTCTATCTCCTTTATTCCCACAATATCATCTTCTTTTTATTACATCCCCAAACTACTTTCATTAGTCAGGATAAAAAGGACTCAGAAATCTAGCATAGTACTTATGCATAAGTGACTAATAAACTGGTAAAATAAATGGTTATTATAGGAAGGACTAGGCGAGAAATATCATTCCAACTCAAGCTCTTTGTGAACACTATGATAAATATAAGCTAAGATGCCTCAGATAATTTAAGTATAGTACATGTAACAGTGAAAAGCACAGAATAGTTTATACTTCATGGAGATCTTTAATAGATTCTGTTGAAGATTCACTGGGTATGGAGGCTCCGTCTTTATTCATTTCTGCTAACTGCATTTCAATGTTTGACTTCACGTTTATATTGTACTCCATGAGAGGAGGACTCAGTTCTTCTTCTTCATTCTGTAATTCTTCTATTTCAATACCTAAAGTTAAAGACAAAAATTCAAAATCTAGTTGGAAGGTTTTGAGAAATTCAAGCTCATTTGAATATAAAATGTCAGAAAAAGTAAAAAAAAAAAAAAAGAAATACAAGATTCTTAACTCTTTTCAAATTATATGAAAATAAATGCTAATGTATCCAAAACAAGATAGGAATAATGTGGTGACCTTCATGTAAAATATGTTTTCTTCCTGAGTCTAAACAGTTTCACTGGTTTCTGCTTCTGTAGCCTAGCTTGCCAGATGCAGTGGTGGAAGCCTGAGCTGCTTGTGAAAGGGAAGGGATTTGGGCTGCTTGGGTAGGAATTCTCAAGGCCAGAGAACTATACTACATAAAAACACAAGTGAAAAAAGAAACAGTGCCCAACTGTTGGAGAAAGTAATTCTCCCTGGGAGGTCTTAGTACAAAAAATAAACCTTGTTATTCTGCCATCTCTTAGGACTGCTTGTCACTGTAATAAGTACAAATATTAGAGAGAAACCAATCAGTATGAACCAAAATGATGCTCACTGTTTTTTCTTTAGTGGATTTCAGGTATTACATACTTCAGTATTTAAGCAAGATCTAAATAATGAATTGCTGACTACTGACATTGACCATAGTAATATTGCAGCAAGTATTATTTCAGGATATAAATATGAGGGAAAAACAAGATCAATTTTCTTCTTTTGCTTTCAGAAGAAAGAGATCAGCACCTGCTATATGATCTCTCCTTTACTTCTTATTCTTTGAAATTTCCCCAGAGAATGTCTTAAAACTATCACCGATGGCACAACATTTAACTCCACACAAACATATGGAATGAAATTGTTTTCTTAAAAATTATAATTTTAGAATATGAATAACTTTTTGAAAACCCCAAATATAAAGATAGGCATGAAATCAGAAGCTTATGTTCCTAGATACTTGGAAGGCTGACCCAATATTGTTGCTTAAGAACAACTTGGGCAACATCATTTGCAAGAGTGTGCCTATAAAAATAGAACAAATATTTTTTATAAAAAAGGATATTAAAAAAAGGATTGCCAGAGAGAGAGAGAGAAAGAGAGAGAGAGAGAGAGAGAGAGAGAGAGAGAGAGAGAGAGAGAGAGAGAGAGAGAGAGAGAGAGAGCAAGCTAAAAAGCTATGGATTGTTAATATAATGAAGTCATACTCTGGTAAGCCAGCAGGGTTGAAGTCAAGCATTTTTGCCTACTAAAGTACTGACGGTAAAAAGCTAGAGCAGCATTCTAACTCTGGTAATCCTTGTGGATCAAGCACTAAAAGCAAGACAGAGTAAGACTTACACTAGATTAAAAATGACCATAAGTTGGCCATATAATTTTCCAATCTTTTAAGAAATGTAGTTATCTATACAGTTTTTCTAACCATCTGGAGCACTACTGATATATTCCCAAGGATCTCAAGTTAAAACACCATTTAAATATTTTGGTCTTAAATATACTTACGTTGACTGCCTGTTATTGACTGCAGAGCAATCCCTGTGATACATAAAGAAAAAAATACATGAAAATGTAGCCAACAGGAATTAGACTATGAATTAGAAATGCCAGAATTTTAAGCTGCATTAATTATTTTATAAAACTCTATCTAGAAAAATTATCAGCTTTGATCACCAGTGCATTACAACATAAAAGCTTTAAGTTCATGATTTAAGATAGAAAGTAAGTAAAAATTTGATAGCTTATAACATCAACATACATTAAGCAACAAACAAATTCTAAGGCTATGAAGGAATAGTCATGAATCATTAAGCAAAATTCCATTGAATGTCTGAGACTTTTAAAGCAGTATAAGTTACCCTGCTTATCATTCCCACTCCTGATCCTTATCTATTAATATGATAGGTACCAGGCTGTATTTAATCCCAGGGATTAAAAATTGAAGGTAAAAAATAAAATCTTTTTTTGGAGACTGGTGGAGATAATAGATGTTATTAATCAAATAATCCATCATATAAATGAAAATTCAAGTTTGAAAATCGAGGAAAGAAAGAAGGTATGAAAGTCTCTATTAAAGGTAATCAGCCTAAGTGAAAACTGTTTGAAATGAACTGGATTGAATTAGTGCTAAGAAATCTTTTCCCAAATATTACCTTTTTATATGTTTGCTACTTAAAACCTTATTAGAATAAATGTATTTTTAAAGCCTCTCACAATATATTAGGGAATTCCTGTCTTGATTTTCTTCAAGAAAACTCAGTCTTTTCATATCAATTAAAAAATGCTCTCAAATATTAAACACAAACACAAAAATATCCTTAAACACAGAGTAGATACTTGATAAAGGTATGTTTGCTGAAGAGGTTTTATTTAGTACCTTGTTGATAGCAGGACAACATCCTCTGGATAATTTCTGGCACTGGTATGCCTAGGTAGATAGACAGCTGATGGTAATCAAGGGAAATATTCTCAATGGGATTCTCCTTGACTTTGTCAATATCCTCTTGTTTCATCCCAAGGCGCAGAAGAATATCTGAAACTTTTTTCCAAATTGAACTGAACTGTGACTCAGTGAGACCATTCATCAAAATCTCACTGAGGAGAATATCCCTGTACTTGCACAGCCTCAGGATGTCTGCAGACTTAGAAAGATCAGAAGATGGCGGCTCCATATTCCAGCCTTTTCTGGGTGCAGGGAATACATTTAAGTGTTTAATGAGGGCTAACAAGAGGCATAAGTCAAACTGGTTAGATTGTGGGAGCTCCTTGTTTGGGGGATAGAGCAGATGCCATGATCCTCCCAAAGGGTGATTGGTCCAAAGATGATTGTAGTAAGATTCTAGCACATTCTTGTGTATGAGCAGTTCTCTTTTCAAAAGAGTGGGTGGCATAGCCTCATCAAATATTTGTCGAACAATGTCAGTACCAGAAATTATAATTATATGAAGCAGATGATAAAAATAATTATAATCAAGTTTGAAGATAGGCATTTCATCTGAAAATGAATTTTGAGAAGTGATGATGTTACACATTAATGATCTTTTTATGTGGTCTCTCATGTTACACATTTAGTTCCTGTAAAGTAGGAACTATTTCAAAAGAAAGAAGAACATTAGTGCTTTACCATAGCAATTGCTTAATAGGTATGATGATTTCTGACTAGTTGTTGAAAAACTCTAAACAAAAACAGAATGATCCTAAACAGAAGTCATTTTAAAGATATATTCTACACCAGAAGTGTTTCAAACACAAACAATTTGATTTAACTAAACTAGTTTTGACAACAAAATGGCAAATTAACTTTGAAAATCATAAAAGGATTCGACAAGAATGGTTAATTTCATAAGTTTAATTCTAATTTACTTAAGCAACTGTATTTATATTTTAAATATAATCAGCACTTTCCACCAGATCTGTGTCAAAATGTTTATACTTGTATTGAGCACTGTTGTTTGTGTGATCAATACCTGTCTATTAAATTTATTTTTGTTAGACATGTAAATTTAATAGGATGCATAGTTATTGTCTATCATGTGGCTCATATGGATACTAAGAAACAGTTACCTACTACTTTGCTACTCAAACCACTGTCCACAGTCCAGAAAAATCAGCATGTACCTGGGAACCAATTAGGCATGCAGAATCTCTAGAGCTATAACTAATTCAAATATATACACAGTTTCAGAAGCACTGATCCCTAAACTTCATGTTCTTACCTGCTCACAAACAAATTTATGATTAAAGTAACTGTATCCTCAATTAGTAAGTCATCTGACTTATTATTTTTTCCAATTTAACCATACTTGCAAAGGAGGAAAGGAAATTGAAGTAAATTTTGAAAATAGTAAGATCTTAGTGTATGATGGCATTGTTTTTATATGAATATTAGAATATGTATCATTAAATTCAGTTTTATTATTTTGTTCTCTATAATTTCATTTTAAGAAACTTTTAAATAATAATTATGTTTAGAACATTTGATATACAAAGATGAATAAAGTTAAAGAATAAATGATTCAGGAAGCTTTCTCTTATGCTAACCAGAGAGCTAGCTTACATTAGGCATATCCATCCTCCTAAATAAGCATGCTTATTCTTAACTGTTCTTCCATAGGACTGGGGGCTAGCCTAATAAGATCTCCAAATTTAGAACAGAAACTTTCTAGTACACTCTTAAAGAGTTGGCATATAAATTTAGACTCTTGGCTCCAAGACCCCAAATGTCCATTCCTTTCAGATTAGATGGTTTTTAACCTTGCTGTGCTGAAAGAATGCAAGAAGGGAAAGGTTAGAGGAAAACTATCCTGAGGCAATGTAACTGTGTACTTACTGCTATGTTCTAGACCTAGAATACATTCCATGGAATGCCAAAATAATGTAAGACCCATATGCCCGCAGTTTTTCTGTAATAATAGTTTCACTATACAGTACTTGCAGCTATAAATCTGAGGCCTGAGATTGACACTCACAAGTGACAGTAAGATGTTATTGGCATTATGCATTATAAAGTAAAAAGTATTAACCACAGCTTTCTACCTTGGTCATATAAAAATAAAGAAATACCTTTAGCATTAAATTTTAAGCTGAAGTTTGGTCTTATATCATCATCAGTCATTTTCAGAGACATCAAATTCTTGTAACTGTAAGTGGAAAAAAAAGAGTAAGTTCTAGTGAAATAATACCACATTGATTCAAAATTTCTGATATATGTATCACTAATGAGTACTTCCTTTTCTGCCTGGAAGTAATGTGAAAGCAAAGAAAATAATAATCTCCATGAAAAAATAAACTATAATTAACAAGTAATATTACTAGGTTTCATGGGAAAAGAATTCTGTGATGCAAAAGCTAAGTGACAGTTGCAAAAAAAAAGTAAAATAAAACAGTTGGCATTGTAAAAATGAAAACAACACAACAACAACAAAACAAACAAACAAAACAAGTCAGAACCTTTTTGGTTCCCTCAAGTCACCAAACATTTTTTAAAAAATTATTCAAACATAACTCAACTTAATGTCTAGTACTTTAAAAAAATTAAAAATCCTGTTATAATACAAATAACTAGAAAGGAGAGATAGAAGAAATAAGACGAGAACTGGAACATATATTAAGCAAGGTATCATAGATACAGAAAAATAAGCCTCACATGTTTTCTCTTATATGCAGATGCTAGCATTAAAGTACTGACTGAAATATTTGGCATGGAATCCCAATATGATTATGGAATTTGGTGTACATTCTCAATTTTTTATAACTACTTTTAAACCTGACCTGCTTGGATCTACTGACAAATTCTATGGTATAGGTTTCAGAAATTAAGTTAGTCATATTGATATGATCACAGCAGAAATGGCCAAATATTCTGCAGAAGATGATACTATCTATAGTTAATTGAAAAATACTGCCTACCGTGTTGGAAGATTTGTATCATAATATGATCCTCATAACCAGTGACTGGAAATTTGGTTAAGATTTTGGACAGTATACAATCCTTTTATATTTCTGCTTTTGCATTCTATAAGATACTCTGCAACATTACATCTTTACTTATAGTTTAGAAATTTTATTTCCTAACACAACTTTGTATAAAGTGTTTTCCTATATTAAATAGTTTTAAAAATAAGTTTTGTAAAAAACAAATTGAGAACAGATACTCCATATAGGAAAACCCAGATAGAGGAAGATGGGACAAAAAGAAAATAATGTTCCAACTAATACCCATAGGAAAATAGTCAAAATTCCAAGTGTAAAGAAGTCTCAAAGGTCCTCAAAAACAGCATAGGCTCCTCTCACTGCTCTTGGTTTCCTTTCAGATACAATACATGTTGATCACAGGACAGAGAAAAAACAAAACTAAACTAAGCACACAAACAAACAAACAAAAACACCAGTTGAAACTAGTTTGGAAGCTTACTCCTTGATGGAAAGCTTTCACAGTACCACAAAGAACAATGGAACTTGCTGGGAGAAAACCAGTCAATCAGTGAAAGCTGTAAGCTGTAATAACAAAAACCTTGGCAAGAGATGATCATCAGTATAAATGGCATGGAAATGTCAAGGAAATGACCAACAGCTTTCTGATTGGATTTAAGGTCTATATTTTATCAGGGATCACATTCCTGGTACTGTAAACCAGAACAAGAATCTGTGAAAAAGGGGATGACATAGGCACTGGAGAAAGGCCTACAAACTATTAAGGTTTAGGTACAAAGACACTATATCAAACTCCTTTTTAAACATTTGTCATTACATCCATCGATTGGAGGAAAACTCGGAACTCAACCTAGAAGCTTTCTTTTGCAATGGAATGTGTTCATTACAGAAAATCAGCTGGTTCTGGTAGTGCACACTGCTGGTAGGATATACTAAAGAGATGGAGGCAGGAAGATCAGAAAATCACAACTGACCAGAGTCAGAAAACAAGTAAAAGAGGACTGCTTGGCCCTAAACAGGATATGTAAGCTGCCCCTACTCTAAGGCTAAATGAACATTGCAAACAGGGAGCATTAAGACTGTAAGAGCCTGAAGTGGGACAGGGTGAAGTCAGATACTACCTGGACATACAGAGCTGTTGCATCCACAAACTGACTGCATACACAAAACATTCCTCATTGACCTATCAACATTTCATCATGGAAGGGGAAAGATATCAAGAGGCCCTGCACCTCTCCAAGAGATTGACGAGGCTAAGTGCTGATGATGGTGGTGGGGAGAAGCTTTTGTCAATGGTACACCCACTGCTTAGTGACTCATGCTCTAGCAAGCATCAGGTACACTCCATAAAAGGCGTCCAGATAAAACTCAGTGGTCCACTAATGCAGAAAGGCATGAAATAGGAAGGAAACTGAAAGGAAAGAATAAAGGTTGTAACAGGAGGAGGGGTGGAGATGGCACTGGGGTGTTTAAAGGTATAAAATTATTATAAACTTATTCTATTTATGTGTGAAACACTAAAAATAAAAAAACGAAAGTAAAAAAAAGTACAAAAGCTTTTTTCTATATCTGTAAGGTTCAAAACGGAATAGAAATAGCAATATTCTAATTATAATTAAATCTCAGAGGCCTAGATAAGTTTTGAAAATAAGAGATTTTGCATTTTAACAAGGTAACTTAGGTAACTTTATGAAAAATGTTTTGTTTTCATAAAAGCATGGGTTTCACACTTCCATGTTTTAAAAGTAAACATCTTAACTTCCATGTTTTAAAAGTAAATATCTAGAGTAGGAATGGATAGAAAAAAAAACTGAGAGTTCAATATTTTTTTCTCACACTTCATATTATCCTACAATTTAACTGGTGCTTTTGAAAATGCTGGAACACAGAAGCAGCAAGTGACAAAACATATACATGCTGAGAAAAGAAGTGACAATATTTTCTTTCAAGCTTACCTTGTTCCTAAATTTTCAATGGTTATATATTCATCCTTTCTCACCACTTCAAACTGCAAGTGATTGGGGGGAAAAAAAAGCCCTAAAATAGTTCAATTTTCAAATTTCTTTACTTTTAATTTTTACTTTTAATTTCTAGATTTAACATTTATAAAAAGACGAAAATGAAACCGTATCTACTATAAAAAAGCACAAAAGGTAAACATTATATAATGCTGTTCAAATGTCAAACTAGACTTACCCTTAAAAGCAATCTACTGTACATCATCATGGGATTTAATTCTGTATGTATATGTATGTTGAGAAAAGTATGTGTGTATGAATGTTCATATGTATATGGATGCATGTTTGTGTCTAAATGTATTTGCACATGTGTGCATGTGAAGAGGCAAAAGTTAACATTGGTGTGTTTCCCTCATTGTCTCCACTTTATTTATTGAGGCAGGGTTCCTCAATTGACTCCAGAGCTCACTGACCATCAATTCCAGATAGTCAGCTTGTTCCAGAAATAGCTTTTCCTTCCCGAGTGATGGGATTGTGGATACCAGCCGTGCCTGGCTGGCATTCACATGGAGTCTAGGAATCCAAAATTCAGTTCTCATGCTTGTCAGCAGGAACTGTATCCAACTAAGCCATCTCCCCAGCCCCAACTACAGGATTTAAATATTAACATTTAAATATACATTTATATGCATAATAATAATGATTTTGGCCCATTTACATGTAAACTAAAAGTTCAAAAAGACATTTTAGTCATTATAAAACAAAATGTAACTGGTATATTGGTAATGTTCCATAGATATTGTCATAGGAAGACATTAAAAAAGATCACAGATTAAAATGTTCAAACACTGGAGATATAGTTCACTAATAAAGTGCTTCCCTGGCATGTACAAAGTCCTGCGTTCAAGCCCTAATGCCATACCCCCCTATAAAAAGATTCAAAACCTCCAAAATTATTTCAATCTGAAATGGTACAAAAAAGGTGAGTTATAATCCTTGGTGCATGATATGTTCCTTATTGAACTTATATCTGTTTATGTTTCTTTTCCTTTTTTAAAATTAAAATTCTGTTTTTCATTTTTGTGTATATATATGTAGAAGTGCATGCCTTACATTGTATACTCACACATTTGATTGTGCATGTGCATGTGTATGGAGGTCCAAGGCTGACATCAGGAATCTTCCTCAATCATACTTCCACCTTATTCTTTGAGGTAGGATCTCTCAAAAACATCATTCCAGAAAGACTAGTCTCACCAGCTGGCTTGTTCTGGGGATTCCTGTTTCCGTCAGAGGCTGGTATTGTAGGCAGAGCACAGGCATAACACTACGGCCATCTGACATTTTACATGGGTTCTAGAGAACCTAATCTTCATACTTGTGCAGTGAGCATTTTAACCAATGAACTCTATCTCTAGCCCAAATTTTCTTTTCTTGAATACCGCTTAAATCATCAGATAAAATACAAGAATAGAAAAGACATAGAACTTAATGCCCAGAATGAGGATGTAGCTAGGATCCTGTTTTTTTTTTTCAATTATAAAATAACTTTCAGTTCAAAACAATATTACACTAAAAAAAGAAAAATCAGGAAAAAATACTCACCAAAATTTTAACAATCCCAGGTACATCACACTGCAGCATCCTCATCATGTCACCAGCACATCCTTCTTTCAAACATTTTTTCCCACTAAAACTCTAAAATTGTTAACAACAACAAAAAAAACCACTAAAAATACAAAATCAGTACTGGGCAAATCTGGGTATATTTAAATAACAAAGTTAGAAACAGATGTTGCCATGTGGCAAAATGGTAAACATTTGAGAGCTGTTTAAAATTCATTCCATCAATGGGTATTTTATGTAAAATACAATTTATTTTCCTTGAATAATCTATATCCCAAAATCATTAAAGAGTCATGCTACAACCTAAAATGTTCTGCTGCTCCATGGGAAGCAACTTTAAATAATGCTTAATAATTGAGTATAAAAATATTGTTTCTATCAGACACAAAGATTTTAGAAAAAAAAGGAAGAACAAAAAATGATCTTTTCTCTGTCTCTGGCCTTGAGATTTCTTCTGATTATGTTATCTACATTCCTAATACATCTTCGTCACAAACTGAACGTTAATAAACTAAAAAGTATTAACATATCAATTTTGAAAGAGTAATAATGCCTTATATTTATTTTTATTGTTTACGATCAGTTCACCTAGTCTACCTGTTCATCTTCACAACAAATCAAGTAGATATACAATATAATCACTTCAGAGTTTAGAAAAGTTAATCTTGGACAGGTTAAATCTTTAATTGGACCCAAATTTTCCAATTCAATATCTGAAGTCCTTTCTATTGTATCCAATTGGTTAGTTAGGTTTCTCCATTGTTTGCATCATAAACCATTATGACTACTTAAATGAAGAATAGTTAAGTATGCAATTAGGCTTTGGTTTTCTGGTTTAATTTTAGTGGGAAATAACTCTATCATATGACTAATACAATTAAAAATAAATCCAAATTTGAACCTTAAAATTCTGTTATTTTTTTCACCCTTAAAATAGAAATCATCTGTAAGACAGTAAAATTACTTTGTGCATATTCAGCAATTCTACTCGTACAGCCTTTGATGTGAACACAAACAAGATATTTCTATTGCTGAGTGTAAACTTGTAGGAGAAAGACAAAAATTAATGAAAACCTCTAAGCAAAGAAATTTGCAGACTGTTTCTTACAAAGAGATGCTTGCTAACAATGATCATGAATGGAGAGTGGTAGGATGAAAAGCACCCAAGGTACTCAAGTAACTTAAAGAGAGAAAGGGAAGATTTATTTGGCTTATGGTTCCAGAGGGGAAATACAGTTCACTATGCAAAAAAGGCATAACTGGCTGGCA